>LT669793.1:17444989-18003325 GCA_900128785.1 Arabis alpina
CAAAAATTTTAAAAACCATTGATCTTTTTCTATAAATTGACTCAACGTCTCACCCTAACACACAAGTCATTTCTACTTAGAAAGCATAACTCGACTTATCTCTCTCTTTCAAAATGGCTTCTGAAGATACTGAATTCAAGTGCTTCGTTGGCCATCTAGACTCGGATACAAGAATGTGATCTTAATGACGCATTTTCCCCGTTTGGCGACATTACAAATTCCAGGGTTCGATTTTTTGTCACTTCACGAATTGCTATTGGATTTTCGATTCATCTGCAATTTGTTTGTCTTTGTTTCACAGGTCATTCACGACACTGATTATAATGAAAATTCAAAGGTATATGGATTTGTTACTTTCAAAGACGAGAAGTCCATGTTGGATGCCATTAAGGGATTGAACGGTCAGAAGCTCGGGTACGGAACCATCACTGTGCAAGAGGCTAAGTCAACTCGCCAAAGTCGTCGTATTTGTCGTCGTGTACGTGTTGGTTCAAAGAAGAAGGCATGAACCGGAGGACCATAAAATATGTTTTTATAAAAATAATAAGCTCCTAGGCTTTATAATCACTATGTTTGGAAGGTGGTGATTTGAATCAAGTAGTATTTGTTTAGCAAGTTTATTCATGCGATGTTAAGTAGCAGAGTCTTGAGTACTACTAGAATGTAATCAGACTTTCAGTAAGTATAAACGAAGTCTTATCATAAATCACTATTAACAAGATCATAAAGTAAACCGGTTTGTTTTGCTAACCAAACCATCTC
Source organism: Arabis alpina (assembly GCA_900128785.1). Lineage (NCBI taxonomy): Eukaryota > Viridiplantae > Streptophyta > Magnoliopsida > Brassicales > Brassicaceae > Arabis > Arabis alpina. The sequence goes on from LT669793.1 coordinate 17,445,752, forward strand.
CACATCTCTGAACCAAGATTTCATATTTGATCATATCAGTAGAAGCACAATGGGTCTTTTGGGTAGATACAAAATGTTACATACAAATAACAATTCCTTCTCTTTGTGTATTCTATATAGCCTTTTGTATTTCCTGCATTTGATCATTTCAACCACCGGTTAACTGAACCGTTTTGTTTTGCTTCATCTCTAAACCAAGAATTAATATTGCTCATACAGCAGAAGACGAATCAACAAGTTTTGTAATTTTACATCTAAAAGCAAACACAAAGGCATCTAACTGCACAAAAAACTCCAAAACAGAGCTAACTAAAGCTGCATGTCAACAAGTTATGTAACTATTTTTGTGTAAAGGCAGCTAAAAAGAATGGTCTACTCAAGTCTAATTCTGTAAGACTATTCACACTATCAGTATGCACAAATGTTAAGAAGGACTAGTTACTCTTGAGCTTGAGACACTTTGCTTCATATTTGCTGCTCAAATGGTAAACGTAATAGAGAGATCCTTCACCTGCGTAAGCCTTGATGCCAAAGAAGAGAGAAACATTATCATCAAAACAGAGAAACATACCATCAAATTGTAACAGTACGACAAAGCTGAATGGAAGGCGAACTCATGGATGTAAGCACACGCTCGGTTGATTCGAGCTTCGCCCTAATACCATGTATTCCTCTTTGCAAAGAAATCTGTACGCACCAGATATGTTTTTCCGCTTCAGTATCATTCGCAGCCACGGCCAAAATCATCAAGTTTCCACCGTATTTTGCCATGCTACATTGGTGAACAAAAAATGTAGGCAAATCATCAACTTGTACACCTACCACAGGCATCCAAATCTTCTTCGTAAAATCATATCCCATCAGAAAAAAACCTCGCGAAGCTGGAGAATACAAAATATTATCAACCACACAAGACGAACTTTCCAAGTAAGGTGTCATGTATTCGCATGATTCCCAATTCTGGGTTCTGGGTTGGTAAGAGAAACAAGATTCACAATCGAAAAGGAAAATGGTATCTTCCATAACTATAGATGTATTAAACCGTCCATACGTACTATCGTAATCGATAACTATATGAATGTGAGTTCTGCAATCGATGAGAATCACTTGGGATGATGGATGAGAATCATAGTCGTTGGATCCACCGATTACATACATGTGGTGTCCGATTGTGACAACCGCAGATCCAAACATGATGGGAGGAAGTGAATTGATTAGGGATAATCGTAAAGAATTGAGTTGGTGGAGAATGTACAATCTTGGGATCTCGAAATTGAATCCAATGATTCCATAAAGAACCGGTTCCGTGACGTTCAGTTGCGATCGCAGTTGGAAGATTTTGGAAGAAGCGATAAGATCGCGGAAGAACCTGGAGACGAAAGATACAGTCGGGTACTGACATCTCGGGACCAATGCGAAGCAAATGTCGATGAGGTCGTCTGGAATTCTTGAAAAGAAAGAAATGGTACGATTCGGTGTTTGTATCTGTTTCTGTTCGTCTTCTTTACGTTTCTTGGATTGATCATTACTAGAGCCCTCGCCGTCGTGAATTTCAGAGATTACAATCGGACGATTCTGTGCTTGTTTTGGTTTGTGTTCGTTTTCTTGCGGTTTCTTGGGTTGATCGGAGACATGAGAGCCGTCGTCGTCGTCGGGAATTTCAGAGATTATAGCCATTGCAGTGTAAAGTGAGTAAGGAGAGAATGAAACGGGAAGCGAGTCTACTTAACGATTTTCAAGAAAAGAAATACAAAAATGAAATTTTGTGACGGTTACTCTAAAGAAAAAAAAAACATTTCTTTTTTTTTAAGCACTTGTATCTGTGCAGATGTGACTCTTTTCGTTTAATTAATAAATCGTTTGTGAAACAATTTTTTTTTTTTAAAGAACATTTAGTAAGTTCACAATGAGAAACATTAGTTGACACTATTACTTTCACATTTACTAGAATTATGATTTTTATTTAGAATTATGAAAACATAACTAGAATTATTTAGAATTTAGAAATTTGAAATTTAGATGGGTGGTCCTTACACTCTAAGATTCTTTTACTTTGCCTTTCAATCCTGGACGGTAGCTTCTCGAGTATACATATTTCAATACCCTAGTGTCATCTAATTTCCATTGCATTTTGATATAGATCCGCAGAAGTCTTCCAGAATTTCTTTTGTATTACATGCTTTTGTTATTTGTGGATTCGGTAGAGATTGCACAAATCCTTTTTACACCTTGCTAAATAAAAAAAGCAGAGGTTTGGCTCGGCAAAATCTACTAAAATGTTAAAAGTATCAAAAAAAGAAGCAATTTACATATAATCTTTTGCAGGAAGTGTTTGTAGATCCAAGAGTTTGATATTTGAGCTTATGGATTTCAAGACTGAGGTTGGTGATAATGCTTGTGCTTGTTGGTTTCTTCATGATCTTGCTCGTGAGCAAGTTGCCCAAGGATTTAAGGTAATCAATCACACTAGACTTAATTTCTCCTTATTACTCTTTTGAGCAAATGAATCAAAGTTTCATCAATTTTGTCGGATTCCGGTTTCTAGAACCTCTCTTGTTATTATCCTCTAGAGTAGAGCTTCTGTTTTTCATTGCCATACTTTTGGGATTATGAAATCATAACTAGCTTTTGAGGGATTTTATTATTCACCGGTCCATCTAGAACTAGCTACAGTGATGATTATTGTATTTTATGTGCTGTGCTGTGATTATTGTATTTTATGTGCTGTGCTTACAAGTTATTCCTCGAAACGAAACTGTGATCCAAGACAATGTAGTGAGTCATGTAATTTCAGTTGATTGAGCTATCAGAGATCATTGAGGCGCCTGGACTGTCTTTCAGAAACATCCCTGCCTATATGAGAGATGGTAAATTTTCATTACACAAGATGTGTTGCAAATTGTTTGCCGGTATCTTATCTCTTCTGTTTTCCTAACAACTATATATATGATTACAGGCTATCTCCAAAGGAAAACAGGGAAGAGAAGCACAAAACCTAGTGAGGGTAAATAAGCTTTTCCTTGTTGTCTTTATTTCTTCTTTCATAGTGTTGTTTCTTCAAGGCATAAATGGTCTGATATGACGATTTGTTCTGCAGGTATATGTGGCAAATCTTCGTCTTAAGGGAGTTGGTACAGATGTCTTAGTGACTGCATATGAGCCTATTCTCATAAAGTAAGTCCCAGAATTTTGATACAGAACTGGAAAAATCCAATGCTTTGTTGTTGTTGTTGTTCGACATGAATGTGTATGGATATTTTGCAGCCCGTTGATCCAGAGTGCAGTCGCTGTGGGATCTGGTTTAGCTGTCCCAGCTTCACAATCTGGTTTAATGCCAATGAGTGATTTCATTAAACAATCACTCTCTACCTTGAAAGTCAATGAATGGAGTCTTTACAGTTCCTCGGCTTGATTCTTCATCAGGAATGCGAAACGATGCAAAGCTGCCAATTCCAGCTATGGTAGATGATGCAGGTTCTCTTCTAATTTAATGTCGTTGTGGTGTTGGTCTTTTCTTCATACTAGATAGTTTTGGTTTTCTTCTTTCCTTATTTGATTTGGATTGAGGGGTAGCATATAAGTCCCCAGTTAGAGATAGGATTCGATTCTTGATAAGAATATGTAAATGCGTTATAAATTTTACATGTAAATATGATGTCATAATTTAGTGAGAACGACTCAGAATTGTGTTGGATATTTAAGTGAATATGTTCAATTGGTGAATAGGTGCAAGTGGTAAAATCAAACAATGCAACTATTTGGTTTATGGTTTGTTTATACATACGGTTGCAAACGTACGGATGAATCATCACAACCTTTAAACTCAGATAAAACTATGTTTCTTTGACCAAAAAACAGAGGAAGAAAGAACGTGAAGGAAGAAGGGAGATTCACAAGACCAAGATATCCCATTCTTTGGTCAAACACACAAAACAAAACACAAAACTCTTTTTGTCTCTCTTGTATATTTGCGTAGAACAAGAGTATTCTTTGATTGTCTTATCGTATAAGGGATTTCGTGTAACCCAAGGCATTGATAAAGGTCGAAATACTCTTTAAGGAAAGTGCTCCCGAGCACGATTCAATCATTATCCAAGTTCACCGTTCGTCACGATCCCGAAGTCTCAACGTATAATACAACATTCTTAAAGAGTATTTTTTCGTGAACGATGGCTAATGTTTCGGTTCGTGAGATGACATCAAAGTTTGGCAAGTTAGATAAGTTTGAAGGAATCGATTTTCGAAGATGGCAAAAGAAGATGCACTTTCTCCTAACAACACTCTATGTGGTGTACATTCTAAGTATGCCAATGCCCACCGTGTCTGAGGATGCCGATGCGGAGAAGATCGTGGAGGAGACAAGGAACTTAAATGGGAGAACGATGACTACGAGGATGATTGGTAAGGACTTTGGCTGTAGGCTCTGGCTGTAGGCTCTTGACTGCAAAGAAAATGGTGGTAAGAACTGTGGCTGTTACTTTTAAATATTCCAGAAGCCTGATTGGTAATACAAACTGTAAAAGCTGTACCTGTTATTTTAAATATTATAATTTTATTATAAAATGTAAAATATGACATATTTGTATTTGGTAATGACATAAAAAGGTATCGGGGACAATAACATTTTTTACTTTTTTGGAATTAAGATTAATTTATTACAATTTAAATAAATAAACAAAACTTATAAATAAATTCAAAAATAAAAGCATAAATGAAATTTCTTATTTCATGCGTTAGGTTTAATAACCACAAATTGTATCAAGAAGTGGAATGTACTTGTCAAAATTTTCCCGATTTCTTTGATCTTCTGGATTCTTTTTGTAAATCATGTATTTCCTTTTCATATTATCGAAACAATTCTTTATGTTTATTTTTCTCTAAATTAAAAATTTATCCCTATAAAATAGAAATAAAATTTGAAATAGCAACAATTGTTTACCACCATTGTTTTAAATTTATATTGGCAACTATTCAGAAAAATAATTTTGAGAAAAACAAAAAGTTTTAAATAAAATGGATCTTAAAAGAAAAGAGAAAAAAATTATTGATTAACAAGTTAAAATTTTGATTTTATAAATTATATACATATTGATATATGGATTTCAATTATTTTGGGGAGACAAATAAAACAAAAGTTTTTGATTTTTTAATTTTTGAAGTTTCTCCAACGAGACTTTAGAAAAAAATCAAGGAAGGAAGAAAAAAACAAAAAAGTCACTGTCAAGACTTTAAAAAGGGGAAAAAAAGTTAAAGCATGATTGGTTAAAATAAAACTTTAAGGGCTGTACAATCCCTTAAAGTCCTTACAGCCTAAAAGCCAATCGGCACCTACATATGTCATGGCCACATTCTCAACGGTATGTCAGATCCTCTCTTTGATGTTTACCAAAATGTCGAATCCGCAAATGAATTATGAGATGCGTTGGAATCAAAGTACATGGCCGAGGATGCTTCTACTTAGAAGTTCCTTGTGAGTAATTTTAATAATTACAAGATGTGCGATTCAAGACCGGTTATGGAGCAATACAATGAATTGCTCCGCATCCTAGGGCAATTCGCTCAACAAAACATGAAGATGGATAAATCTATCTCGGTGTCGAGCATCATCGACAAGTTGCCGCCTTCATGGAAAGATTTTAGGCGCATGTTAAAACACAAAAAGGAAGAGTTGTCTCTTGTACAACTTGGTAGCCATTTGCGCATAGAGGAATCTCTAAGGGTGCAAGAGGGAGGAAAACCCAAAGAGGCTGAAACTATCAACATGATAGAGGAAAGTGGCAGTTCTAAGATGAAGAATAAAGGGAAGAAACGTCCTTTTAATAACAACACTAACAATGGATATAAGAAGAAGTTTAAGAGCGTTTGTTGGATTTGCAACAAGCCGGGTCACTTCAAACGTGAATGTCGGACAGCAAAAGATAAGAATAAGACGCAACAAAACTGTTTTGGGCAAGGATCTAAGGATCAAGGCCCATCCTTTCATCAAGGTCAGATTTTTTTTTATTCATATTCGAAAGTGAATTATGTATCAAAAATTGCTGAGGCATTTTATGTGCAAAATGATGAGGTGACGTGGTGGATTGAATCGGATGCAACAACACATGTTTGCAACGATCGTGGCTGGTTCAGGACTTACGAGCCGATTCAAGATGGGTTTGTACTTCATATGGGCAACTAGTCAACCGCTCCTATCCTAGGTCGTGGAAAAGTGGTGTTAGAATTTAGTTCCAGGAAAACTATTGATCTTAATGATGTAATTCATGTACCCTAAATTAGGAAAAACTTAGTCTCCGGTAGTGTTTTAAATAAGTGTGGATTTAAACAAGTGTATGGGTCAGATAAGTATGTTTTATCCAACTGTGGTGTCTTTGTTGGATTTGGATATTTTTGTAATGACATGTTTATGCTTAATATTAATAAAGTTGTCAATTTTATTTATATGGCGTGTTCTAGCAAAAATGTTACTTCTCTATGACATGCAAGATTAGGTCATGTACATTATAAACGTATGCTTGAAATGTCTAAAGAAGGATTAATTCCGACTTTTGACGTGAATATAGATAAGTGTGGAATATGCATGTTGACTAAGATAGTTAGACAATCGTTTAAGAGCATAGATATAACTGCTAAGGTGCTTGGACTTATACATAGTGATTTATGTGATTTGCATGCTACACCATCTTTACGAAACAAGAAATGTTTCATCACATTCATCGATGATTATTCTCGTTTTTTTATGTGTATTTATTACATGCTAAAGATGAGGCCCTGATAAGTTCAAGATTTATAAAACCGAGGTTGAACTAGAACATAGTGGCTTGATGAAGAAGTTACGCACCGATAGAGGTGGAGAGTATTATGATCCTACTTACTTTCAGTCCGTAGGCATTATACACGAGACTACGGCTCCGTATACACCACAACAAAATGGTGTGTCCGAGAGAGAACATAGAGTCCTAAAAGAAATGGTTAATTCCATGTTATCTTACTCCGGATTGAGTGACGGATTTTGGGGTGAAGCCATGTTGACGGCTTGTAATCTATTGAATAGAGTTCCTAACAAAAGAAACAAGGTTACCCCATATGAACTTTGGTACAAAAAGAAACCAAACTTGAACTACCTTCGAGTTTGGGGATGTAGGGCGGTCGTTAGACTACCTCAACCAAAGATTAAAACTTTGGGGGAAAGAGGTGTTGATTGCATATTTATTGGATATGTCTCGCATTCCAAGGCTTATAGGTTTTATGTCATAGAACCTAATGACTCTATACCGGTTCACACCATAACTGAGTCAAGAGATGCAATATTCGATGAGAATCGTTTCTCATCTATACCTAAGCCACAGGATCCAAGTTCAAGTGTAACAAATAAAGGAGACGACATGTGCGTTCCTCATAACGAGTCACCAACGCTTCGTAAGAGCAAACGAGGGAGGATTGAAAAATCATTCGGTCCTGATTTTCAACTTTATTTAGTTGAAGGTTCAAGAGATGAGATTGAGTTTCAATACTCATATTGTTATTATATTGATGATGAACCTATGACTTTTAGTTAGGCTATGACGTCTCATGACGTTGCTTTTTGGAAAGAAGCAGTGAATGTTGAAATGGACTCAATCATAAGAAATAATACGTGGATCTTGACGGATCTTCCACCCGGTTGCAAGCCTTTGGGTTCCAAATGGATATTCAAAAAGAAGATGAAAGTCGATGGAACAATCGATAAGTTTCAGGCTCGTTTGGTTATCCAAGGCTTTAGACAAAGGGAAGGTATTGATTATTTTGATACATATGCTCCCGTTGTTAGAATTTCTTCTATAAGATTATTAATTATTTGGCAGCCATTCATAATCTTGTGATTCACCAAATGGATGTTAAAACGGCATTTTTAAATGGTGTTTTAGAAGAAGAGGTTTATATGAAACAATCCGAACGATTTGTTATGCCCGGTAATGAGCATAAGGTGTGTAAGTTGATAAAGTCATTGTATGGGCTAAAGCAAGCACCAAAACAGTGGCTTCAAAGGTTTGATGAGGCTGTCTTATCAAGTGGATTCAAGTTAAATCAATCAGATAAGTGCATATACAACAAATTTGATGAGTCCGGAAATGGTGTAATCATTTGCTTGTATGTTGATGATATGTTGATCTTTGGAACTGATCTCAGACAAGTTGAAATTACAAAAGATTTTTTGTCATCAAATTTTGCGATGAAAGACATGGGGGAGGTGGACGTGATCCTTGGAATTCGGATCAAACGTAATAATAATGAACTATCTTTAACACAATCTCATTACATTGAGAAAGTGCTTAAGAGGTTTAATTGTGAGAATTGTTCTCCAGTGAGTACTCCCATGGATGCGAGTGTGAAGCTTATGCCCAATACGGGACAAGCAATTTCACAATTCGAGTATTCTTAAGTAACTGGTTGCTTAATGTATGCCATGACGAGCACTACGCCAGATATAGCTTATGCGGTACGAAGGTTAAGTAGGTACACTAGTAACCCGAGTACCCACCATTGGCAAGCGTTAAGACATGTGCTTAAATACTTGAAAGGAACCATAAATTATGGTTTATCTTATGTTGGAGTTCCTTCGGTCCTAGAGGGATATTCGGATGCAAGTTGGATCACCAACGTAGAAGATCATTCTTCTACAAGTGGCTGGTTTTCTTGCTTGGGAGAGGTGCCATTTCGTGGGCTTCCAAGAAACAAACTTGTATTACAAGCTCGACTATGGAATCGGAATTTGTAGCATTAACGGTTGCAGGAAGAGAAGCAGAGTGGCTGCGAAACTTAGTTTCCGAGATTCCATTGTGGCCAAGCCGGTGTCACCCATTTCTATCCGGTGTGATAGTCAAGCTACATTGGCTAAGGCATATAGCCAAGTGTATAATGGTAAGTCGCGACACCTAGGCGTTAGACATAGCGCGGTACGTGAGTTGATCACTCATGGGGTAATCACTTTAGAGTTTGTTCGGTCTCAACAAAATCTAGCGGATCATTTGACAAAAGGATTAGCTAGAGACTTGGTGACAAAGCCGGCTAAAGGGATGGGATTAAAGTCCATCTGAAATTTCTAATTATAGGAAACCCAATTCCCCTTTAATACGACGTTAGTGGCTGAATTCAATGTGGAAAACTTATAATTAGAGATTGAAGCACTAGTTTTATAACATCCCAAGGTATGTGCTTAGACCTGCAAGAAAGAGTATGCTGAAGTTTTCTTCTTAATAGATTTTTTGAAAAAGTGCACTTTGCAGGTGCATGACTAAAAGATCTACCTATACAAGTGTGGAGTGTAGCCGCTTCAAGAAGCTTGGACTTGGCTTAGTAAACGCTTATGAACGGATAGGGACACATGGCTTATAATAGTGTCAAGTATAAACACTTAGAGTAGTGTATGAATTCATGTGTGTATTATCTTCATGTATGTGGTGGTGGAAACCTGCACAGTTGAAATAGTCAATGGTCTAGGTCTGAAAGCTCTGAGATGAGAAACACCTAGCGAAGATCTCAAGAGAGTTTGTTTATTAAGCTTTTGCAAATATTACAAGTGGTTTATGTGTAAGAATGCGGATCCCCTTTTGGAGGTATCCTAAGTCTATTTATACAAGTCTAAGTCGGCCTAGGTCTACGCTTAAAGAGATAAGGTCGAATCCCTGAATCTTCGTGATTCTCTCTCAGCGTAGTCGGCGGTCGCTTTTAGGTCTTGACTTCTTCCTCGTCATGGGCCCAAATCCGAGAGCTCGTCTTTTGCGCCCAGTCTTGTAGTAGAGGTCGGCGTGACTTGTTACTCGTGGGCTTCTGACTCGTTCTTTCCAATGTGGGCTTTCTGAGCTCGGCCCATTCTATGTCTTGAAGTGAAATGATCGCGACGGTCTCTTGGAGTCTAAATGACCACTATAGACGTCGTCCTAGAAAGGTGCCGGTCCTAATCCCAGTTATTCTGGAGAGCCGGTCCCAGAGACAGAGCTGGTCCTGAGATAGGGCTGGTCCAGATAACTGCGCGCCTACCTCTGGTACTTAGTCGTTTTCTTGACGATCTCTACCAGAGTGAGATCTGACCCCAACAGTTAGCCCCCCAGCTCGGTAGTATCAGTTCTGATGATGCTGAGGTAAAAGAGTCGTAGTGAGGTTTCAAGAAAATGTACTGCTTGGCATGCGTCTGACGAGACGAGATTGTGAAAACTTGTTCTGAGGACCTGCCGACGTTACTGAGCTTTTGTGTTTATGTTTAACGCATAGCCCAGTAAGGATTTTCAATAGACTTGTGTTTCTGAATTTGTGTTATAATGTTTGGAGGAACTGGTCCTGTAATGTTTGTAGAGCTTGTTCTTGTTAAAGCTCGTAAAACTTGTCTGTTTTGCCCAACTCTTACATGTTCATGTTAATGTTGAGATGGACATCCTGTTTCTGTTTTAGTTGCTTTTCCGGACATAGTAAAGATTCTGTTTTTCCCGGAAGTTGAAAATTTAATTCCCGCTAAAAATTGGAAATCTAAATTTCTTTTAGAAAATAGAATTGTTAATTCCCGCTGGAAATTAAACACTTGATTCATTTCAGAAATCAAAATTGTTCCCGCTGACTACTGAAACGTGTCATTCCAGAGTTTTGACAGTGGTGCTATAAATACTCATTTCCCTTTTCTTTTCTCCACAAGACTCCACCAAAAGAAAGGTAGTCTCTCTCTCCTCTCTCCACTTGTTTCAGATCTAGGGTTTTAGATATATGTTATTTTTTTTTTATTCACTACCGCCGCCGGTGACTTACGCCACCATCTTCTGGTGACGGTTCGTTTGTCTTTTCGACGACCCTCCATTCCTGCAACCGTCCCTTTGACTCTCATCCTCCTTCTCTTCTTTACATCAGAGCTGTCATTGAGCCGTCCATGTTTTTCCGGTGAGATCTAGTAGTTTGTTCAATTTCAGGTTAAGAGCTCGTCGTTGTTCATGGATCTTCGTCGTCGTCGCGGTTTCCAGTGATGAGTAGACGTTCCGTGTGCTCAACATCGATTTCAGGCGAGTTCAAGAATGACAAAGATCTTGTTGACTTCAGATGAGTTCGTGGATCCTCGTCGTCGTCAAGAACGGTGACGGTTTCCAGTGACGAGACCTCGATTTCAGATGAGTTCGAGAGCCTCATCTTCATCTCGTCACCGTCGCAGCTTTGCTACAAGTGAAACTCCGGTGAGTCGTCGTTTTTAAGGAGGACTCGCCACCGGTGAAGCTGGTGACTTTGTCGTCGTCCTTGCGGCTCTGGCGTCGAGATCCGGCTGCTGTGTCGTCTCTTAGGTCTCGTCGTCGTTCCTTGATCGAAGACAAGTTTGTTGTCGGCGATTGGTTAATGGTTCGAGCTCTTCTTACTCGTAATTGACATTCCGCCGCTGATGGCTTCTCCATGCCGTCACCATTGTTTCCGGCGAGTACTGGTCTTGCGTACCCGTCACCGTTCTTAGTGGAAACCATCATTGAGAGCTCGGCTTCGTTGGACTTGTTTGTTACTGTTCTTCTCCCTTCGGTTCGCCATAAGACGAGCTCAATCCACTACCTGCGTTTCTAGTCTTTGCTCTGTTTCGAGGCTGAGTGGAAGAGTGTATGCGTCGGTGGCCTTGTACCTGAGCTTGTTGCCGACGACGAGCTCACTACGATTCTCGATTCGCATCGAGAAACATAGCCTTCCGTCCCACTGGCTCGTCATCGTCACCGGTGCTATTTGTGTCGCATCCGACGAAGGGAGGTGGTAAAGCTGGGTTCTCTTTCTCCGACGGTTTAGCTCACGACGAAATTGCGCACTAGCGTTCATGTGTAAACGACTTCGTAGCTAGAAGACGCTGACGTTGTTAAAAGACTTTGTGATTTGTTGGTGTTGATGAGAAGGGCAATCCAATCTTTGGTGGTTGGGACATGTGTGTATGAAAGGGCCGAGTTCCAAACTTTTTCCGGCTAAGCGTTTTAGTGGGACTGTATCGTTGCGGGTATTGCTGTTGAGGCAAGTTGGCGATTAGGGAAATTGTTAAGTTTGAACATTGTGGCAATCTTTGTACGACGAGGTCTGATTGTGTTAATTGATGCTGGATTGCGAAGTTAAAGCGTTTCGACGACGTTTCGGTACTTGGAGAGACTTTCTGAATCGTTATCATGCTTAGCCCGACATCATCTTTCGAAAAATTCCTAGAATCCATTTCGAAGCTAAGGACCACCAGTCTGGAGAGCCTAGGACCGAGTTTCGAAATAAACTATTCCGATGCAGATTCCAGCTCCTGGCTTCGTCCCTGTAAGGATAGAGATGTGACTTGAGTCCTGGTCTCAGATGTGAGTGATGCGGCGAATGTACAGAGTCCATCTCTCATTGACGAGCAAGTCGTCGATACTCGTAATTCCCCAGATGTAAAGGTGGAACAGAACGAGGACGAGATAAACGAAAGATTCGACTTAGCTTTATTTCTTCGAAAGCAAAAATCTTCGACTCATGGAAAGCGTCGTGCTAGAAAGTTCAGACTTCCGGATCCACCGGGATCCACTTTATCAACGGAAATGTCATTTTCTCTTTTGAGAAAGAAACTTAACATCCCTGATGAAATAGAGCTGGTGGTTACAGAACCTCACGAACGAGCTGACAATCCTCAAGAGGGGTATTTTACTTTGTACGAGAGCTTTCTCGAGGTGTGCTTCCTGGGGTTTCCCGTTCCTTATGTGATTCTCGAGGTTCTAGCAAAGTATAGGCTTTCAATTTCGTAAATCACCTCTCGAAGAATTCGTCACTTAGTAGGAACCCTCGTTCGGAGCTATGAGTGCGGGGAGACTTTAAGTGTTCATCATCTGACGCGCTTTATGGATATTCGGCGGTCCTCTCCCTTCTCCAAGCTGGTATACTTCGCGGTAAACCGGAAGAATCTTAGACTTATCCACAAGTTTGGCAGTAAAGACCGGTAATGGATGGATTTTTTATTTTTCATGCTGATATGTGAAGAGACTTTGGGAGATGGACTAGGCCTAATCTAATCGAAATGGCTTACTAAGGGTAGATGGCCCCGTTATCTATCTTTGGGAGTCGGCTAGCTTTACTTTTATTGTTCGTGATGTGTTTGTTTGTTTTGTGTTGATTTTAACCTCTCGTTTTGTTTACGTCTTTTTTGCAGTGATGGGCCCAACACCGAAGGTCCTGAGCAATTGGAAGACAGTTTGGGATTTGCTCAGAGTTCGAGGGTGTAATTGGAGGAAATACTTCTCACTGCGACGTGTCGAGAAAGCGAGAGATTTCCTTGGTGGTTCTTCGGTCTCGAGTTTTCGCTTTTCAGATAGTTCAAGAGACATTCAGTCAGTGATGGAGCGTCCAGAATCTTTCAGGAGTTTGGTGCCTAGGACTACGGGGAGTGGCAAGCATTCGACGCCGACTACTGCGACCACTTCTGCGGTGTCGACTGCTGTACATGCTTTTGCCGAGCCCACTACTGCACCAGCTTCTGCTACGCCGACTATAGCGCCAGTTTCTGCCAGGCCGACTACTGCCCCAACTTTTGCCAAGTCGACTACCGTGCCAGCTTCTGCCAGGCCGACTACTGTGCCTCCTTCTGAGCCACGTGACACTCCTTTTGCCAATAAGACCACCACTACTGCTAGGGGGTCACGCCTCCCTTTCGTGACTAGGACTGAGCTTGTTGCCGCTCTGCCCGCTCAGCCCGTTCCTCTTCCTTCCGACCACGATGCAAAGAAGGCAGCCAAAGGGAAGGGTCGCGAAGGCGACGACCGTAAGAGATCGTCTGACTGGGATGATGTGATCGACATGGACCGAGAGCTGAAGAAGGCTCATGCGAGATCCGCTTCACCTCGTCTTCGTGTGTCTAGGAGCGTCTTTCAGGACAAGGCTTCCACTAGCAGCCTCTTCTCTACTCTGGTTTTCCATGACGACGTTGTGGCTCCGATCAACACGGAGTCTTCTGGAGACATGATGCGCCAGGGACTGAAGGTATATTTCCCTTTCTTTTTATTCATTTATCTTTAACACTTCGTGCTTTTTTCTTATTTTTGACATTCTTCCCCTCTTTTTTTTTTCTTTGGCAGGTTCTCGCTCTTGTGAACAAGGTGGGACACGAACATGAGACCGAGGTCGAGGTCTTGAAGAAGAAACTTGAGAACGAGACGCGTCGTACTGAGAATGCGCGCACCGCCGGCGATGGTCTTCGAGTCGAGCGCAACGCGGCCTGGGCGTCGATAGATAAGAAGAACAACGAGCTCACAGACCAGGTCAAAGAGATAGTCTCTGTGGTGGTGGAAACCTGCACAGTTGAAATAGTCAATGGGGTTTAGGTCTGAAAGCTCTGAGATGAGAAACACTTAGCGAAGATCTCAAGAGAGTTTGTTTACTAAGCTTTTGTCAATATTACAAGTGGCTTTTGTGTAAGAATGCGGATCCTCTTTTCCGAGGTGTACATAGTCTATTTATATAAGTCTAAGTCTGCCTAGGTCTACGCCTAAAGAGATAAGGTAAGACTCCTAAATCTTCGGGATTCCTTCTTAGTGTAGTCGGCGGCCTCCCTAGGCCTTGGTGTCGTTATCGTCATAGGCGTAGATTCCAGAGCTCGTCATCTAGGCCCAATTTGCAGTAGTGGTCGGCGCGACTTGTTACTCCTGGGCTCCCAATTCGGCATCTCTCCAGCGTGGACCTTCTAAGCTCGGCCCACTCTTATGTCTTTACGTGAAATGATCATAGTGGCCTCCTTGAGGGTAGTGAACCACTACAGACGTCGTCCTGGAAAGATGCAGCCATGGTCCCAGTCACTTTGGAGAGCTCGTCCCAGAAAGCAGGAAAGCTAGTCCTTGTCCCAGTTACTTTTGAGAGCTCGTCCCAGAAAGCAGAGCTGGTCCCGGAGATAAGGCTGGTCCAGATAACTGCATACCCACCTCTGGTACTTAGTCATTTTCTTGACGATCTCTGTTTGGGATAATTTTAGCACGTTCGAATATATGGTTCTACGGAATGATGGAAGATAATCGCTCTTTATTGATGAATAATCTTTCAACAAAACAACTCAAAGCTACAATAAATCGAAAGAGTTAAGTAGTTGCTTGAAGAAGATCTCCAGTGATTCAGACGTGTCACTAAATCGTAGATAGTTTTGGAGGTCCGATTAGCATGAATCGGAGCTCTGTCGAGGTCTCGTAACTTCGATGATTCGAACGTGTTGTTGAATCGTAGGTGGTTTTGGAGGTCCGATTAGCAAGAATCGGAGCTCTGTCAACGTCTCGTAGCTTCCTCTCGGAGGTGTTCGTAGCTTTTTCTCGAAGGTATCCGTATCTCTTTTTCGGAGGTCGCGAAAGTCTATTGTTTAGGGTTTTTAGGTGTGTTTTTGCCGTGTGTTGTTACCTTCGGAGGTCTCTCCTTTTATAGGTTTATAAGTCGGTGAAGATTTGGCCCATAAGTCGGTTCCGGACTTACCTTTTATCAAAGATTCGTCTCTATCATTATATGTAAATTCGTATCTATCCCGTAGGATTCGTAGCTCCTCAATCCCGTGGAATTCGGACGTCGCACCTATCGTAGGATTCGAAGGTGTAACATTTGGACCTATTCTAACTGGACTTGGGCCACAGGTAACGTTTTTAATAGGTCCAAGTCAATAATTTATTTTTGTCCAACAACTTGCCCCCCACTCTTCAATTTCTTTTTAGAATTTGGAGAGTAGTAAAATGCAAAATCAATAGCGTTAGTCGACGTTGTGCACATCCTCTTGATGTACATCACATTGGATTGTTTTTGAACAATGAATGCTCATTCTATAGAATTTCGGAGCTATTTCAAGTTGTTTACGAATGTCGTAATGCTTGTTAGAGCTTGCAATTTTTAAGCTTGCATTATTAATATGAGCATTATACCTCTTTCTTCAAATATTTTGGAGCTTGCAGTTACGTCTTGAACGCTGCAGCTCTTGATTTTGGAGCTTACAATTACGTTTTGAACGTCGCAGCTCTTGTTTTTAATAAAACAATAGTTTCGGAGGTCTTGTAAGTTCTTTTAAACGTTGCGGAGCTCGAAAATGAAAACTTTCGGAGGTCCTGCAAGTTCTTTTAAACGTTACGGAGCTCATCGCGAAACGTTTTGGAGGTCGTATAAAGCTTGTTTGGAAGTTTCTTCCGACCTCTGCATTGTTGGAGCTCTCATTTTCGGAGCTCAGTTTTCGAAGCTCTTGTAAGTTCTATTTGAACATCATAATGCTTGTTGATAATTTTGTGAGACGTGTCTCCTTTTAGGTGTAGAGCTCTCGCACGTTTCCTTCGAACGTTATGATGCCATTACGAGACGTATCTCCTTTCAAATGTAGAGCTCTCGCACGTTTTTAGAGCTCTAATTTTGAAGCTCATGTAAGTTCTTTTTGAACGTTATAATGCCTATTTTGTAGAATTTCGGAGCTCCTACGAAACTTATTCGAATCGATTTTCAGAGCTCCATCTTTTCGGAGCTTCATTTTTTGGAGCTCTTGTAAGTTTTTTTTGCATGTCGCAATACTCTCACTATCTTTGTGGAGCTTCAACAAGTTCTTTTTAAACGTTGAAGCGCTCTTAGAACATATGTTGTGTGAATGTTGTTTCGGATGTCCACTTTTCGGAGGTATACATTTTTGGAGCTACTCTTTTCAAAGCTCTTGTAATGCTCTTTAGTTATTTTGCGAGACGTATCTCCTTTTACACGTGGTAAGGTTAGCTCTTGGTGGAAGCTTTTCATTTTTTATGAGGCTTTGCCTTCATGCAATAGTGACCATGGTCATATCAAAACTTGGATTCGTGAAACACCTTTATTATAATAATTGTCCGTAGACGTGAATAAACTTAAAACAAAACACTAGAGCAACAGGTAAAAAGTTGGGACATATCTCGAACTATGAGAAGACCAAATAAAACTTAAAGTAAATCATTGATAATTAAAAACTCATGTGAAGGTGTACCTTCGAACCGACGTGCTGTTTCATATTGGATCATCTTCCCTTAGTTGAACCTCGTCAAGATGTTGCACTTCTGATTTTTCACTATCATCACTATGGGTAGTGGGTGACAAGTTGAATGATTGTTGAGCGTTTATGTGGTCGCTTCTACTAGTAGGTCTACGGTAAGGTTTATCATCTCTCGTAGCTCTTTCGTTTTTTAGCACACGTGATTCAGACTGTGAAGAGTGTCGATGACGATAGGCATGGTCTTCTTCCCACTTTATTTGTGCCCATGCTCTAGAAAGAAAGTCTTCCATTGTCTTGCATTGGTATTTTGTTAGCTCTTTGTATAAGTCACCGTCGGGAAGCAGACCTCTCTTGAAGGCTGAGATGGCCGTAGAAGTAACACAGCTAGGGATTGACACTTTTTCCTTGTTAAAACGTCCCACGTAGCTCCGTAGCGACTCTCCTCTCTTTTGTACAAGCTCGTAGAGATCATCAGTTGTTTTCTCTAAGTTTCTACTACTTGCAAATTGTTCGACAAAGCGATCGGTCAATGATGCGAAAGAATCTATCGAAGCGTTTGGTAGGTTCGTAAACCATTGAAGAGCAGGTCCTGTGAGACTTGAACCAAATCCTTTGCACATGGTAGCTTCACGGTATTCTCTTGCAACCACTGTAGTGAACATTCTCTGTTTGTATTGAATGATGTGGTTGTCAGGATCTTTTGTTCCGTCGTACATTATCATTGAAGGAATTATGAATTTCTTAGGCATCTCTACGAGCGCGATCTCTTCCGTGAACGGAGTATCTGCGTAGCAGTTAGGTGCGCTCTTTGTTATTGGTGGCGTTACGCCTGGGAGGCGCTTAAGCATAGCTTCCATCTCGTTGAGACGTTTGAGAACCATGTGTGGATCGTCAGATGGTCGGGTCGTCCTGACTGCATCTCCTGTAGGTCCCCCAGCTTCTGGTAGTACCAACGTCCTAGCATTAACTTCATATGTAGTATCGTCCAGAGGTGGCATCGGCTCAACGCGTCTCTGGAATCAGTTTCGAGCATCCATCTCAGTGTTTCGAGCTTCGTCCTCAGCGTTTTTACTTGCGGCGAGCAGCGAAGCGTTCTGAGTCTTCAAGGAAGCGTTTTCTGACTCGAGTATCGCTAATCGCTCTTCGTTTTGCTTCATCTGGGCGGTGAGAGCTTCCAAGTGCGCAGCAGCATCCTGAGTGTTGTCAACTCCAGCAGTATCACAAGTATCTTCGTTCACTATATCTCACGTAGTTAAAACTATGCCCCTCCTTCTAGCGCCAAACTGTTTGGGATAATTTTAGCACGTTCGAATATATAGTTCTACGGAATGATGGAAGATAATCGCTCTTTATTGATGAATAATCTTTCAACAAAACAACTCAAAGCTACAATAAATCGAAAGAGTTAAGTAGTTGCTTGAAGAAGATCTCCAGTGATTCAGACGTGTCACTAAATCGTAGATAGTTTTGGAGGTCCGATTAGCATGAATCGGAGCTCTGTCGAGGTCTCGTAGCTTCGATGATTCGAACGTGTTGTTGAATCGTAGGTGGTTTTGGAGGTCCGATTAGTAAGAATCGGAGCTCTGCCAACGTCTCGTAGCTTCCTCTCGGAGGTGTTCGTAGCTTTTTCTCGAAGGTATCCGTATCTCATTTTCGGAGGTCGCGAAAGTCTATTGTTTAGGGTTTTTAGGTGTGTTTTTGCCGTGTGTTGTTACCTTCGGAGGTCTCTCCTTTTATAGGTTTATAAGTCGGTGAGGATTTGGCCCATAGGTCGGTTCCGGACTTACCTTTTATCAAAAATTCGTCTCTATCATTATATGGAAATTCGTATCTATCCCGTAGGATTCGTAGCTCCTCAATCCTGTGGAATTCGGACGTCGCACCTATCGTAGGATTCGAAGGTGTAACATTTGGACCTATGCTAACTGGACTTGGGCCACAGGTAACGTTTTTAATAGGTCCAAGTCAATAATTTATTTTTGCCCAACAATCTCTACCGGAGTGAGATCTGACCCCAACAGTTAGCCCCCCAGCTCGATAGTATATGTTCTGATGATGCCGAGGTAAAAGAGTCGTAGTGAGGTTTCAAGAAAATGTACTGCTTGGCCTGCGTCTGACGGGACGAGATTGTGAAACCTTGTTCTCAAGACCTGCCGACGTTACTGAGCTTTCGTGTTCATGTTAACGCCTAGCCCAGTATAGATTTTCGATAGACTTGTGTTTTTGAATTTATGTTATAACGTTTTGAGGAACTGGTCCTGTAAAGTTTGTCTTGCCGAACTCTCACATGTTCATGTTAATGTTGAGTTGGGCGTCATGTTTCTGTTTTTAAGTCGTTTTTCCAGACTTAGTAAAGATTCTTGTTCTTTCCGGAAGCTAAAAATTTAATTCCCGCTGAAAATTGGAAATTTAAATTTCTCTTAGAAATTAAGATTGTTAATTCCCGCAGGAAATTAAAAATTTGATTCCTTTCAGAAATTGGAATTGTTCCCGCCGACTACTGAAGCGTGTCGCTTCAGTAATTATATAAATACTCTTTCCCCTTTTCTTTTTTCCACAACTTCACTCACTAACAAGAAAGGTCTCTTCACTCTTCCCGACAAGCTTCTGGATCTGTGCCGACGAGTACGTATAACCGAGATTAGCGTTTTCTTGTCTTATTACGAAGGGCTCGTCATGTACTACCGACGACCTCCCGTCTCTGCTCTGTCCACGCCGTCTGTATGAGGAATCATCGTCGAAAGGTGAAGCAGTGGAGCTTCGGCATTGATTTGAAGAGATCTCACCGGAGGTGAAACCGCCGAGTTGGTCGTCGTCTCGAGGAAGCTTTGGTACTGGTTTGAAGAAATCTCACCAGAGGTGAAAACGTCTAGCTGGTCGCCGTCTCTGTTCTCGCTCGTCATCGTCTCTGTTCCGGCTCATCGTTTTCAGCCGCCGTAAGAGCCACATAGAAGCCGTAGCTTGTAACCGAGATGAGGTCTCCGCTTGGCGAGTTCGTCGTTGTGAGCTTACCGTTGACGAGAGACGTTTAGCTTGAGGACTCGGCTGTACCTGCTTGTATTCTGCGCTGCTGTTGCCGAGAATCCACCAAGTTTTGCGGTGAAAACTCGCCGTCAACCTGGACAGTAACCGCCGTTGCAATTTGAGCCGAGATCTTTGTTTCGTTTGGTAGAGGAGGGTCGTCGTCATTTAGGTCTCGTCGTCGTCCAAGGCAAGCTCGTCATTTACCAATTGAAGGCAAGCTCGTCATCGTCTTAAGAGGTTTTACTATCGACGAAACCTAGAGCTTTGTTCATGTACCAGAATTGGCTTGCCCTCGCGAGAGCTTAGACTTGACCGAGGACCGGAGGGAAGCTCGCGCCGTCGTTCTTGAGCTTGCAATTACAGTCTTTATCACCGTGCTGCACTAGAAGAGTCGTCGTTTCCTGGAAGAGACCTCGCCGAAGAGTGGAGCTGCCGAGATTTAGTCGTCGGTCTGTCCGAATGTGGGACTTGTCGTCGTTCTAAGGTGGTCAATCGAACGTGAAGACGACAAGCTCTAATCATTGTTACAAACTCGCGAGAAATCTTCCACCGCAGAACAAGGCTTTCACCGTCGTTCCGTTGCAGCTTTTGACGAGCTCAAGTTCTAAAATTAGAGACGAGGTCTAGGACTTGCTTCGTTAAGCTTGTTTGTTGCTGCGTTTGTCTCTCTGGTCCACCATAAGAAGAGTTCGATCCCCTTCACTTTGCTTCGAGGCCAAGTATTCAGTTTTTGTATCGATGCCGAGAGCTTCATCACGAACCGAGGACTAGACTACGCTCTCGTCTTTGTTAGATTTTGGAGTCAGCCTCCTGTTGACGAAACTCTATTTTTTATCATTCTGGGACAAAGACGATCTACCTTGTCCTGGTCTTGGATTCGCATTCGAAATCGAGGATAACGTGATCACGGTGAAATTCCCGGTCCATGGTGGGAGGTGGAATGACGACGTCCTTTGAGACCCGGTATGAGATTCCGGTTTTGGTTTCGTGTGTTCGAGAGGTTGCTCTAAAGTGGTTGTGTTGATGGTTTAACTTGTTGAGGAAAACAAAGAAGAGCTCCCGTCATCGATTGGTCATCGCTCCTAACTTACGAATTTGTGATCGTGGAAATTGTCGTATGTGATTACTGTAGCAATTGATAGTACGACGACGTCCAGCTGTAGTAATCGACGAGGTTAAAGTGCTTCAACGATGTTTTAATACTTAGAGAACTTTTGAAGTTGTTATCATGTCTAGCCCGACATCGTCTTTTGAGAGGTTTCTGGAATCCATTTCAAAGTTGAGGACTAGTAGTTCAGAGTAGGATGAGTTTCAAAATAAACTGTTCCGATGCGGAGTCTAGCTCTTGGCTTCGCTCTTGTAACGATAAAGACGTGACTCGAGTCCTGGTCTCAGATGGGAATGATGCATTGAATGCACATAGTCCCTCTCTTTTCGATGAACAGCTCGTCAATACTCATATTCAGAGAAAGCGCCAACTACTGCATCTGCTATATTTGTGGCCACTACTGCGCCGACCACTACTACACCTGCTTTAGCTACGCCCACTACTACGCCGACCACTACTGCATCTGCGCCCACTACTGCGCCGACCACTACTTCGTCTGTCAAGACTAGAACCGTTGCAGGTGAGCAAAGTTGTGAAGCTCTCTGTTACTGGCGAAAATGGGGCCGAAGTGACCATGACTAGGATAGAGGACATCGTTGAGGAGACTGGGACCAACGAAATCGTTGAAGAGACCAGGATGAATGAGTCTTTGAGAAGACAAGGACCGAAGAGGTCTTTGTGGAGACCAGGAGAGACAAGGTCGTCGAGGAAACCAAGACTGGCGAGTCTTTAAGAAGAAAAAGACCGACGAGGTCTTCAAGGAGACCAGGACCGACGAGTCTTTGAGGAGACAACGATTGATGAGGTCCTTGAGGAAAGCAGGACCGACGAGTCTTTGAGAAGACAAAGACCAACGAGGTCTTTGAGGAGACCAGAACCGAGGAGACATCAGGGCCGACTACCATGACTACTCCTGGGGGAGTCGTTGATGATGAGGGGATTGTTCCTTAGTTGCTTTGCGCGCCTGTTAGCGCTTATGTTTTAGACTTGACTTTGATTTTGCGCCTAGATGGCTTGTGTTAT
The DNA here is from genome assembly GCA_900128785.1 of Arabis alpina. Lineage (NCBI taxonomy): Eukaryota > Viridiplantae > Streptophyta > Magnoliopsida > Brassicales > Brassicaceae > Arabis > Arabis alpina. The sequence goes on from LT669793.1 coordinate 17,467,855, forward strand.
AAAAGGTGATAATGAATGCAACTTTTAATTTGTTTCCAGTTTTCTGATAAGTCCAGCTTTCTTGACTTAGACTTTTAGAAAGGCAACTAATTGTGATGAATTGTATCCTTGTTGAATTCGTTTCTAGGATGCATTGTTAGTTTAGTTCAAATGACTTGGTTTAAAAATCCATATGAACCATCGTCATGATTGATGGCGTTGCTGCCGTATTTCGGTGCTCGTTTTTGTTATAAGACTTAGATTGTCGTTGACCACCCAATTTCAGAAGTGAGCATGTTACGTTGTTGCAACCAACGTTAAGGTTTGCTGGGTTTTTTGAATGATCGTTTTGGTTTAGGACCGTGTCACTCTTTGAGCACGACCGCTCCTATAACGATCATTAGTTTTGACCAACGCTGTTGTTAGGTTTTTTGAATGGTCATTTGGGTTTACAAGTGTGCTTCTCTCTAAACACACATGCTCCTTTAATGAACCATTGGTTTCGACCAACGATGTTGGGTTTTTTGAATCATCATTTGGGTTACAAGTGTGCTTCTCTCTAAACACACCTACTCTTATAATGAACCATTGGTTTCGACCGACGATGGTGTTGGGTTTTTTGAATGGTCATTTGGGTTACAAGTGTGCTTCTCTCTAAACACACATGCTCTTATTATGAACCATTGGTTTCGACCAACGATGTTGTTAGGTTTTTTGAATGGTCATTTGGGTTACAAGTGTGCTTCTCTCTAAACACACCTGCTCCTATAATGAACCATTGTTATTTATATAGCGCGCTTTATCCAATGGTGAATGTTATTGTAAAGATCTGCAGAAATTTTTGTGAAAGGTCGTCACTGTGGCCAGCAGCGGCGGTCGAAGGTGAGATGGTTGTTTAAGTGAGACCCTGAATTATATGTAAAGGATGTGATAGAGAAGTCGTTTTGACAAGTTTTTTTAGCAGGTGTTTATTCTCATAAAGGTTTGCTACAAAGAGAGGTGAGAGTATACGTACCCCACTCCCTCCCCCCCCCTTTTTGGGAGGGGGGGGCAACTGAACCAATCCGAAAATGAGCTGCCTACGTACCCTTTGCAGTGATCAAGTCACCCGTAGTTCATGGTAAGTGATTGAGTGGTGGACGAATGACGGTAAGGTTGCTTAATGGTAGTACTTTTTTCTTGGTCTACCTTGTGCCGAATCGTCGTTTTGTCTTCTGCGTTTAGGCAGTTCTTCATTGATTTGCGTTACTTCAACGTTGTTTTCCTCTAATTCAAAGTCTTTGAGGTTGAAGTTATCGCCGAGTTCACGGTCTAATAGTTTTTGGGCGAGCGCCGAGCCGAGAGACTGGCAGTTTACTGCCGAGTGCCTGTGAGTATAACGACTCGTCGTAAGTTGAATTACCGGTCCACGCGTTAGGAAAACATCCTCCTTGGCCGTGCACATAGCTGGGAGAATCCACCTGATAGTTGTGGGCTCCTTCGTATTGGACGAAATTTCCACTATGGGTTTTTTCGCGCCTGGCTTGGCTGGTGGTCGCTGTCACTTTTCTGTTTTGACTTCCCATACTTTTTTGCGAGTTTCTTCGCTTCTTCTTCGCTTTTGGTGAAGTTCGTCGCTCGATGCAGAACATCCTTGATAGTCGAAGGCTCGTTGAGAGACATCACCTTCCAGAAGTCAGATTCGTGCCATATGGTTCTTTTCAGCGCTTGGAGTGCGTCCGAGTCATTTATCCCTTTCACTTGTGATAGTACCAACTTGAAGCGTTCGATGAAAGTCTTGAGAGACTCGGTTGGTCCTTCTTTCATGGATCATCAATCGGCGCCAGACGTTTGAGTCTTAATGAAGATAGAGTAGTGCTTGATGAAGGCCGCTGTCAATTGTTTGAAAGTATCGATGGAATTACTTTCGAGCCTTTTAAACCATTTGAGAGCTGGTCCTTTGAGGTTTTCGACGAAAAGCAAGCACTGCCCGACGTCCATCTCTTGCTCTTTGAAATTTGCTCTTGTCATAGCCACACTGAATTCGTTGAGATGATCAGCTGGGTCTTCGGTTCCGTCGTAGGTCGGCACCCTAATCTTGCCTGGGTTTGACACTCGAGCTTTGGTGATGCGCGTCGAGAACGGAGTGTGCTGAGCCTGTTCAAGGATTAGATCGAGCTCTGGCGCCTTGCTAGTGGCACGATGCATCTGTGAGCGAATAGTTTTCAACTCAGCAGTAGTCTTGTTTAGCGAGGCTCGGAACTCGGCCATCTCGTCGTGCTGGGCTCGAATTGCAGCTTGGTTAGCTTCAGCGACCTCTGCCTGTTTCACCCATTCAATGTTTTCTTCCTCTTCCAAAATATGTCTGGCATATCCACGATCGACTTTGTCATCGAAAGCAGGGAAATGCTGTTGGGTCGCCCTCTGAGGGTCGGCACGTTTTTGCCTTGTAGTGGTTCGCCGTGCCACTTCTTTCTTTGAGAGATCGGCGTTGCGTGCGACTCTCCTCACGGGGCAATTGTCTCCGAGGGTGGAAAATTGTTGTGAAGGTATGTGTCGAGGATCGTCGTTCCTTACTTTAGTTATTCCCTGCCAATCTCTCGTTGCCTTGGTGAAGATGGTATTAGGAATTACTCTTTTAGCCAAGTGCTCGTCGTCGTTGTCGAGGTCTATCGGCTCGTCGCCGACTTTTGCTTTCTCTCATAGTGCCTGGGCTAAGAGAGCGGATCGTCCGTCTTTTGCGGCGGTCGATGAATTTGCTGTCGAGGTCGGCTCGACGATCCTACTGGTGTAGTGAAGTTAAGCGCCACTAGATCGATCCGTGCCGCTGGTTTTCTGAACAAACCTGTCTCGAGGGATCGTGCACGGACGTCTGCTCCTATGGACCTGAGCTCGTCGGTTATTGTCCTGTTGGCTCTGTTTTGCCGCTCGGCGCTCTCTAGCAGTGCGTCTAGTGTTGTGCTCATCTTCTGTAACAACTTGGGAAGAACCGAGCTCGTTCTCGAGGTTTCCTTTGACTTCTCGCCAGTCAGATCGGCGCGAGGTGCTCCTACTGGTGGCGGATCGTCGCGAGCGGTTTGGTCCTTGTTGGTACTTCCTTCAGCCTGGATCTCCCCCTCTTCCAGATCTCTCGGCGCGATGTCTTTCGGATCAACGATACGTCGTTCGTCAGTCATCGTGTTCTAGATCTCTTTGCTGTGGTTCTTCGGAGTAAGAAGCTTTCAACCCCCTCTTTCTAGCGCCAAACAATTGAAATAGTCAACGGGGTCGAGGTCTGAAAGCTCTGAGATGAGAAACACTTAGCGAAGATCTCAAGAGAGTTTGTTTACTTAACTTTTGCAAATATAACAAGTGATTTTTGTGCAAGAATGCGGATCCTCTTTTCCGAGGTGTACATTGTCTATTTAGATAAGTCTAAGTCGGCCTAGGTCTACGCCTAAAGAGATAAGGTAAGACTCTTGAATCTTCGGGATTCCTTTTTAGTGTAGTCGGCGGCCGCCCTAGTCTTGGTGTCGTCATCGTCATAGGCTTAGATTCCAGAGCTCGTCATCTATGCTCAATTTGCAGTAGTGGTCGGCGCGACTTGTTACTCTTGGGCTCCCAATTCGGCATCTCTCCAGCGTGGGCCTTCTAAGCTCGGCCCACTCTTATGTCTTAAGGTGAAATGATCATAGTGGCCTCCTTGAGTGTAGTGGACCACTACAGACATTGTCCTGGAAAGATGCAGCCATGGTCCCAGTCACTTTGGAGAGCTCGTCCCAGAAAGCAAAAGAGCTAGTCCTTGTCGCAGCCACTTTTGAGAGCTCGTCCCAGAAAGCAGAGCTGGTCCCGGAGATAGAGCTGGTCCAGATAACTGCACGCCCACCTCTGGTACTTAGTCATTTTCTTGACGATCTCTACCGGAGTGAGATCTGACCCCAACAGTTTCGCGTAAGGCCGATGTGCGGAAGTCTGCGGCGGCCCTTCTTACCGAGGCGGAAAAATCCGCGATAGCTCTTGCGGCCGCGGAGGAGAGGGAGCAGTACTTGGCTGCTATCGTGACGAAGCGTGACGGTGAGCTCGCTACGGCTATGGAGACGCTTAAGAAAGCGGACGAGCATATCCGGAGTCTCGAGAGAAAGTTCGCTCGTGCCAAGGGTAAGTTTTATAAGCTCCAGGGCGATCAGCGGAGAACCATGGTCTACCAGGTGCAGAGGGTAGCCAACCTTGACTTCGTCAGATTGTTGTCGGGCTACTCGACGGTCATGAGCCCCTTAAGCTTGAGGACAAGCTCACCTTCCTTACCGCCGACGTAGCGGAGCATGCCGGGGATAAGGAGCATTTCGAGCAGTTAATGAAGAGTCTCCACGGACTTTTGCATGTTCTTGACCCGAAGGTTACTGGTGTTTTCTTTATATATGTAGTTATTCCCTCGGATAGATGTAATTATTTTCCCTTTTTCACAGTCGAATTTTTTTTTATAAGTTAAGGCGCCCGCCATGGTCGCCCTTGACCGGACACTCGAGATGTACGCGGCGAGTGTCGGTGTGGCCGATCCTTTGGGGTCACTCCTTGGAGGCACTGGCTCTTCCAAGGCCGCAGTAGTTGGTGTAGATGGGAAGTTCTCCCTAATTGGCGAAGTTGGGGCCGAGGTGACCAAGAGCAGGATTGACGATGTTGTTGAGGGCGTTGGGACTGTTGGGGCTCCCGAGGAGATGAGAACGGATGAGGATTCCCAGGGGCCGAGGATTGACGTGTTTACCAAGGATCCGAGGCTCGACGACATCTTTGGAGAGACAGAGGCCGGGGGGTGCCGGTCACCCAGGTTGCTCCTCCAGGAGATGACGAGGAGACCAATACTTAGTTGTGTTTTGCGCATCTGTTAGTGCTTTTATTGCTTGTGTTTAGATATTGACTTTGATTCTGCGCCTAGGTGGCTGCCTTATGTTTTTCGGCTTTAGTTTCTTGGATCTGATGTTTTGCCGTCTAGACGGGTTTTATCCATGGATGATTTTGCCTTGTATTTTGCAAGATGATAATGAATGCGCTTTTGGTTTATCGATGATTTTCTTTCCAACATTTTTCGCTTAGTCTTTGAAAGAGAATCTTAGTAACGACGAACCGTACTTTGTTGTAGATGTTTGACCACCCGAGCATGGATTCCTTTTAACGTGGTTGTTGCCAGTGTAAGTATAACTGAGTTTCCTGAACGAACGACTTGCTTTACGATCATGTTCGCTCTTTCGATCATGACCGCTGCTGTGACGATCGTCGCTTTTGACCAACGATGTTGTTGGGTTTTGGAGTGGTCATTTTGGTTACATGTGCGCTTTTCTCTAAATGCACCTGCTCCTATAATGAACCACTTTTATTTCTTTAGCGCGCTTTATCCAACGGTGGATCTTGTTGTATTTATTCTGCAGATTTTTTGTGAGAAGTCGTCGTTGTGGCCAGCAGCGGCGGCTTGAGATGGTCGTTTAAGTTAGACCTTGAGTTATCCGTAACGGATGTGATAGAGATAGTTGTTTTGATAAGTCTTTGTAGCAGATGTTTATTCTCATAAAGGTTTGCTACAAAGAGAGGTGGGAGTATACGAGTATACATACCCCACTCCCCCCCCCCTTTTTTTAGGGGGGCAACTGAACCTATCTGAAAATGAGCTGCCTACGTACCCTTTGCAGGGATCAAGTCACCCGTAGTTCATGGTAAGTTGTTGATGTATGTATGATTGAGTGCGAGATGATTTTTTTAGGTAGCGGGACGGAGCTCAGTGGTTGTACTTCTTCAGGTGTCGTGCGTTCCATGATCATTAGATAGCTTGTCCTTTTATATTTGTGAGTTCATATACGCCCGGGCGGACAACCTTGGTGACGACGTATAGACCTTCCCAATGTGCCCCAAGTTTACCGGCTTTCCGCTCTGCTGTGTTTTGGAAGATTTCTCGTAAGACCAAGTCTGTTGTCTAAGAGAAGGTGTCTACGTTCTGCTTTAGAAATGTGACTATTCTCTTTTTAATTATATCGTTCAGATTAGCGCCGATTTCGACGCATCATTGTGGGTTCTCGTCCTCGATGCAAATTCATATAACCGGTTCGCAGGTAGGCACCGCTCCTAACTCGCGGTCCTCCTCGATCTGTAATTGCTACAATTTCTCGGAAATCTCTTTGACCGGGTCTCCATTTTTCTTCATCTTCTTTCGTTCAGCTTTCGAGATCGGGTCAGTAACGGGATTTCAAATCTTGTGTTCTGCCAGTGTGCATATGCGTGATTCCTTCGGATTTCCATAGATCGCCTTGATGCCTTGTTTTGTTGGAAACTTCACGCATAGGTGGTAAGTGGATGACACGGCGCGCATCGCGTTAAGCCATGGGGTTCCCAGGATGACATTGTATATTGCTAGGTGATCTGGTACTGAGTATTCGATTACTTTGACGATTCCTCCAGCTTCGACGGGCAACCTAATTATTCCAAGTGTCATCGTGGTCTCTCCCAAAAAACTAGATAATGGTTTTGGTAGTGATCGAATTTCGTCAAAGCTGATATCCATCCATTTCAGCGTATCTTTGAAAATTACATCAACGGTGCTTCCTGTATCGATCAAGACCCAGGACACGTCAATGTTGCTGATAGTGATTTCGATGACAAGTGGATCATCATGCGGTTTGTCAATTCCGATTGTTTCACTTTCTTCGAATGTGATTGAGTCATTAGGGAAATTAGACGGGGTAGGCCAGTTGACGCTAGCTTCAGCTCGGCGCTGAAATGCTTTAATCGAGGAAATCGTATCTGAGCAGTAGTGGGATCCCCCCATTATCATGAGACATTTTCTTCTTGGGCCGCCTAGAGTAGTGTTGTCGTTTTATCTACCGCGTTTAGCTGGTTCCTCATCGGCAGGTTCAGGTTCGGGCGCAGGCGCGTCATCTACTTTGACTTCAAAATCTTCGAGTTTGAGGTTCTCCTTAAGTTTGCCATCCAACAGTCTCTGGACGAGGGCCGAGCCGAGGGATCAGCAGTTTACTGTCGAGTGCCCGTGAGTGCGATGAATGTCACAGTATAGTGACCCGTCGTAGGTTGAGTTTCCGGTCCATACATTAGGAAAACCTCTTCCTCGGCCGGGTGAGTCCACTTAATAGTTGTGGGCTCCTTTTGAACCGCCCTCGTGCTGGATAAAACCTCTCCCATGGTTTTTTTCAACTGACTCGGTTGGTGGTCGCTGTCATTTTTCTGTTTTGACTTCCCATACTTCTTTGCAAGTTTTTTTACTTATTCTTCACTTTTGGTGAAGTTCGTCACTCGATGCAGAGCATCCTGAATAGTTGAAGGCTCGTTGAGAGACATCTCCTTCCAGAAGTCGGATTCGTGCCATACAGCTTTTTTCAGTGCTCGGAGTGCGTCCGAGTCCTCTATCCCTTTCACTTGTGATAGTACTAGCTTGAAACATTCGATGAAAGTTTTGAGAGACTCGATTGGTCCTTGGTTCATGGACCATAAATCCGCGCCAGACGTTTGAGTCTCAATGAAGATGGAGTAGTGCTTGATGAAGGCCACTGTCAACTGTTTGAAAGTATCGATGGAATTACTTTCGAGCCCTTTAAACCATTTGAGAGCTGGTCCTTTGAGGTTTTCCACGAAAAGCAAGCACTGCCCGACGTCCATCTCTTCCTCTTTGAAATTTGATCTTGTCATAGCCACACTGAATTCGTTGAGGTGGTCAGCTGGGTCTTCGGTTCCGTCGTAGGTCGGCACCCTAATCTTGCCTGGGTCTGATACTCGAGCTTTAGTGATGCGTGCCGAGAAAGGAGGTTGTTGAGCTTGTTCCAAGATCAGATCGAGTTCCGGTGCCTTGCTAGTGGCACGATGCATCTGTGAACGAATAGTCTTCAACTCGGTAGTAGTCCTACTTAACGAAGCTCGGAATTCGGCCATCTGGACATGCTAGGCTTGAAACGCAGCTTGTTTTGCTTCAGCGTCCTCTGCCTGTTTCACCCACTCAACGTTTTCCTCTTCTTCCGAAATGTGTATGGCATATCCGTGATCAATCTCGTCGTTGAAAGCGGAGAAACGTTGTTGGGTCATTCTTTGTGGGTCGGCATGCTTTTGCCTTGTAGAGGTTCGCCGTAGTACTTATTCCTTTGGGAGATCGGCGTTGCGTGCGACTCTTCTCACGGGGCCATCGTCTCCGAAGGTGGAGAATTGTTGTGAAGCTACGTGTCGAGGATCATCGCTCCTCGCTTTGACTATTCCATGCCGATCTCTCGCTGTCCCAGTGAAGATGGTTTAAGAAACGACTCTTCTAGCCAGGTCCTCGTCGTCGTCGTCGAGGTCTATTGGCTCGCCGACTTTTGCTTTCTCTCGTCGTGCCTGGGCTAGGAGAGCGGATCGTCCGTCTTTCGCAGCGGTCGACGGATTTTGGTGCCGAGGTCGGCTCGAAGATCCTACTAGGGTAGTGAATTCGAGCACCACTGGATCGATTCGTACCGCAGGTTTTCTGAACAGACCTGACTCGAGGGGTCGCGCGCAAACGTCTACTCCTATGGACCTCAGTTCGTCGGTTATTGTCCCGGTTGTCCGGTTTTGCCACTCGGCGCTCTCCAGTAAAGCGTCCAGTGTCGTGCTCATCTTCTGCAACAACTCAGGAAGAAGCGAGGTCGCTCTCGGGGTTTCCCTCGATTGCTCGCCCTGCAGATCGGCGCGAGCTGCACCTGTTGGTGGCGGATCGTCACGAGCGGCCTGGTCCTCGTTGGTACCTCCTTCAGCCTGGATCTCACCCTCTTCCAGATCTCTCGGCGTGGCGTCTTTCAAATAAGCGATACGTCGTTCGTCAGTCATCGTGTTCTGGATCTCTTCGCGGTGGTTCTACGAAGTAAGAAGCTTTCAACTCCCCTCCTTCTAGCGCCAAACTGTGGTGGTGGAAACCTGCACAGTTGAAATAGTCAATGGTCTAGGTCTGAAAGCCCTGAGATGAGAAACACCTAGCGAAGATCTCAAGAGAGTTTATTTATTAAGCTTTTGCAAATATTACAAGTAGTTTATGTGTAAGAATGCGGATCCCCTTTTTGGAGGTATCTTGAGTCTATTTATACAAGTCTAAGTCGGCCTACGTCTACGCCTAAAGAGATAAGGTTGAATCTCTGAATCTTCGGGATTCTCTCTCAGCGTAGTCGGCGGTCGCTTTTAGGTCTTGACCTCGTCCTCGTCATGGGCCCAAATCTGAGAGCTCGTCTTCTGGGCCCAGTCTTGTAGTAGAGGTCGGCGTGACTTATTACTCGTGCGCTTCCGACTCGTTCTTTCCAATGTGGGCCTTCTGAGCTCGGCCCATTCTCTGTCTTGAAGTGAAATGATCGCGACGGTCTCTTGGAGTCTAAATGACCACTATAGACGTCGTCCTGGAAAGGTGCCGGTCCTTGTGCCAGTTATTCTGGAGAACCGGTCCCAGAGACAAAGCTGGTCCTGAGACAGGGCTGGTCCAGATAATTGCGCGCCTACCTCTGGTACTTAGTCATTTTCTTGACGATCTCTACCGGAGTGAGATCTGACCCCAAAAATGGACCCAAAATGAGTTGAAAGGATTCAATCCATTGGACATCCTAATTCTCGGGTATTTGAAATGTGTAATAACACTAAGATGTTAATTCAATCGTTACGATATTTTCATTTATACATGAGTTTGGTTTTTGTGTTGTTTATTTTATGTGAATCGAAGGTTACACTTAAATGGGGGAGGAATGTTGGATATTTAAGTGAATATATTCAATTGGTGAATAGGTGCAAGTGGTAAAATCAAACAATGCAACTATTCGGTTTATGGTTGTTTAATACGTACGGTTGCAAACGTACAGATGAATCATCACAACCTTTAAACTCATATAAAACTCTGTTTCTTTGACCCAAAACAGAGGAAGAGAGAACATGAAGGAAGAAGGGAGATTCACAAGACCAAGATATCCCATCTTTGGTCAAACACACAAAACAAAACACAAAACTCTTTTTTTTTCTCTTATATCTTTGCGTAGAACAAGAGTATTTTTTCATTGTCTTATCGTACAAGGGATTTCGTGTAACCCAAGACATTCATAAGGATCGAAATAATTTTTAAGGAAAGTGTTCCCGAGTACGATTTAATCATTATCTAATTTCACATTTCGTCACGATCTCGAAGTCTCAAAACATATAATACAACAAATTGGTCTTTGCTTACGATTCAGATCAAATGGAGAACATTGTGGACTCATTGAACAAAGAATTCCTTTTTCGTAAGGGTAATAATGCCTTGTTCACAATTTTGCTCTCTAGTCACACAATTGATTTTGCGTTTATATTCTTTCACCATATAAAATCTTGCTCTGCAGACAATGATTAGTCCTGATGCCGAATACATTTTGAGCGGTTCAAGCGATGGGAACGCTTACATATGGCAAGTTTGAGTCCTCCGTCACTTAGTTTGACATTGAAAAATTCAAGAGTTATATGTGCTTAAAAATGAGTTAGATACTAGTATTATGACCCACACAAACGCGGGAAAGTTTATTTTATTTATACTAAATTCAATATATAGAGTTTTCTACATCTAAAGTGTGAAGGGGTAAGATAAGAACTAAAACTCATTTTTATTGAATACTCAAAATCACGATTACAACGATCTCATTCGATCGGATCTCCAAACTCATCTCATTTGAATAAGAGATGGCAACAATAAACCTCAAAAATAAAAGGCAATGCATTCCTTATATCTTATCTTATATAATATTTTAAGGTTCCACTAAGTTAAAGGTTTGACAAGTTGTCATGTGTCACTTTTGTGTTAGTTAATATCTATTTTCATATTTGGAACCTAATTTTTACTTAATTATGATATTTGCCTTTCTAAAATTTAAAAAAATTGTATTGATTTCTTGAAAGAAAAATATAACATCAATTTTAATTTTTAGAAGGGCACATTTAGTATCAAATTATATTCATGAATTTATGGAAAATATGTAAACCCATATTCTCATATATATATATATATATATATATTTACAATAGTATGATAGATTTTTATATATTTTAAAATAATTCACATAAAATACTTTAAAATTATTTTTTAATTTTAATCTTAACTTCACTAAAATAATAAATTGTGAGAATAAATCTTAAACATCACTTAATTAGCTATACATATAGAGGGGGAAAAAATTATACTTTTTTTAATATATGCTTTGTCATAATATATTTCAATAATGTTTCATCTTAATTTGTTTTCTACAAATAACATTGTATATATTCAATAATTTGCTACAAATATTTAATCTCTGAACCTAGATAGTTATTTACTATAAACACCAATTTTCTATAATATTAAATATATAAATAGCCAATAAGTTAATAATTATTGTATATTATACCATGTTAAATTTTAAATCCACGCAACGCGTGGACATACCCTAGTATAATATATTTTAAGGTTCCACTATCCCAAAGCTCTGAAAATCTGTCATGTGTCACTTTTAGTGTTGATAATTAATGTCCATTTTCATATTTAGAACTTTCTTTTTACTTAATTATGACATTTACCTCTCTAAAGTTTATGATTCTTTTATTGATTTTTTAAAATAAAAAAGTGATATCAATTTAAATTTAAAGTAAACATTTTTTTGGTCAAAACAAGAACTTCATTAATTAATTTAAAGTAAACATTTAACACCAAATTATCTTCATGAATTATTTGAAAGTATGTAAAGCCATATTCTAATAAATATTCTTTTTTTTACAAGATCTCTTCGCAAACACTTTAAATTTTTTTTATTATTCTATAATAAACTAATAGAAAGTATATAAGATGTTCTAATATGTTTCTAATGACGATATATGCCATAATACCACTATATAATGTTTGTGTCATGTTTAATAGATCAATCTTATATAATATAATAAAGTTTCTCAAAACCAAAGTTATGAGAAGTTGCAATTTGTCATTTTTTTACATGTGTATTTCTATTAATTACTCCAAATTAATCATACTACATTAATTACCAGATTTTAAATAAAACTAAAATACAAACCAAACAATAAAAGCTTTTGACATTTCATGTATATAACTAAAGATTACAAATGTTTGAATAACTAAAGTTTATTGAGTCGGAACTTAATAGTTATCAAAATTACTACGTTCATGTATGAAATGTAATTTATAAGTATTAAAAATATTGTATTATTTTGTTCATAAGCATTTACATGTAAGCAAAAACAACACAATTTAAATGTTTATAGGTTTAGTTGAAGTGTATGTTGTCATTCTTTTTATGTATTAAATATTTTTGTTTTCATGAGTATTAGATTTTTTTTTCATTTCATTTGTAAAATGTTATTATTGGGTTTTAATAAATTTTCCTACATTACCTAAAGGATTACAATCATATTTATATATAAGTCATAAATTATACATTGACCATATACTTAAAGTATTGCCTCACAAGTTGCCATGTGTCATTTTAAATATTGACACTTGTCCATTTCTTAATTAACTATTTTATATTTACTCTAATTTTGACATTTCAACACTAAAGTTTATCAATTTTGTATTAATTCTTTTAAAATAAAAGTGTTGTATCAATATTAATTTAAAGTGTTTTATGCAAATAACCAATAAACATTAATACAAATAACGTTGTATACGGAGAAGCTATATAATTAGATCATATAAGAATCAAACTTTGTAAACCAAAATTGTGATTAGTGAGTTTCATAACCAATTAATTTTTTTACTAATTATTACATATATTTTGCTTTATTTTTGCTAAACATATACTTATATTTTGCTTTATTTTTATATATTTTTTGTATTAACTTCAAATCCGCGCAACTCGTAGAGGATCCTATGGTTTCTATATATTTTTAGGCAAATCTCTAATTCAAGTAGAATCTTTGCTCGTCTTCTACGTTGTTCTCTATTCCCTACGTCTACTTCCGCTACTTCTTCCAGTCTCCTCTGAATCCTTTCTCTTCTCCATTTCTATATCTTCTCTTCCTGAAATACATTATCTTGGGCTTCTAAGAAATTATACTTGAAATGCATAATGCATAATAAGTTAAAAATAACCAAAAGCTCAAATTCATCGTTTTGTGTCTTTAAACAATTTTAAAAAATGATTTTGAAATATATATATAAACTGCCTTTTCTGTTTCCTTATTCATGAGTTGCTCTGCATGATGGAAGCCCCATTGTTTCTAAATTTTATATCCAAGCTTGATACATAATTCATGTTGTTGACATTTTCGTGCTTAATCTTGATTAGATATCCGCATAGTTACGTGAAGGAGAGTGTGATACAACATATTTGTGATAAATCATGGTTTTTACCATTTTTTTGGCATGATTTAACCCGGTTTTATCGAGTCCTTTTAGTATTTTTCTAGTGTTTAAGAGTTTTGGCATGTTCGTGTATGAATGGACCTTAATTGGTGATTATGGAACATTTTGGAGCATCAAGGAAAGTGCAGTCGAAGTCGCAAGCTTAGTGCAGAAAAGTGCAGGAAATTTAGCCTTCCGTCGATCGACGGAAGCACCTGTGCGTCGATTGACGGAAGAAACTGTTTCGCGAAGGAAAATGATTTTTCCAATTCTGAAGATTTCCTTTTTACCCCATAAGTTCCAGAAGTTAACAAATAAAGCCCAGCCCGAATCCTAGCCTATAAATACTCAGTTTTCTTTTAGTTTTCATTAAGCTTTCTTTTATTCAAGACCTAAAGATTCAGAGAGATTTGGAGAGTTAGGGAAACAAGTTTTCAGACCATTCATATTGCTTCGAACCCTTCTGTATATATTTCTCTATCTTTATTTAATGCAGTATTATTCAGTTATCATGTTATTCGTTTCCATGTCTGAGTAATTTGCTTGTTAGGTTTAGGTTTCGTCAAAGGAATTAAGATGAATTGAATTCATGTTAGGATTATCTATTGGTTCTTCATCTAGATTGCTATAATCCTGATTTAAGATTGATCACCCTTGATTAGATATCTTAGGTTAATTAATTAGAAGAGGAAGCATCAATTGATAACCTGACCTTAATCTTAGATGAGCAAAATCTCATATTCTCAAAGGAATTTGGTTTAGCGATTTTGTGAACAAATTGAAACCTGAACTTTAATGCTTGCATAAATTTTGATTGACTTTACAAAGGAATTTGGATTTCTAGGGTTTATGAATAGATAACTAATTCAACGGAAGTCGTTTAATTTTACATTAGAGTTTCAAGTTCGAGAACGAATCTTCTTTAAAATCCTGACAGTTTTATAATTCTACAATTTATCTTTGCCTGTGAATTTTCTGAAAACCTAGCTCTTGTTTAATTGAATTCTAAGAAACCAACAACTTTTCTCTATTTTGAATTGTTTTCGCTTTTACTTTACTTTATTCGCTTAGCTCGATTCGAAGTCATATATCCTATCGTTTAATTTGACTCCCAGTGATTCGACCCCTACTACAATTGATCTCTTAATTTGAGATAGTAGCTCAGGGTAAATTTGAGCATATCAAATTTTGGCGCCGTTGTCGGGAAGTCAAAATCTTCCATAGGATTTTGATTCTAGAATTCTGACTAAGTTTTATTTTTATTTTTGATTTCGTTTCTTTTGTTTTTGTTGTTTCAGGTTTATGCCTTCTAGCGGAACCAGAAGCAACAAAGATCAAAAGTTAGCAGATTTTGTTCCAGAGTTAGGTGTTTTGGAACGGGAAAATAGACGACAAGCAAAGTTAGCAAAGATGGTTAATCGTGCTTTAGTTGCTTTTCCAAACGCTCAAGGAGAGTTGTTCGACAGAGAAGGTAATCGATACAATGATCAGGGTGACAAAATTGATGAGGCTGGTAATATCATCGAGGTGGACGATCCAGTTGCAGCTCAGCAAGCTGAGCTAGACGGTCAACGAGCTGAGTTAGAGCGCTAGCGCGCTGAGTTTGAGCGTCTGGCTCGGGGAAATCGCAAACCTCAGGAGGTCGTAGTTGACCAACGCACTTTGGGAGACTACTACCGTCCTGAAGAACACTACGCCAACAGGGCAGCGATTTGACCCCCTAGATTTCAGCGAAGGGATTTCGAGTTGAAGCCTGCGTACTTCTCTCTAGTGGCTCAACATCAGTTCCATGGGCACCCATCAGAGCACCCCATGGATCATCTTGAGATGTTCGAGGATCTTGCGTCAAGTATTAAGGCTAATGACGTGTCTGAAGACTACATTATGTGTAAGCTCTTCCCATTTTCTCTTGCTGGAGAGGCAGCCTCTTGGCTGAAGCAGTTGGAGCCAGGCTCACTGATTACTTGGAGAGATACCAAGAATGCATTCCTGAATCACTTCTACGATGAGTCACGTTCAGAGGATCTACGAGCTAAGATCTCCACTTTCGTTCAGAATCTGACAGAATCTTTCAAGGCTGTGTGGGAAAGGTTTAAGGGATATGAGAGAGACTGTCCTCATCACGGGTTTACAAAGGTTCAGTTGCTGGGTATTTTCTACAGGGGAATGGATTGGAGGCATCAGATGACTTTAGATGCTTCAAGTAATGGGAACATCAAGACTAGGTTTTCCACTGATTGTCTCGAGCTCATCAAGAGCGTGTATACCAGCAATAGTACGAAGAAGATTGATGAGGAAAGGAGAAGAGAAGCTGGTCAATCAGGTGGAGCTGAGATTGCTGAGGTTAAGGCTAAGATAGATTCTATGCATAACCTTTTGGTGAACAAGAAGTCAATTCATTTTGCACAGGAAGTTGACACTTTCTATCAGGATGAAGACAGAGAGCAGGAGGATGTTAATTACATCAACCAGAATGGCTATCAGAATCAGCATTATGGAAATCAATCAGAGAACAAGGGTTACAACAGTTACAATCATGGACGGAAACTCGTTCTCAGGAACTCTTGGTTCTCCAAGCTATGCTCAGAAGTCGCAGTTTCATAAACCATTTGGCAGCAACAATAACCAAAGAAACTATGGATCTTCTTCATATCAACCGATTCCTGCTAAATCTTCAGAAAGTGACGTGAAGGGTATGCTCGAACAGCTTCTTGAGGGGCAGCAAGTACAAACAGTTAACTTCAATGGGAAGATTGACGGCCTCTACATTGATCTCAATGGTAAGATTGGCAGTCTCTGCACTATTTTCAATGGGAAGATTGAAGCCCTCAGCATTCACATGAAGAAGTTGGACACTCAGGTAGCTCAAACCGTAGAGAATGTGAAGAGACAAGAAGGTTTTCTTCCAGCTAGAACGGATGCAAACCCAAAACAACATGGTGTTGCTGCAATTACAACTAGAAGTGGGAAGATTGTGAAGCCAATCCTGCGAAACAACGCCTCAAATCAGCTGATTCACGAATTGGAAGATGAAGAAGATGCAGAAATTTTCGCACCAGACCTTCCGTCTATCGACGCTCAGGAGGAGCAACGATCGACGGGTGAGAAAATTCTCGATGCTGTCTCAACGTCATCTCGACAAGATCTCGACGAAGGATCGACAAAAATTGTTCACGTCGATCGACGCGCAAACACTCGATCTGAAAATCTGCAGGGTTCGACTGACGTTGTTGAGAAGGTTTACCAACCCAAGATTCCTTACCCCAGGAACCAGAAGAGGTCTAAACAGGATCTAGAAGAGCTTAGATGCATAGCTATCATGGATAAGCTACGCATTGAGATTCCATTCTTAGATGCAATAAAGCTTTCTCCTGTAATTCAAAGGTATGTGAAGAGGATGGTTACTAAGAGTTTGTGTCTTGAGGAAGGAGTTGTTATGATCTCTGAACAAGTTAGTGCGATAATTCTGAATAAGATTCCAGAGAAGCTCACGGATCCAGGAAGTTTTGTGTTGGATTGTTTGATCTTCACATACAGGTTTCCAAGATCTCTATGTGATTTAGGTTCAAGCATTAACTTGATGCCACTCTCAATTGCTATCAGCCTTGGTATGACTGATTTCCAGCCAACAAGGATCTCACTTATCCTTGCAGACAGATCAGTAAGGATCCCAGAGGGAATTTTGGAGGATGTTCCAATCAAGGTTGGAGATTGTTTGATCCCTACAGACTTTGTGGTTCTGCAAAATATCACGAAGAACCCAAAGATCCTCTTATCTTGGGAAGACCATTCTTGGCTACAGCTGGAGCAATGATTGATGTCAAAGGGAGAAGGACTACTCTATGTGTGGGTGATTTGGAGATGAAGTTTGATATGGATCAGTTGGTGAAGAAGCCTACGATTGATGGTCAGACCTACTATGTGGATACCCTCACAGACATTGCTCAAGAGGTTTTCAATGAGACACATCCTACTGATGCATTGGAGAGGACTTTGATTCGATCTATCGCTGAGACTGATGAGTTAGATGAAGCTGCAATGGGTTATGCAAGGCAAATGGATAACAATGAAAGAGTGACGAAGATGGTTGCCAACATGGAATTGTGTGAGGTTTCTGAAAAGATTGGAATAAATGACGATTGGAGTGAGGAGAATGCTCCAAAGGTCGAACTCAAACAACTTCCAGCACGATTAAGGTACGCTTTCATTTTGCCCCAATTATACTTATCATGTCATTGTTAGTGCTTCTTTGAATAACGTAGAGCTCACGTTACTGCTAAGCAAGCTGCGCAAATTTCGCAAGGCTCTTGGCTATTCTCTTGATGATATTGCAGAAATTTCTCCAGATTTGTGCATGCACAGGATTCATCTCGAGGACGACGCGAAGTCTTCGATTGAGCATCAGAGGAGATTGAATCCAAACTTAAAGGAAGTTGTCAAAAAAGAGATCATGAAGCTTCTAGCGGCAGAGATCATCTATCTAATTTCAGACAGTCCTTCGATTAGTCCCGTTCACGTTGTGCCAAAGAAAGGAGGGGTTACTGTGGTAACGAACGAGAAGAATGAGTTGATTCCTACAAGGACTGTGATTGGTCACGCATCGATTAAAGGAAGCTCAACGCAGCAACAAAGAAAGACCATTTCCCTTTGCCCTTCATTGATCAGATGCTGGAATGACTAGCGAATCATCCCTATTACTGCTTCCTTGACGGTTATTCTGGATTCTTCCAAATCCCCATCCATCCAGACGATCAAGAGAAGACTACATTTACTTGTCCTTATGGCACTTTTGCATATCGCAGAATGCCATTTAGACTTTGTAATGCTCCTACGACTTTTCAACGGTGTATGATGTCCATCATTACAGACATGATAGAGGATTACATGGAAGTCTTTATGGATGATTTCTCTGTCTTTGGAGACTCCTTCAAAGGTTGTTTGGATAATCTAGGGAAGGTACTTGGTAGATGTGTGGAGAAACATTTAGTTCTGAATTGGGAGAAGTGTCACTTTATGTTTAAAGATGGCATTGTGTTAGGACATAAGGTTTCAGAAGCTGGGATTGAAGTGGATCGTGCTAAGATTGAGGTTATGACAAGTCTACAACCACCAGATAACGTGAAAGCGGTTAAAAGTTTCCTTGGACATGATAGTTTCTACAGAAGATTCATCAAGAACTTCTCTAAAATCGCCCGTCCACTCACCCCCCTACTCTATAAGGATGTTAAATTTGCTTTTGATACTGATTGTCTATCTTCTTTTGAGCAGATTAAACAGGCCTTAGTGAGTGCTCCTATTGTGCAACCTCCGGATTTGGATTTGCCTTTTGAAGTGATGTGTGATGCTAGTGACTTTGTTGTTGGGGCTGTATTGGGACAGAAAAAGGATAAAAAATTACATGCTATTTATTATGCGAGCCGAACTCTTGATGAAGCACAAAGAAACTATGCTACTAAAGAGAAAGAGTTGTTGGCAGTGGTATTTGCTTTTGAGAAGTTTCGTCCTTACTTGATTGGATCCAAGGTGATAGTACACACAGACCATTCGGCGCTGAAGTATTTGATGCAGAAAAAGGATGTTAAACCAAGGTTATTGAGATGGATTCTTCTTCTCCAAGAGTTTGGCATCGAGGTGAAGGATAAAAAGGGGTTGAGAATGGAGTAGCAGGTCATCTTTCGCGCATTCGAGTTGAGGACAATGTTCCCATCGATGATTTCTTCCCTGAAGAAGGTGTGAACTTTATAGAAAGTGAGTTGCAGGAGCTTCACGAAGAAATTCTTCAGAACTCTCGGGTTACAGATAGTCCGTCGATCGACGCACACAATCCGCGTTGATCGACGCTACCGATTTCTACACGTCGAGGAGATTTTTCGTCGAGCGTTCAATCGAGCAAACCATCGATCGACGCAGGTCCTTGCACCGATCGACGGGGTATCCAGAAATCCGAATTTGATTTCTCCAGAATCCTCAACGACGTGTTCAGCAGTCCAATCTTTGCTGTTTCTACATCCTCAAGACCATGGTATGCAGATTGCTAATTACCTTGCTGCAGATGATCCTCCTACGGATTTAAAAGGCTATGAAAAGAAGAAGTTCATGAGGGAAATTAGAAGATACTATTGGGATGAGCCTTATCTCTATAAGTTTTATTCAGATGGTATATACAGAAGATGCATAGCTGAAGAGGAGACTCGGCGAGTGTTATATCATTGTCATGGTTCTGAGTATGCTGGGCACTTTGCTACCTTCAAGACAGTTTCTAAGGTTCTTCAAGCTGGGTTTTGGTGGCCTATACTATTCAAGGATGCTCACAGTTTCATTTCAGAATGCGACGCTTGTCAGAGAAGGGGAAAATGGGTAGAAGCAGTCGCCAGTCCTAAGAACAATGCTGGAGTGGTTGTTAAGTTGTTCAAGACCATCATCTTCCCTCGTTTTGGAGTGCCTCGCGTGGTTATTAGTGATGGTGGAACATACTTTGTCAACAAGGTTTTTGATCGATTGCTTGCTAAGTATGGAGTTCATCATCGTGTGGCCAGCCCTTACCATCCTCAAACAAGTGGGCAGGTGGAAGTTTCCAACCGACAGATCAAGGAAATCCTGGAGAAGACGGTTAATTCTAGAAGGAATGACTGGTCTGCTAAGCTGGATGATGCACTTTGGGCATACCGAACCACCTTCAAAACACCATTAGGGACTACTCCGTTTCATCTTCTCTATGGGAAAGCATGTCATCTTCCAGTGGAACTTGAGCACAAAGTAGCTTGGGCAGTGAAGAGGTACAATTTTGATATTAAACCAGCTGCGGAAAGGCGTAAGATTCAGCTTAATGAGTTGGACGAAATCAGATTTCATGCCTTTGAAAACTCTAAGCTGTACAAGGAGAGGACAAAGGCATATCATGATAAGCGCATCATCTCCAGGACATTTGAACCAAACGATCAGCTACTTCTTTACAACTCTCGTTTGTCTTTGTTTCCAGGTAAGTTACGTTCCCGATGGTCTGGACTTTCACTATCAAAGAGGTCCGACCACATGGTGTTGTAGTTCTCCTTACTCCAGATGGCAGCAGAGAGTTTGTAGTCAATGGGCAACGAATCAAGCATTATTGGGCAAGTGCTGAGATTCCGGATGGGCACATCGTGTCCTTACCAATTGCTCCCAACACCTAGATTTCTGACAAAGTCGAGCTAACGACTGCAAACAAGCGCTTAGTGGGAGACAACCCACTTGTAAGTGTACATATTTTTCTTTCTTTCTTTTCCTTTCGGTTTTTATAAAAAATAAAAATAAAAAAAGAAGAAACCCGAAATTTGGTCGCGTCGATCGACGGACAGGAGGCGCGTCGATCGGCGCTCGTATAGTTTCTGCGAGGTTAGTATTTAAACCCCGACTCTTACATCTTCTTCCTCATAAACCAAAAATCACCACCTCCTCTCTCAAATCTTCATCTCTCTCGATTTTTCACCAAATCAAGTGATTTTCGGGCCTAAACTCATTAGAATTTCATTCTCTATCCGTTTTTTATACTCTCATTCTTGATCTACAAAGATATGTGCTTCGATTTCTCTCTTTTAGGTCCGTTTTTAGGGTTTGGAATTGAGACTCAAATTGATGGAATTGGGTGTTTCGAATGGTTTAGGAAGTTGTCTTCTGTGTTAATAATGAGTTATGAAGTGACTGTGGATGATTTGAACAAAGATCAGACCGAACCCAAATCTGCTCGACGATGTGAAAATTTCCCAGTCCGTCGATCGACGCAGGGTTCTTCCGTCAATCGACAGACTTCCGCATAATGAAATTTTTTTTCTTCTGAAATTCGATTTTTGTGTGTGTTTAGTGGTTGTTTTGCAGCTGAATCGCGGCAAGAGAGCGCGTACTGATGACGCTTCAGGTTCCACTCCCATTCCGCCACACCGGATTGCTTCTCCTTGGCCGCGACTTGAGGGAACCAAGTTCCCAATTAGGCGTCAATACGGCAATCTCAAGAACTTGTTTGTTGATCCTGCAGTGCAGAACAGGCCGATTAGTGAGACTTGGGATGAGTATGACATGTTGCTTTACAATGAATGGCTTGGAGTGACCTTGAAGCCTACACGGGTTGCTGATGATAAGACAATGAGAGACTTGGGGATTCATGATGATGTAAGGCGATTCTTAGCGCGAGCAGGACTTGGCGACATTGCTATTAGGCAACATAAGCTTTTTCCATATTTGGTGAAGCAATTCTTTGCTTCGGTTCGTGTATATTATGAGGATGGTGTGGAGATTGCTCAGACAGGTACATTGACCTTCATGGCCAAGGGTGTTCGATACAGGGTTTCGTTCTTGGATCTTTGCCAGATTTATGGTTTCCAGCTTCATCGCACTGCTACATCACTCCCCACCACTTTTGCTGAGATGAGGACTTTCTGGAACCTTTTCGCACATGGCCACTATGACAGTTCTGGGACTCCACACACCGACATCAAGCATCCTACGGTTCATTATCTGGCTCGGCTCTTCGCCAACACCATCCTCTACAAGAACGAGCCAAGGAAGATGAGAATCGATGAGCTAGTCTTGATGTTTAGCTGTCTCAGGGAGGATATCTTGTTTCCCACTAGCACGCCCCACTTGGATGTTGATGCCAACCTAGGGGTTGTTTTTTCCTATCAGTTGATGTCCGTGAAGTACACTCCTTTCACCCTGGCTAGCTCCAAGTCCTTCCAAGCCGGTAGTCTTCTCACTCCCATCTTTGAGTTCTGCAGGATTGACACTTCCAACGTCAGTGTGTAAGGGAGTTTGACCATGGATTTCGCCTTCATCCAAAAAGTTACTTGGGTTCAGCGTGGTCCCTATTGGGTTTTCCGCGACACAGCTGGACAACACATGGTTCTTTGGCCTATTCCCGAGTTGCTTACCATCCGATATGGTTCGCTTGCACTCGCTTTTCAGGTTGATCCAGCTTTGATTATACAGGTTGCGCGACGTTCCACTTCTCGTAGGAAGGCGAGTGCTCCTACAGGTGCTTCCACATGGGCTAGTGCTTCACATCCAGCAGGAGAGCCTCTGCGCTTCATCGACATTCCTCAGCGACGCATGTCTCAGGATGATTTCCAGGACTTCGTGGTTAGCAGCTTTGAGAGGATTTGGTCTGCCATAGCAAGGCTCGCCAACTGTAGTTGTGTTCGCCCGATTTCACCACCGCCTGCACGTCCGCCCTCACCGCATGATGACACTGATGCTGATGATGAAGTCTAGTCTTCATCGCTAATACCTCGGTTTCATTGCTTCTTTTCTATTAACTTTTTATTTTTCTTTCTTTTGAGTCATTTTTATGTCTTTCATTGAGTCAGATTTTGTTTCAGATTCTAAAGATTGTGCATTTAGTTGGATGTTATATCATTGGTGTTTTTAATCTTGTTTATTTTCAGTGGTTTTGCGGTTTCTAATCTTAGAATTAGTAACCAACAGAAGTCCCTAAAAACAGATCAAACGTGACTCGTTGTAGACATGTCCGTCTTAGCATCGATCGACGCAGAGGCAAACCGCAGGTCCAACTTTTTCACAATTTTTCTAACTTTTATTTTTCTTTTCTTTCAGCAATTTCAGGTCTAACTTGTTTGTCAAAAAGTCGTTTTATTGAGTCAAAACTTGTAGGGGATAATGACCTTTCCTAGGAACAGACGCTCAGTTTTTGTAATTCTTAGCTGTTGCGACGAAGCCGTTGGATAGAGCAAATTCGAAACCAGGTGATAGTACAGGTTTCCATCTTATCGCGGTTTGCAAAACGAAGTTGATCAAACTCTAGACTAGCGCACTTGATCTCTATCTCGCAATATTCTCTTTGATGATATCACGACAGTAATTGATCCAACATTCAGGACTACTTATTCTCTTTACCACTCTTTGTTGATCCTGAATGGCCAGCTCATTTTTAGTTGGTACCCAACCCCTAACCTTAACCTTTGTTCAAGCCTCATGCTATTTCTTTCCCTTTTGTTTTATGTGCAGGCACGTGTATAAACACCAGAGAGAAAAAGGTCCGACGTAGTTTTTCATTCACAAAATTGCACAGGATGAGGATTTGGTTGGAAGTACTTTACAACGAGCTACAATGCTAAGCATTCCTTGGGATTTTATGCACAATAATGGTAATTTTCGAGACTAACATCTTTGTAAGATCATTTCCCCCCTAAGAGTCTTGAAAAAAAACAAATGAAAATTTAGTAAGGGAAAGGGGAATGATCATCTTTATAAGTCTCTAGCTTCGACAAAAATCCCAAGGAATAGAAAGGTTGGATGTGGATAGTGGAACATAATGGTGTTTGGTTCCTGGTTACGATTTGGAGGAGAGTGCAATGTGAATGAGAAACTGTGGGCATCAACTGGGCTAGACTCTCTCTTGTGATTATGCATAATGTATGCATCCACCAAATAAAATTCGGTAACCCTAAACACTTTTAGCTCCACTTAAACACCAAAAGCCTTTTAACATCACACCTAGCCTTTTACTTGGTTGATATCATTAGAGAGAATTCCATCATCACTTTGATCAAGTGTGCGACAGTTGGGAGAATGTGAAACTGATGGGTTTGCAGGTTAAGATTTGAGGCCCAACCTATGATGGTTGAGATTCGTGACCGCCAAAGGTACTTTGTTTATATGCAGCGAGGGAGTCAAAGAAACGAAAGCAAAGTTTCTAAAAGATAAGTGAGTTCCCGTGATTTTCAAACCTCGACTTCATTCTTAGTCTCTAATTTGCTTGAGGGCAATCAAAAGCTAAGTCTGGGGGATTTGATATATCATGGTTTTTACCATCTTTTGGCCATGATTTAACCCGGTTTTATCGAGGCTTTTTAGTATTTTTCTAGTGTTTTAGAGTCTTGGCAGGTTCGTGTATGAATGAAGCTTAATTGGTGATTACGGAGCATTTTGGAGCATCAAGGAAAGTGCAGTCGAAGTCGCAAGCTTGGTGCAGAAAAGTGCATGAAATTTAGCCTTCTGTCGATCGACGGAAGCACCTGTGCGTCGATCGACGGAAGAAACTATTTCGCGAAGGAAAATAATTTTTCCAATTCTGAAGATTTCCTTTTTACCCCAGAAGTTCCAAAAGTTAACAAATAAAACCCAGCCCGAATCCTAACCTATAAATACTCAGTTTTCTTTTAGTTTTCATTAAGCTTTCTTTTATTCAAGACCTAGAGATTTAGAGAGATTTGGAGAGTTAGGGAGACAAGTTTTCAGACCATTCAAATTGCTTCGAACCCTTCTGTATCTCTTTCTCTATCTTTATTTAATGCAGTATTATTCAGTTATCATGTTATTCGTTTCCATGTCTGAGTAATTTGCTTGTTAGGTTTAGGGTTCTTCAAAGGAATTGAGATGAATTGTTAGAATTGAATTCATGTTAGGATTATCTATTGGTTCTTCATCTAGATTGCTATAACCTTGATTTAGGATTGATCACCCTTGATTAGATATCTTAGGTTAATTAATTAGAAGCGGAAGCATCAATTGATAACCTGACCATAATCTTAGATGAGCAAAATCTCATATTCTCAAAGGAATTTGGTTTAGGGATTTTGTGAACAAATTGAAACCTGAACTTTAATGCTTGCATAAATTTGATTGACTTTACAAAGGAATTTGGATTTCTAGGGTTTATGCATAGATAATTAATTCAATGGAAGTCGTTTAATTTTACATTAGAGTTTCAAGTTCGAGAACGAATCTTCATTAAAATCCTGACAGTTTTATAATTCTACAATTTATCTTTGCCTGCGAATTTCCCGAAAACCTAGCTCTTGTTTAATTGAATTCTAAGAAACCAACAACTTTTCTCTGTTTTGAATTGTTTTCGCTTTTACTTTACTTTATTCGCTTAGCTCGATTCGAAGTCATATATCATATCGTTTGATTTGACTCCCAGTTATTCGACCCCTACTACAATTGATCTCTTAATTTGAGAGAGTAACTCAGGGTAAATTTGAGCATATCAATATGCTTAAGAGTTGCTAAGAGCATGTGCATTGTAGACACTAATCATGGGTGTCTAAAGTATTTTAAAATTTAATTTAATTAACTTTTATTAGAATGAGTGTCTAAAACCATTTAAAGTGTCTAATATATGATCTTTTTGTGGTTTTAGACACTCATATTAATAAAATTTAATTAAATTTAATTCTAAAATACTTTAGACACTCATGGTATCTACAATGTACATGCTCTAAGATCGATAAATGATAAATCATTTTTGTTTGGTGCAGGTTTAAGAAATACCTTGAACGGACTCATAATCGCATCTATTTTGTCTTTATCTTCCTATGCCTCCAATCTCATAGATTAGATTCCATGGCTTGTTTCAAAACAGATTCGTCAATGAGGCATAACTTCTTCTAGGTGAATTTGACTACTTTGATGAGTACTTGATTTAGAAGCACGCACGCGTTATCTCCATGTTCTTGCAACATAAGCATAATGAATCGATCTCATTGGAGGAACTTGATACCCGTGAGAAGATGAATAGAGCATATTTAGATATCACTATATGTGTTACATCGCAACTCGCAAGAGATCAAAGTAAATATGTAGTAGATTGTAAATAAATAAAAATAGAAACAAAAAGATAAAAGTAAAGCATTTGTTTACCTTAAACCACAGCGAACCTATATAAAATGTAATTTGTAATAAGCTTTTGTATAGAGATTCAGAAGATGTCAGTTTTTTATGGAATATGTAGAATTTTGTGGCTGAATATTTGTTGACGTAGGAAAAGTAGTTGCAAAAAATAAATATAAACCACATTTATCCTTTTGTTTTATAGAGAGTGGGAACTGTGGGATGATGGCGAAGAAAATGGACGTGTAATTTTCGATTTTTATTAAAAAGATAACATTGAGTTCAATTCAAAAGAAAAGAAATCTATGTGAAAATATGCACAATTATGTTTTCTTTAATTTTGTTTGCTTTAGAATTTTATTTTATTTTCATTCACTTACCGCATGTGAACTTTTGATTGCTCAATCGACTTGTGATTTAGTACATTAAGAGTTAGATAAATGACTAAATTAGATAAAAACTATTAGGGTTTCTCCGATAACGATGGTCTTTAGGGTTCCTTTTCCTTTTTTAATTTATAGAAAGCTTGAGTTTGTTTCATCCGTCTATATAGGCTTCAACCGAGGATACGGCTATTTTCTTATTCATCTCTTCTTTCTACTATTGAACAAACATAACATCCCGAGAGATGAAGATCATTCGCAAGGATTTTGTTGGTAATGGACCCGGAAGCGTTACGATGGAGGCGGAGGACTCTGATGATCTCTGGTATGCTTATAACCTGATTGCCCCTGCTGATACCGTCATGGCTCTCACTTTCAGGTAAACGCTTCTCTTCTTTCTTGATTTCATGGTGTCAATTCTTCCATTGAAGGGTTACACAAAAAGTGATTTGTTTAAAACCTTTATTGATTTCAAAGATTTCAGTTCCTGAAAATCCACGAGGAAAGGGGTTTGGTTAACCGATATAGTATCATGCACTTAGCAGTCATGAAAGTAATTTTGGTTTGGCATTTAAACTATTTTTCTGAGAAAGATTATTTTATTGGTATCAGAAAAGTTCAGAGAGAATTACGTGGTGTGGGAAGAGACGCTGAACGTGTTAGACTGAAGCTAGAAGTACAAGTTGAGGTATAATTTATTATATTGGTATCAAAATTTGTTAGAAACCTTTTTCTTTCTTTCAAATATCGTGCTTAGATGACCGTAAATTCACTATATTTCTTGATAGTGCTTACATACAGTATGTTCCTTTTTTTTTTTTTGTCTTTGTCCCTTTGATCTTGGTAATTTCGGTATCTTTGTCTAATTTCATCTTCTGATTTTCTTCAACTTTCTTTATTTATTTTATTCAACTAGGAGGTGGACTATGACAAAGACGGGTCTGTTCTGCGCATACGTGGGAAGAATATCCTGGAGAACGAGCACGTAAAGATTGGTGCATTCCATACTTTGGAGCTTGACCTGAAACGACCTTTTGTATTGAGAAAGGAAAATTGGGACTCATTGGCTCTTGATACACTTAAGCAGGCCTCAAATCCTGCTGCTAGTGCTGATCTAGCTGTACTTCTAATGGACGAAGGACAGGCAAATATTTTCCTTGTCGGTAGAAGTGTGAAAAGGAGCCGTGGCCCTATAAAAACATCAATTTCTAGGAAGCATGGACCTGGGATTGCTGGTTACGAGTCTACTTTGAAGAAATTCTTTGAGA
Organism: Arabis alpina; assembly: GCA_900128785.1. Taxonomy (NCBI): domain Eukaryota; kingdom Viridiplantae; phylum Streptophyta; class Magnoliopsida; order Brassicales; family Brassicaceae; genus Arabis; species Arabis alpina. The sequence continues at coordinate 17,495,373 of LT669793.1, forward strand.
ATGTTCTACATGCCTTTGTGAAACATGTTGATTTCAGTGTCGTTCGCTGTGCAGTGATTGCAAGTCCTGGCGTTACAAATGATCAATTTCATAAACACTTATTGTTGGAAGCAGAAAGAAGACAGTTGAGACCTATCATTGAGAACAAATCCCGTATAATTCTGGTGCATGCACACTCTGGATATGGACATAGCCTAAAGATGTTCTAGATGCTCCCAACGTGATGGATATGATTAAAGATACTAAAGCAGTAAAAGATGTCAAAGCTTTGAATGATTTCTTAACCATGATTGAAAAGGAACAAGATCGGGCATGCTATGGACCAAAACATGTGGAATTTGCTCATGAACGAATGGCAATCCAAACACTTCTCATTACCGATGAGCTTTTCAGGAATTCTGATGTAAAAGTAAGGAAGAAGTATGTGAATTTGGTGGAGTCGGTCAAAGATTTCGGAGGAGAGGTGTTTATATTTTCGTCGAGGCATGTATCAGGGATACAGTTGGCACAACATACTGGAATTGCAGCTATTCTCAGGTTCCCTTTGCCAGACCTTGAAAACCTTGAGATGTAAAATATCTTTGTGCTATAGAAAACAATGAATCATCATATAGTGATTTCTTATTCCCTTCCATGAATCATATAGTGGTTTCATATTCACTTCCATAATGATTTTATAGCTTGCAACTTTGTATGATATGTGATGTGGTCTTTATAGATAACTCTTACATTAACGATTTTTAATTTTGATCGACATTAATCCCTATGAGATTCACTGATTTTACAATATATCTTACATTATGCAACAAACAATATACTAGGTTACTAACTAGGTGATATTCGAGAAAAGAAATTGTTCTAATCCACGAAAAAAGAAATAAGAAGCCTTTTATATACCCATGAATTTCATTTTACTATTATCAAGAATCCACTAATTAAGAAAATAACGTTAGGTCTAATTATTTGTATTAAGAAGTTATAATTACAAGCAAACCTATACAAGGAATTAGGAAGAAGAAAGGAACAGAGTACAGTACAGAGAGGAGAGCGTTGACTATGAGTCAAAACAAGGGGAGCTGAAGGATGACGTGGAGGCTGAGCAGGCAAAAAAAGTAAGAGACTCTGTGCCTGGCAGAGTCTAGAAGAACTGTTGATTTGAATGTTGTATTTTCTTGTGCTTGTTTGTTGAAAAGAACCGTAGCTGAATTTTCTTTTAAAATTCAACAAGACCTCGATTTACAATAGTTTGGTCGCTCAATTCTATTAAAGCATACTAGCTAGCGTTTGTTTTAGTATCTGATTATGCGCACTTGCAGAAGAATTGTATGTCCAAAAGTAGGCCTGGGCATTCGGGTATTTGGGTCGGGTCCAGGTTCGGGTCCTAATGGGTACAGGTTCCTTCGGGTATACTAAAAACATACCCATACAAGTTCCTATAAGACACAGGTTCGGGTCTAGGTTCCAACTAATTAAACCATTTAAATATCCAAATTTTACAAGTTTTTTCTAGATATAGGTTCGAGTCTAGGTTTTGTGATGTATTTATACCCAAAATCTAAACAAAAACCTGTAACTTGAACCTGTAAAATGCATTTGAAACACAAACAAACCAACAAGACAACAATCATAAAGTATGAACTAATTTAAGAATATAATTATCAATCGAAGTTTGTCAATGTATAAAACTATATCAATGTAACCAAAGCAATTAGACAAACGAATAAGAGTCAATGACGAATCATGAATCGAAACAGATCATTTAGATAGACGAACAACGGAACAAGAATCAATGACGAATCACGAATCAATCGAAGCAAGATTAGAAACAGAATGATGATAACTGTATATCAAACTCAAGATGCCTATGATAAAAGAGACGAGTGTGGTCGAACTCGAGAAGGATTTGCAAAAATCGAGCTTGAAATTTTAGGGATTCTATTCCTTTGAGGAATCGATGTTTTGGTATTGGTATTGGTATTGGAAAGTCGAACCCGTAACAACAAATAAAAGTAAAACATTTAACTCATTTGTAAAGGTTATTTTTGTCAGTATTATGACAATATTATAAAAAAGATTATAGAAAACAATATCAATAAAATTTGTTTTATCATAATCTTCGGTAGATTTGACCTTACTAGGCTTAGACATACATGTTCAAGTTCGGGTACAGGTTTGGGTACAGGTTCAAATTCGGGTACTAAAAACATACCCATACAGATTCCTCTAAAATTTCGGGTCGGGTCCAGGTTCGGATCTTACAGGTTCGGGTCCAGGTTCGGGTCCAGGTTCGGATACGCAGGTTCAGGTTATTTTGCCCAGGCCTATCCAAAAGCAAACAGAAAGATGTTGCAGTAATGAGAGACCATGTTAGTGGCGTTTTCTTTTTGGGGTCAATACCATGTTAGTGGCTTAGTTTCAAAAGAATACTAGTAATGTATTCATCATCAGTACAGTAGTACGGTTCATATGCAAATTACGTTGTTGAATTGTTGTGGTAGGTTAAAAATTATTAATAGCTTAAGCAAGAAAACAAATTAGTAAATAATGTTAATTTAGTAGTAATGTTTTTTACTAGTACCGAAAAATAACACTCATATTTAGATCAAATATCTAGAAAGGTTAGGGAACTACTGAAAACTAGTTTCAAAACAAAAAACACTTGTTTCAAAAAGTTTTAGATTCAATTAACATTTACAACATGCATAAATTATTTAAATTTTGTAAACCTTTGACCTTTTTCTATAAATTGATTCACCGCCTCTCACTCTCAGTCACAAGTCGCTAAGTTCTCTACCTAGAAACCATAACTTATCTTATCTCCCTTTCAAAAATGGCGTTTGAAGATATTGAATTCACGTGCTTTGTTGGCGGTCTGGACTTAGACACAGAAGAGAATGATCTTGAGAGTCTATTTGCCCCATTTGGCGACGTTACATATTCTAGGGTTCCATACTTTCTCATTTCACGCATTGGTATTGAATTTTAGATCCATCATCTGTAAAAAAGAATGTACATACGTTTTGCAGGTCGTTAAAGATCAACGTGATTCTGAATATCCAAATGTATATGGATTTGTTACTTTGAAAGACGAGAAGTCCATGTGGGATGCCGTTAAGGGATTAAACGGTCAGAAGCTCGGGAACTGCAGCATCATCACTGTGCAAGAGGCTAACTCAACTCGCCAAAGTCGTCGTGGTGGTGGACGTGTTGGTTCAAAGAAGAAGGCATGAACCAGAGGATTCTAAAGATAAGCTTGTAATCACTATATGTTTGGAACTTAATGATTTGAATCAAGTAGTAATTGTTTGACAAGTTTATTCAAGATGAGGTATTTCTAATCGCTAATAATAAGATCATAACTACCGGTTAAAGTAAACCGGTTTGTTTTGTTCCCAGACCATCTTCACATCTCTGAACCAAGATTTCATGTTGATCATGTACTAAAAGCCAGCAGAAGCACAAATGGGTCTGTTAATGTTAAAACGAGAATAAAATTTTGAGGTCTTTTGTATTTCCTGCATTTGATATTGTAATTTTGACCACAGGTTAACTAAACCATTTCGTTTTGCTTATCTCAAACCCAAAATTTCATATTGCTCATATAGTAGAAGTACTTTGTGTTTTGCTATATCTGATTACAGAGGAACTGTACATCTAAACGCAAACGCAAACACAGCTTACTAAAGTCTAAAGACGAATTTCAACTAGTTTTGTAACTATTTTTTGTATAAAGAATGGTCTATTTAAGCCTAATTCTGTAAGAGTATATATTCACAGTGTCCACAAGGTAAAGTTAAAACTAGTTACTCTTGAGGTGTCATATGTACAGCTTCAGAGCCACTTTGGTGTCAGATCAACAAGAAGCTCAAATGTAACAAAGAGATCCTTCCCCTGCAAGTTGATGAAAAGTCTAAGTAAGCCTTGATGCCAAAGAAAATGTCCAAACATATCATAACTCATCATCAAAACAGAGAAACATACCTTGAAGAAGAAACCATCAAACAGTAACAGTACGACAAAGCTCAATGGAAGGCAAAGTCATGGATGTAAGCACATGATTGACAAATTCAACCTTCCCCGAAATCTCACCTTTTTCCAAAGCTATCATTACGCTCCAGATCTCTTTCTCCTTATTACATCCCAAAATCACCAACAATCCAAACAAATCCGTCATTTCAGACGTATAGTAAAAGAGATTAGGCGGCAAATATGTTCCAGTTTCCCCCAAATCTACACTTGTCCAAGCATCCTCCTCTGGATCATACACCACAATTTGATATCTAGGCAAACGCATAGGATCAATAGTATACAACATATCATCCACCACACAAGACGACCCTTGCCACAAACTCCTCAATCCAGTCTCACCAAGCCATGATTCCCATAAACCAGTTTTAGGATCGTAAGAAAAACAAGAATCATAATCCAAAACGTAAAGCTTCTCTTTCATTACCACAGATGTCACAAACTCTCCATACACACCAGCGTAATAGTACGGACCAGGTACAGGACTCCATTTCTGAGTCTTTAAATCGAACACTTCGATCCAATCTGTATCAAAAGATCGAATCTTGCAACCTCCGATTACGTAAATCTTTCCGTTGATTAGTCCAGCGGCTGCTCTGTAACGAGGCCTATGCATACTGGGGAGTTGGAGAATAAGAGAGTCTTGAAGAATTCTGCCATCGATGAGAAACACAAGCGATGTAGATTTGGTGTAGCCGTCGCAACCACCAATTGCATACATGTAGTGTCCGATTGTGACCACCGCAGATCCAAAATTGTGAGGATAACTGATTCTGCCCAATTGTGCAGAAACCTGGTTCGGAAGCGCGTTGTGGAGAAGGTACCATTCTGGGAGATACAGAGTAGGGAATCCCACGAACGCATAAACTAACTCGTAATGGTGAAGAACGAAGGCTCCCCACGAACCGCCAAGTTCCGGCGAAGCGATGAGTCTCGGCGGAGTGAGAAGTCCCGGTGAAGCGATGAGTCCAGGCGAAGCGATGTGGTAAAGACCCGAGGAAGGGTAGAGTCCAGGAGAAGCGATGAGATGGAGAAAGAAGGAGAAGAGTGGAGGTAGGGTCTGGTTATGAGATCCATGGAGGTATTCGATGAACCTTTTGGACGGCGTCGTCAAGAATTGAGAAAGAAATGGGACGATGGTTCTGTTTCTGTTCGTCTTCTTGCGGTTTCTTGGGTTGATCGGCGACATTAGATCCGTCGTCTTCGGAAATTTCAGAGACTATAGCCATTGTTGTTTCAACTGTGAAGTGAGTAAGCAGAGAATTCAATATTTTGAAGAGAAGAAGAAAGAAAGTTTTGTGTATTTATAAGGAAAAAAAACAAAAATTCATTTTTTAACCGTTAGAAAAAAAAGAATCAACATATTATCTTCTTTGGGCTTAGGACTCTCCTTCTAAGACAGAGTCTTTGACTTTCTCTTTAGAAAGAGCTTTAATCGGATTTCACGAGTACCGAGGTTGTTTTTGTGTTTGTACTTGAAGATTGAAGATAAGATCTACTTTTTGTTCTTCATTTCAGCTAGCTTGCTCAGCTCAAAGCTTTAAGGAGTGAAGAGTGTGGTTTAGCTTCGTGGTGCTAATCTTAATGGCGGATAATATTGATGAGGCTATGAACTCTATGCGGCTAGAGGATGAAGATATTCCTTTCGATCTTCCGGATTTACCGGAGTTTAGCTCGTGTGAAAGGAATGCTTTGAGCATAATGGGACGGATTCTTAATCCGGATCACCAAAGAGTATCTGATGTGGTGTACGATATGCCTCGAAAATGGCTTATCAAAGATTGTGTTCGTGGTGTTGTTTTATCGAAGGACAGGTTTCAATTCATTTTCAAGAATGAGTTGGATATGGAAGAAGTCTTGAAAAAAGGTGTTCACTGTTACAATTTCTGGCCCCTGGTTCTGGAGCGGTGGGTTCCTAATCCCCCTCCAGACTATCTGCAGTTCCTCGAAGTATGGGTCCAGCTGCGCAATATGCCGGTTAATCATACTACTGAAGCTTCTATCTATAAGTTTGGAGAGTTTGATGGACCGGTGATTGTGGTTGCTTTCGACCCAAACCGGACTCGTAACAAAGAGTACGAAAGAGTGAAGGTTAAAATTGATGTCTCTAAACCCTTGCGAAGATCGAAGGTTGTTAACTTACCTAGTGGAGACTCAATTACCATCAAATATGATTATGAAAGATTGCAGAGACGTTGTTTCTCGTGCCAGATGCTGACTCATGATCAAGCAAAATGTCCTTTATTTCTGGCCAAGAAGAGTAACTCAACCAAAGGTAATAGGAATGTTTTGGAGCAGCAAACTGAGAAGGTAAAGAAGAAACTCTTAGTGGGTGATCCTCTTTTTGGGGTTTTGTCTGAGGATCAGGTTGGATTAGATCCTCTTACTGGACGTCCAAGAATTGCAGAAGTGATGTTAGAAGAAATGTGAAGGTACATCCTTTATGATGATGGCACAAGCAGGATGATAAGAGAAGAGAAGGTGAAAAACTCAATCAAAGAGCTGGAAAAAGATTTTCTTGGTCAGAAGTCTATGCTAAGACTTGAAACCTTACCAGTGGTCACTCATGATCCTGATATAGAGAAAGGTTTAGTTTTCAACTTTGAAGACCATGATCGTCTTCCTACTGTATCACAAGATGGGATGCAGAGTGCAAAATTGATGGCGAGTGCGTTTAGAGCTGGCATTGCAATGAACTATGTTCCTTGTCAGACAGGAACTCAGTCTGAACAAATTGCTGGTAATTTCTTGCCTGGTCCCTCTTCTAGTCAAGCCTATTCTACGGTTTTTGGTCCTGGTCTCTCTGAGGCTGGATCATCCGGAACTGGTTTTTTGACTAAAAGATCTAGAAGGCGACCAAGAAAAGCCAAGAGGGCTCAACAAGCTGTGCAAGATGGGAAGCTATTAGACATTATGGTTAAGAAAGCTCCTGCTAAGCTCTTTGCTAAAGAAGCAGGTCATGCGGTGGAGCCAGGTCTTTCTGGTGAAAGAGCATCAACTTCATCTATCCGGAACACCAAAAGGAAGAACACTGATGGTTTGGATCTTCAAGCTTCTGCCAAAAGTGTAAAGTTAACTAATCAAGTGGGGGTCCTATTGGAGGGACCTGCCACTCTCCAATGAGTCTCATGAGTTGGAATTGTCAAGGTTTGGGTACTAAAGAGGACTTGACAATTCCTAGACTCAAGGAAATGAGAAAGAACCATTTCCCTGAAATCTTATTCCTCATGGAGACTATGCATTCTAGAGATGTGTTGGTGGACTTGCAAGTATGGTTGGGATATGACAGAGTATACACTGTCAATCCAATAGGTAGGAGTGGTGGTTTGGCTCTTTTATGGAAGAATAGTGTTGTTTTGGAGTTTCTGTTTGTAGATAAGAATCTACTCGACTTTCATGTACAGTTTGGAGCTTTGAGTTTTTTTGTTTCTGGTGTTTATGGTGCCCCTGGGGTAGGTGACAGAGGCAAAGTTTGGGAGAGACTCATGCGTATTGGTATAACAAGGAAGGAGAGCTGGTGTATGTTGGGAGATTTCAATGAAATTCTCCACGATGGAGAAAAAAGAGGTGGTCCTGTTAGAAGAAAGTCTTCCTTTGTGCCTTTTGGAGATATGTTACGAGTCTGTGAGATGTTGGAATTACCATCGACTGGGAATAGCTTCACTTGGGGAGGATGGAGAGGTAAACTTTGGATTCAGAGTAAATTGGATAGATGTTTTGGAAATAAAGAGTGGGTTAAGATGTTCCCGGCTTCTAATCAGTGCTTTTTGGCTAAGAGAGGTTCTGATCACAGACCTGTCCTGGTTAAACTTTTGAACTCATCCCAGTCTTACAGAGGTAACTTTCGTTTTGATAAGCGGTTTCTTAACAAACCTTTGGTGAAAGAAGCAATTATGAATGCTTGGAATGGGGATTCTCATGTGTTGGGAGTTTCAGTTACAGAGAGGAATAGAGATTGTAGACGAGCTCTTAGTAGTTGGAAAAAGAAAATTTTGACAAATGCTATTGATAAGATTCAACAGCTTCAAGAAGATCTGGAGAAGGAGCAATCATCTGATTATCCAAACTCAAGTCTTGTACTTGTGCTTAAAAGAAGACTTGTTGAAGCTTACAAAGAGGAGGAAGACTTTTGGAGTCAGCGTAGTAGAGAAAGATGGTTGAAAGACGATGATCTCAATACCAAGTTCTTCCATGATTCTGTCAAAGCATCAAGAGCTAGAAAGAGAATTGAGTTTTTGAAAGACATCAATGGAAATGCTCACAGAGGAGAGGCTTCCAAAGGGGCAATAGCAGAGGCTTATTTCACAGATCTTTTCAAGTCTTCTCATCCTGAGAGTTTTGATGATTTGTTTATAGGTTTCCAAAACAGAGTCTCTCATCGCATCAGTGTCTGCTCAAGAAGTAAAAGAAGCGGTCTTTTCAATTAAACCATCTAGTGCCCCTGGTCCTGATGGTATGAATGCTCTTTTCTTTCAAAAGTATTGGGATATTGTTGGAGTGCAGGTCACTCTAGAAGTTCATAAGTTTTTTGAAAATGGTATTTTACCAAGAGAGTGGAATTTTACACACTTGTTTCTCCTACCAAAAACTGTGGAGCCTACGGTGATGACTGACTTGAGGCCAATTAGTTTGTGCTCAGTTCTCTACAAGATTGTCTCCAAGATCTTGGTTTTCAGGTTGCAACCACTTCTACCTCAGATTGTCTCTCACAATCAGACTGCTTTTGTAGCAGAAAGGCTCATTTCTGATAATATCTTGGTGGCTCATGAAGTGGTACACGCATTGAGAACTCATAAAGACATTTCCATGGAATACATGGCTATTAAATCGGATATGTCAAAGGCGTATGATAGAGTGGAGTGGACTTATCTGAAAAGTCTTCTCCAAGCAATAGGATTCCATCATAAATGGACTCAATGGATAATGGCGTGTGTTTCTTCAGTCTCTTATTCTGTATTGATTAACGATCAACTGCATGGTTTGGTTGTTCCAGAGAGAGGATTGAGACAGGGAGATCCCTTGTCCCCTTTCCTCTTTGTGTTGTGTACTGAAGGGTTGACTCATCTTTTGAATCAAGTTGAATCTTCAGGGGAGATAAATGGTATAAGCTTCAATCATGAGGGTCCTTCTGTGCATCACCTGCTCTTCGCAGACGACAGTCTATTCATGTGTAAAGCTTCTGTTGAACAAGCCAAAGCTTTGCAATCGATTCTAAAGGTGTATGGAGAGGCCACAGGTCAGAGAGTGAACCTGAACAAGTCCTCCATTTCTTTTGGTGCATCAGTGGATCCTCTTGTTCAAAAAAAAGATCAAAGAAATCACTGGAATAGTCAATGAAGGTGGAGCAGGAACCTACCTTGGGTTACCTGAATGTTTTAGCGGTTCCAAAGTTCAAATGATGGATTTTTTGCATGAGAGGTTATCTTCTAGGTTGAGTGGATGGTTTGCTCAGACTTTGTCTTTAGGAGGAAAAGAAGTGTTGATGAAATCGGTTGCAATGGCGCTCCCTGTTTATGCTATGGCCTGTTTCAAATTACCAAAAACAACAGTGAAAGCTTTAACTTCAGCCATGTCTTCCTTTTGGTGGGACTCTTTTGAACACAAAAGGAAAATGCATTGGCAGAGTTGGGATAAGTTATGTCTATCTAAGGAGCTTGGTGGTTTGGGTTTTAGAGATTTGGAAAGTTTCAATCAAGCTTTGTTAGCCAAGCAAGGTTGGAGGCTTTTGAACTATCCTGATTGTCTTTTTGCTAGGGTTTTCAAGAGTAGATACTATCCTGAGGGTCCTTTTCTTGATGCTACTATGGGTACAAGGCCATCTTACGCTTGGCGAAGCATTATGTTTGGTAGGGAGCGACTTGTTAAAGGGTTGAGAAAGCTGATTGGTAATGGGGAATCAACTAAGGTTTGGACTGACTTATGGCTCTTTGATGGTAGGAGAAGAGTGCCTTTAATGAAGAATCCCCTCGTTGATTTAGAACTGAGGGTTGCTGACCTCATTGATTGCCAAGCTCGGGACTGGAATTTACCCCTTTTGAGTGATCATTTTTCCCCTGTTGATGTCTCGCTTATTACAGCCACAAAACCGGTAATATCCTCTCAAGACTATCATTGTTGGATGCATACTAAAAGTGGAGAATTCACAGTGAGTTCGGGTTATTGGTTAGCTAACCAAATTAAGCATGCAGATCTAATTAGAGAAGCAAGTGTGTTGCCATCTCTGAATGGGATAAAAGCTCATGTCTGGGACCTAAAGACATCTCAAAAAATCAAGTTGTTTGTTTGGAGAGTTCTTGCTGGTTCCTTATCAGTCTCAGAGAGACTTGCTCAGAGAGGTATGGAGTTCGATTTGAGGTGTCAAGCTTGTGGTGTTGAGGTTGAATCCATCAATCATATGCTTTTTACTTGTCCTGTGGCTAGATTAACTTGGGCTCTCTCTGACTTTCCTAATCCTCCTCAAGGGTTTGACCATGATTCACTTTTCTCCAACTTCCACTATCTTTTTTTGGTGGAAAAGATGTTTCATGTCAACAAAGACATTAGGCAAAGTTTCCCTTGGATTTTGTGGTATTTGTGGAAGAACAGAAACTCTTTTTGTTTTGAAGGTAAATCCTTTGTTGCCACAGAGACGATTTCAAAGATAAAGGAAGAGATGGATAAGTGGTTCCTCGCTCAAAGTGTTGATCAAACTCGACAGTGTCTAAGTGATCCACTAATAAGCAGTCAAGAAGAGAAATGGAAGAGACCACCATCACCTTGGCTAAAGTGTAACATCGGATGTTTTTTGGTCAAAGCGTAATCAAGTGGGTGGTTTCTCTTGGGTGTTAAGGGATGATAAAGGAGAGGTCTTGATGCATAGTAGGAGATCTTTTGCTAGTATAAGGTTTATTGAAGAAGCTCATCTCCAAAGTTTACTATGGTCGATGGAATCTATGGACTCTCATCGTTTTGTTAAGGTCATTTTTGCTTCGGATGCAACCACTTTGGTTAAGGCAATCAATAATCCGAGTGCTTGGCCTGCCTTTTGGTATCACGTCTCCGAGATGACTCGTGTTCTGATCAAGTTTGATGATTGGAGAGTGATTTTTGAAAGTCGAAGTGCAAACAATGGAGCATTTCTAATTGCTCAAAGTGTGACTCAGGAGAACCGATGGCAATCTTATATTGCTCATGGACCTCCAGCTTGGTTGGGTGATTTCTTTGATCGTGAGAAAGGCTAAATTTTTTGTTCTTTCGTCTTTGATCAGTATTTTTGGAAGGTTTAAGCTTGCTTGAATCTTTGTAATCGAACTCGTGACTTCACCGTCACTTTTCTTACCTATAATCTATTCAGATGTCCAAAAAAAAAATTATCTTCTTTTTAAGCACTTCTATCTCTGATTTGGTATGTGCATATATGTGAATCTTTTCGTTTGGTTTATTAATCGTTTGTCAAACGAAATTTTCTAAAACATTTAATAAGTTGACAATGAAAAACACTAGTTGATAACACCATGTTACTTTTATATTTACAACTACGACGGTCGACGGTAATGGTTAATTATAGCTTTGAAACATTTTTTGGATTATTGAAATTTTATTCTCAAATCTCATCTTTTGCTATAATTTCATACCGATGGGATGTTATATGTCTAGCTTCTTCATTTCCACAAAGGACTAAAAATATAATCCCCATCGTATTTTGGATACTATTGTCTGAAAACATAAATATTAAACACACATATGTGGAATTTGTTGTAACTCGGTTCGAGTCGAATATAGTTATTAGGGTCGAACGACGTTCGTGGTTTAGAGAGGTCGAATAATCTCGTTTAAGAATCGAATCAGAGAGTTGTATTGATCTTTGACGGGTTACAAAAGAGGCTCGAGCCGATACAAGAATATTCGGGTCGAGCTCGAGCTTAAGCGAAGACTAATTAACTATTTAATGTATAAGTCCTTTGTCCTCTGATCCAAAAAACTTGCTTATCATGTGACTCTTCACCTCCTTTTATAGTGCTTCTTGTGTGTTTGGGAGGCTTAATCATGGTTAACTTTAACCCATGTGCTTTTCCCTTTGGGCCTTTTGGTGGGCTTCTCTTCTCTTGGACCTTGACTAATGGTGTATTTGGGCTCTACACCAAATATACACCCAACAGTAAGCCCCCCCCCCAAGTCGACGAAAGAGATCGAATTGAATTCGTCGTTTTTGACAGGGTCGAGTCGAATCCGCCTTCGCTGAGGGGTCGAGTCGATCATGTGATTAGTTAAGGTACAACACGGCTCGCACCGATTCCGTATGTCGGCATCGGATCTTCTCTGCTGGGTCTGCTAAGTGGCCCTGGATCTTTCGAGGCCCAAGGCTTCGGCCCATCTTATTTCAGGCGCGCTAATGGGCTTTTCTCTGAAGCCCGCTTCTTCTGATTGGCGGGGAGGTGCGGTCTCGAGTGTCGGTTCGCCTTCTTCCCTATACTTATAAATATCGAAGGTTTTTCTCTCTTCTGGCCATTTGCACTCTCTTTGGATCGAGCCGTCAAGAAAGAAAAGGTAACTTTCTCTACGACTTTCTTCTTCGTGCGTTCGAACTGTTCTTCAACAATCCCGAATCGTTCTCCGTCTGTCAACGATGTCTTCAAATTCGAGCGCTTCCGTGAAGCTTAATAGGAGGAGGAGGTCTCGACGCGATCCCGATGTTACCTTGGCTTATGCATCGGTCGATCCGCTAGATACGTTCGTTCCGATGGGTATCCCTCTTGCTAGGCCTTCGGATCGGGGTGAATCTGATGCGGCGTCCCCGAGGATCGATCTGCCTGAGCACCAATTTGACGATGTTCCACAGATGATGTCTAGGGATTTATCTAGCGGTGGGTCCTCGTATGCTCGTTCCGGGGGTGACTCGAAAATATCTGAAACGTCGAATCGAGTCGAAACTGAAGAGGGCACCTCCGGAGGAGAGAAGGGGAGCCTCGTTGATTTTCGGAATGCTGAGCCGAAATCCCCGGGTCCCGGCCTCGGACACGGGATCAGGCTCGATGATTCCAACGATGTCGGGTCGAGTATGGATTCGAGCCGTGTTTATGCTTTAACTCCGGCAGGTGGATGGGAAGGAATTTCAATTGTGTATCCCCAGGCTAACGATCGACCCTGGAGCCCGCCGTCGGGGTATATGTGCGTGTACGAGTGCTTCATTAAAAATGGGGGACTCTGCTTCCCGATACCGAGGTTACTGCTCCAGTACTGCCATCGACGTCGGATTTCTCTCTCCCAGCTGACGCATGGATCGATTCGAGCCATGATGGCTGTGGTGGTGCTTGCTGCAGAGCATGGTGGGGTAGTAAATCTCGACGAGTTCGAGGAGATTTCTTCTTTTAGCGCTATCGGAAATTCGGGCCGTTTCTACGTGTCCCCTCGTGGTGGATACCAACTCGTGAAGGGGCATAGCAGCCAAGTTAACAGGCATCGATGGTCGCGATACTTTTATGTGGAAATCAGCCGGAGAACGATCGGGGAGTTTAGTAAACCGATTCGAGTCGGATGGAATTTTCGACCTGGTAAGACCGAAATCGATTTCTTCAATTTTCTGAACTGATTTTAATCTCTCTGTCTTTGTGCAGTTGAACCTGTGAAGCGGAAGACTCCTGTGGATTCGGTCGTTACGCTTCTTCGAAAAGACAAGAAGCATATCCATCACTCGCCCGACTTCTTGTCCCATCGAATCGCTCGGAGCTACCCTAGGATCTCGACAGGTAATATAACTCGATTGTCCTTTGCTTTTATAACAGGGTCGGCTCTAACCGTCCCTTTGCAGGTGATTTCTATCTCCCCTTGGAAGACAATTCTCCTGAAGTTGAGCGGGGTTCGAACAAGAAAGTCGGTTCGAGCCAAAGAAAGAAGAGTTCGACTCCGTTGAAGAAAAAGATTGTGCAACCTCGATCCAAGAAAGCTTCGATGGTGAAACTGAATCTTGATGTGGTCGATTCGGACGAGGAGTTCGAGCTCCCAAAGGCTGCTCCTCCAACTGTAAGAGAGGGTCTTCGACCCGAGAAAGCACCGATCACCCATGGTCGGGGTAAAGGGCCAATGGGGGGATTGTTAGCGGAGAGTCGAAGGGCGGAAGAGGCTCGACTCGAAAGGGAGCAGCAGAAGGAGGCTGCTAAGCGAAAGTTGAGGGCCGAGGAGAAGAAGAAAGCCGAGGCCGAAGCGAAGAGGAAGAAGAAGCGTGCTGATGAGGAGAAGGAGATGGCGAAATCCATCAGGGAGAAGAAGAGGTCGGCCCATGAGGCTCTGGGATCTGGGGACCAAGCCGAGAAAGTGGCTCGATTCAATACTGTTGGTCTCCCAGTAGAGGTTGACCATCTGTATGCTGGCGCGGTCGTCCGGGTGGGGGACGGTGATGAATCGAGCTCGTCCCCCTATGATTTTGTTTTTGATTTCAGAGGAGGGGGAAAACATATTTCCCAAGTCCCCCTTGCCTGCCTCCAGTTCGTTCGCTGCGTGCGAGGCGGTGCTGATTTCCTTTCTCCACCTGAGGTGGACTCCTCTTCTAGTGACCCGGACACGCGGTTCGCCATGTCAGCTGTCTCTGTAAGTTCTTCTTTTCATCTTTAAGTAAGGTCGATCCGAGTTCGATCGAAGCTTTCTCAATTCTTTCGTTCGAACCCTATGCAGATGCTCGCTGGCTACAATTTTCTCTCCGATGTGCGGCATAGCTTGGACCAGAGGAACCGCGAGCTCAATGCCCAGAATAGCGAGCTGGTCTCCGAATCGAGTCGCTTAAAGGAGGCTCGAACGAGGGCTGAGTCGGAAGTTGCGAAGCTCAAGGATCTGCTGAATCATTCTCAAGGGGTGAATGGTGAATTGATTGCTAGCAGGGATGATCTAAGCTCGAAGGTCGATGCTTTGACCTTAGCTCTGACCGAGGCGGAGGAGGCGAAGAAGGAAGTGGAGTCTCGAATCGAGGGGGAGGTTGCGGAGCTTAGGAGTTCCTCGAAGGATGCTGTGGCTCGAGCCGTTGAGGAGGCTAAGAAGAGAGCTAAAGATAAGCTTCGACGCAGCATCGAGATTATGGAGGAGAGAAGCAAGGCCCAAACCGAGGCCGATCGCCTCGCATCGCTAGCTAGTCAGGTGGTTGGAGCCATCAGGAGGATGGAGAAAGCAGTTAAGGATGGGGTTCCTATCGATGCAGCCAAGAAGGAGAAGCTTGAGGCTCGACTCGCTTCATACACTGCTGAGGCGGACTCGATCGTCCTTCCGCCCCTTCCCTCTGATTCTTCCGATGATGACGAAGCCGAGCCGAAGAAGGGCGTAGCACTTGACATCTCTTCTTCAGATAGCTCCGATGAAGAGGGTGAGAAGAGCGAGACGGAGGGCCGATCGTCGGTGGCTGGGAAGACTCCGGCCCTTACCCTTGCTGAGATTGAGGATGAGGCAAACGTCGAGGCGGAGGATGGGGATCAGCTTAGGGTCGAGCTTTTTGGTGATCAAAGCGAGGCGGAAGGCGATGCTGGAGAAGCTGTTATGACTAAAGAGCCTGCTTCGATCGATGTTCCCGCAGTGGATTCCGCTACTGGAGAGCCGCTCGCTCCTCTCTTTGCTGACTCGAACCTCGAAAATCCAGAGACTGCTTCCTAGATCGCTTGTGATCGACGGGATTTCTTCTTTGTACTTGTCTTTTCCTTTTATTTCTGAACTTATTTATTGAGCCGTCACGGCTCGAGTTGTAGTACTTTTTATTGTTATATTTTTGAATGCTCTAATCCCATCGATCTCTTTCGTCGATCTGAATTTTAACCAGAAGCATATGTTTCCAAGTATTTGCTTACAACTTCGAACGTAGCAGCTTTTTATGTGAACTGAGTCGTTGTTTGCTTAGGATTTCGATTCGAGATCAGACTTGACATCGAATGTCTGAGTTTCGGGCCCAACCTTTATGCGCGATGGGGGGTTGGGTCCTGCGGTGCGAGCCTGGGCTCGGCTTATGCAAGTATGACCCGTCTTGCGTCTAAGTGTGCGGGTAGTTTCCGGCTTAATTACTTAGGCATTCTTAGGAGTCGTGCGGGTCCGGCCCCGGCTTTTGGCTCAGGTCGACGTGGACCTGAGTTCGATTCGATAGGAATCGAAGCGACTATGAGAGTGTCGCGCTTTTGTGTAATGACCGAGGCCTGGCCAGGGCTTCGATCGTTTTTTTTTTTTTTTTTTTTTTTTTTTTTTTTTTTTTTTGATGTACAGCTGGACCTTCGAGAAGGCTGCCTACGTACCCGAAGCGGGATCAAGCCATTCGTAGTTCGAGTCGAGTTTTGTTTTTTTTTTTTTTTTTTTTTTTTTTTTTTTTTTTGATGTACAGCTGGACCTTCGAGAAGGCTGCCTACGTACCCGAAGCGGGATCAAGCCATTCGTAGTTCGAGTTGAGTGTTCAAAAAGGCTGCCTATATTCTAAAAGACTCGAGGCGTTGAAATCGATGCGACTGGAACTGGCTGGGAGTTGTAATGGTATCGTTTGAGGGACATCGAATTCCATGACCTTGGGATTGCGACGCCCTCGAGTGTCATTAACTCGTAGACGCTGGGTCGAACGACTTTCGAGACGAGGTATGGACCTTCCCAGTTCGCTCCGAGTTTACCGGCTTGATACTCCTTAGTATTTTCGTAGACCTTTCGCAGTACCATGTCTCCTTCACGGAAGCTTCGACCTTGTACTTTACGGTTGTAGTACTGGGCGGCTTTTTGTTGGTAATTCTGGATTCGAAGCAGTGCCTGGGCGCGTTCTTCTTCGACGAAGTCGAGGCTATCGAGGAGCGCGATCTCGTTGGCCTCGGGATGCTTAGGCATTGCGCTTCTGCGAAGGCTGTTAATGTTAACTTCGGCGGGTGTCATAGCCTCGAGCCCATAGGCGAGGGAAAAAGGAGTTCGATCTGTCGATTGTCTCGGGGTGGTGCGAAATGCCCACAAGACACCATCGAGCTCGTCGGCCCAAAGGCTCTTCTTCTCATCGAGTCGCTTCTTGAGCTCGCTGATGATTACTTTGTTTGTTGCTTCGGCTTGACCGTTTCCCTGGGGGTACCGAGGTGTTGATTTGTTGAGTCTGATCTTCCACCTCGCGCAAAAGGCCTCGAATGTGTTGGAGATGAATTGCGAACCGTTGTCCGTGACGATTTCGTATGGTAAACCGTGCCGGCATATAAGGAATTTCCAAACGAAATTCTGAACGTCATTGGCTCGAATCATTGCATAGGCTTCGGCTTCGACCCACTTTGTGAAATAGTCGGTGATGACTATGACGTACCTTTTTTGGTGCGACTTGGGGAATGGTCCGATAATGTCCATTGCCCATCTCATGAAGGGGTAAGCTGCGGCTGATGTGGTCAGAGGTTCGGTTGGTGACTTGATCATTGGGCCATGACGTTGGCACTTCTCGCAGCATCGAGCATGGTTCGCGCAGTCTATGAGCATTGTCGGCCAGTAGAGCCCGAGTTTTTTGATTTTGAGGGCGAGGGTTCGACCGCCTGAGTGGCTTCCCCCAGCCCCCTCGTGCGTTTCGGCGAGGGCTAGATAGATCTCGCTTCCTGCGATGCATTGGAGTAGGACTCCTGCTGCATTCCATCGAAACAGCTTATCTTCGAGCATGACGTAACGCGCGCTTCGAGTTTTGAGACGTCGAGCTGCCCATTTGTCTTCTGGCACGATCCCTTGGGTGATATACTTGATGATTTCCTCACGCCAGTCGATGCTTGGCGTTGAGGCTCCAGGGATTGAAATTGGTTCCGAGTCGGGCTCAGGTTCCGCCTCGAGTTCTATGATGTTCATTACGCTGCTATATCCTCGAGGAAGCTCGATGCTGGGGTCCGGGAGTATTCCAACCGGGATAGTTCGGTGCCGTTCGGTACCCGAGCTCGATCCCAATGAAGCCAACGCATCCGCCTTGGAGTTTTCGGCACGAGGTACCTTTGAGAGGAGGAAGCTATCGAAGTGGTTGAGTATGATTTTTTCTGTTAGTTGCAGGTATGCACTCATTCGATCGTCTCGAGCGTCGTACTCGTGATTCAGCTGGTTAGTCACGAGCTGGGAGTCGCTAAAAGCATGTATGCGTCGCGCCCCCATTTCCTTTGCTAGCCTTAGGCCCGCAATCAGGGCCTCCCATTCGGCCTCGTTGTTCGAGGCTCGGAATCCGAGTCGAAACGACTGCTCGAGAATATCACCTGAGTGTGACACTAGTAGGATTCCAATCCCAGAACCGTGTCGAGATGCCGATCCGTCTACGTACAGTTTCCAGATGTCGGATCGTCCGACCGACTCGATGCTAGGAGGTAGTTCTGTAACGAAGTCTGCCAGAACTTGAGACTTGGCCGTTGTTCTGTTTCGAAATTCAAGGTCAAATTCGCTTAATTCGACCGCCCAACGTGCCATCCGTCCTGACTGGCTCGGGCTGTGCAGTATAGCTCGGAGCGGTTGCGTTGACATGACCGCTATCGTATGGGACTGGAAGTAAGGTCGGAGTTTCCGAGCAGACATTACGACTGCTAATGCGAGTTTCTCGAGCGTTGGGTATCGAGATTCGGCACCATCGAGCGCTTTACTGACGTAGAAAATAGGCTTTTGGTCGCCTCGATCCTCTCGGACGAGTACTCCACTGACTGCGGCGTCAGTTATTGATACGTAGAGATACAGGGTCTCGCCGAGCTCGGGCTTTGAGAGGATCGGTGGGGTTGTCAAGTACCGCTTTAGATCCTGGAAGGACGATTCGCACTTATCGTCCCAGACGAAGCTTTTGTTGCCTCGTAGGAGTTGATAGAAAGCTAGGCTTCGATCGGTGGACCTCGAGATGAAGCGATTTAAGGCTGCGATCCGACCTGTCAAGCGTTGCACCTCCCTTTTATTCTTTGGAGAGGGTAGGTTGGCTATCGCTGCGATCTGTTTTGGATTCGCTTCGATTCCGCGCTGTGTTACGATGTAACCGAGGAACTCTCCGGAGGTCACCCCGAATGTGCACTTCGACGGATTGAGCTTCATGCCATATTGGTTCAATATTTCGAAGCACGATCTCAGGTGCTCGACGTGGTCGCTCGCCTTTTCCGATTTAACCAGCATGTCGTCTATGTAGACTTCCATTGTATCCCCGAGCTGTTCAGCGAACATTTTGTTCACGAGCCTCTGGTAGGTCGCTCCGGCGTTCTTGAGGCCGAACGGCATGACCCTATAGCAGTATGTCCCACGCTCTGTAATGAATGCGGTCTTCTCACGATCGTCCGGATGCATCTCGATCTGGTTGTAACCAGAGAAAGCGTCCATGAACGATAGCAACTCGTTTCCTGCTGTCGCTTCGACGACTCGATCTATGTGGGGGAGAGGGTAGCTGTCCTTGGGACAGGCTTTGTTCAGGTCGGTGAAGTCCACGCAGACCCTCCAACTGCCGTTCTTTTTCTTGACCACGACCGGGTTTGCGAGCCATTCGGGGTACTGTACCTCGGTTATCAAGCCCGCATCGAGCAGCTTTGTCACCTCGTCGTTTACCGCCTTGGTCCGCTCCGAACCGAGCTTCCGCCGTTTCTGTCGGATCGGTTTGAAGGTCGGGTCGACGTTCAATCGGTGGCTCGCGATGGAAGGGCTTATTCCCTTCATGTCTCGGACCGTCCATGCGAAGGTTTCGGCGTTCTCTGCGAGGAATTGCATCAGCTCGGATCTTATTGGATCGATTAGCTCGGCTCCGATATTGATGCGTCGTTCGGGACGGGCAGGATCGATCGCGACCGACTCAGATACATCTTTCCTTGGCTCCGAGGCATGCGATTGCTCCGTTGTTGAGATGTGCAGGCTTACCCTCCTTAGTTGCTGCTCTGTAACGAAACACGTTCGGGCCATCTTCTGGTCACCTCGTATTGTGAATACTCCGGTCGGAGTGGGGAACTTCAAACATAAATGATAAGTTGAAGGCACGGCTCGAAGCGAGATCAGCCACGGCGTGCCCATAATCACGTTGTATATTGCAGGTCGATCCACGATGAGGAACTTGACTGGCTTGGTTATGCCACCTGCATATACGTCTAACTTGATCGAGCCGATGGTCATTGTGGTGACGCCGTCGAATCCGGTCAGTGGCTTCACACTTGGCTTGATCTGACTTTCGGGGATGTCCATGCTTACGAGTGTCTCCTTAAAGATTATATCGACCGAACTCCCAGTATCGATGAGAACTCGGGATACGTCGCAGTCACCTACCCTAAGTTCGATCACCAAGGGGTCGTTATGAGGCATTGCAAGACCCTTCGTATCGGCCTCAGAGAAGATGATCGGCATATCAACTTCGGCTCGCGCTACGCACCGCTGCGCTTGGATTGCCATCTTCTCATGCTGCTTGAGCGATCGGACCGACCCATGTACGAGTTGAGCTCCTCCCATAATCATCAGGACTTTCCTCTTTGAGGCTGATGGAGCGTCGGTCGATACCTGTTGGTTGTTGAGTCTTTTCGGGGGGACCGGTGGATTCGCGTTCCCCACGGGTCTTTGTTCGAGTTCGAGCCTTGGTGCCTCGTTCTTTTCTGTCTGAGTTTGAGGCGATTCGACCCTTATTTCGCCCTTGTTGTATTTGCCCAACAGAACGTTCATCAGGCTTCGACAAACTGAAGTCGCATGGCCGTACTTCTTGTGGAAAGTGCAGTAGGACTGGCCTTCCTTAGAATCTTGGCCTCGCACCCATTTGTTGGATTGTCCCTGACTCGACTGGCTCGATTGGTTGTTCGAACCGACCTGGTTCACTTGTAGCTTTGCCTTGTAATCTTGATCATAGTGTTGTCGGGGTTCCTGGTAGTCATCCTCGATTCGTTCTTTTGCTGACTTAGGTTTAGCTGTGGATGGCTTGAGTGCTGATTGCCTCTTCGAGTTTATTGCACGATCCTCTTCGACGCGAATGAAACCACTTGTGCGGTGCAGTACATCGTCGAGTCGGTACGCTTTATGCTGCACGAGGTCCCTTCGGAATTCTGACTCGTGCCACAAGCCCTGTTTTAGCGCACTTATTGCTGACGAATCTGGGACGCTTACTTTGGAGAGGACCGCCTTGAAGCGATCCATGTAGTTCCTTAAAGTTTCTTTTGACCCTTGAGGCTCGAGGTCGTAGAGATCCGAGTCTGATGCGGTATCGTGTAGATACAATGAGTAGTGTTTGACGAATGCGAACGATAGTTGAAGGAAATCATCGATCGAGTTTGGTTCGAGACGGGAGAACCATTCCAGGGCTGGGCCATCCAGGTACTCGACAAAGATTTGGCAGTTCGCCGCATCCTTTTGATCAGCGGGGAAGTGCTGTCGACTCATCGCGTGAGAAAATGCTGTTAGGTGTCGCTTCGGGTCGGTCTTCCCTTCATAGATTGGAATGCGAAGCTTCCCTGTGACCCGAACTGGGACAGATGTAATCTTTTCGGTGAAAGGGGTGCGTTGCGCGTCCTCAATTACACGATCGAGCTCCGGTGCCGAGCTTAGCGCCTGATGGACCTGTGATTTCATTGTCCTGAGTTTTTCCCTCAGGTCTCGAATATCGTCGTTTCGATCTTCCTGGTCCTCCCTCGATCCGGAGAGCCTGGATATGGCCGAGGGCCGCACAGGATGCGAGGCCTCTGCGCTTCCAGCAATTGGATTTGCGGGAGTAGGTGGAGTGTTCGCGCCTCCCAGCCTGTCAAATATGGATGGTATTACGCTAGCATTTCTTTGACGTGACGCCCCGACATGCTCGAGGCGAGATGGATAGATTGACGTCAAAAGATCGAGGCGTTCGTTGATTCTTCGATTTGACTCCTCCTGCTGGTTGACGTGACTCAAGATCGTGCCGATTACGTCTGTGAGGTTGAGTTCTCCTTCGTTTATTCGAATCGGTGTCTGTTCTACCTGACCCGTTCTTGCTTGGTCTTGCCTCAGAGTGTGAGGACTTGACTCTGGGCCCTGTCCTGGGTTCTGCGTGCTGAACGCGACCCGAGGCGTGATTTCTTGGATTTCTGCCTGAGCATTGGGGTTGCCGTGCTCGTTTTCCGTACGATTCGATTCCATTTTGCGTAAGAGATATTCGCTGCCCCTACCTGGCGCGCCAAATGTTGTAACTCGGTTCGAGTCGAATATAGTTATTAGGGTCGAACGACGTTCGTGGTTTAGAGAGGTCGAATAATCTCGTTTAAGAATCGAATCAGAGAGTTGTATTGATCTTTGACGGGTTACAAAAGAGGCTCGAGCCGATACAAGAATATTCGGGTCGAGCTCGAGCTTAAGCGAAGACTAATTAACTATTTAATGTATAAGTCCTTTGTCCTCTGATCCAAAAAACTTGCTTATCATGTGACTCTTCACCTCCTTTTATAGTGCTTCTTGTGTGTTTGGGAGGCTTAATCATGGTTAACTTTAACCCATGTGCTTTTCCCTTTGGGCCTTTTGGTGGGCTTCTCTTCTCTTGGACCTTGACTAATGGTGTATTTGGGCTCTACACCAAATATACACCCAACAGAATTGCATAACTAAAATAGATGTGGAAAATGTATTTAGTTTTCCAGAAAAAAATCGACATAAAGAAGAAACAATTGTCGAATTCAATTGTTTAAAAACTTAAAAACGTAAAAAAAACTGAGTAATTGTTTCATTTCAACAGATGGTGAAATCATTTTTATTAAAGATTTATCGTGAATACAATTTTAAATTTTAAAAATATTTAGTAGAGAAGATTTACCACTATAGTTAGGGTTAGCAGCAAGACCTTTTATCGTGTTTAAGCTTCATGTTCACATCTGTCAAAGTAATACATGTGCTTTATTTACTTTAACCTCTCAAAAATCATTTTTGCCAAGAAAACAAAGCAATTTCAAATGGCATTTCGGACAGATATTTTTAACGTCGGAAAATTCTAACGGATTTTGGAACAATTTTCCATGGCTGAAAAATCGTTAGAAATCGGTAGGAATTTTCCGATGGATATTAAAATCGTCGGAAATTAGTAAAAAAAACAAAACGATTAGAATATAGTTGAATTTGAATCCATAGAAAATCGAGAAAAACAAAGTAAAAATATACCCACAAATCATATTTCCTAAGATTAGTATAAGCAAGTTTGACTAATAAATAAATAAAATGATGAAAATATCAAATTTAAAAACATACTCCCTCTGTTGCATATTAGTTGTCATTCTAACCTTTATTTTTTGTTTCATATTACTTGTCGTTTTGTATTTCCAATGCAGATTTATTACTATTTTTCCATCTTTTACCTTTAACTTTCAGCTTAATAATTATTTCTATCAAACAAAATAGTGTATTAATTAGGGGTAAAACAGAAAATTTAATTATTTTCTTAATTTGCGTGAAAACACCTAGAATGACAAGTAATTTGCAACGGAAGGAGTAATAACATTTCCAAACTCTAGAAATGATGATAGTATTTCCAGTCAATCTCTAATTTATTGATATTAAATGACATTGTATTATAATTACCTTCTTGTTGTTCCATTAGCTAATAACTCTTAACGAAGACCATTGTTGGTCGATATAATGTTGTTTGTGTGAAATTGTGAATCATATACACTAGTAAATTCTTGTTCATGTATGGTTGAGAGTCGGACCCAACCAAATCATGAAATGTCGTCATTGGACCAATCAGATCCATCACCAAGTTAGTTTTTCTTGCTACTGCTTCTTTCGTATGGTAGATCTATAGGGTACAAATTTTTGTTCTAAGATCCCATTCCAATCTCAATTGTCTGATGGATTTGAGGGTTAAGCGTTCAAAAGATGCAAAAATTCATTTATCCATTGAGTAATGACTTTGTTTATCCTTTATTGCAGGACAAATGCTAATCATCTTTGATGGTTCATCAGTATTCCTCGTCTTCTCATCGTCATGGTCGTCTCCTATCATGGAAACATCATTTGTGGTGGTTCTAAGATCCTCATATTCCACATCAAATGGATTCACCGATGGATCGCGAATAGGAGTATATTGCACCTAATCTAACATATTCTTAAAACGAATTATCTTATCGTTTGAGAAAGATAACAATTCATAAAACTCATGTAAGATCCTCAATTTTATGACCACGATCTAGCTCCAGCATAATCAATTCTTCTTACGATGTTTCATCAACCAAATACTATTTTTTCTTCGTACGATTTTCATCAATTTCTCATGAACTTTTATTGTTTTATCCGTCAAGTATGACTTGATATTCGTTTCATTCTTTATCTTTTCGAAGTTTGACAAGGCGAAAAAATCGCGTAGAAGATCTTGAGCCCCCTCAATAGATGGCCAAACCACTGGTTCAACCTCTTTAATGTTGAACATGCATTTACATCACACTATATGGTTAGTTCTCTAACTTTTTTCACCAACCTTAACATTTTTTTCTTCAAATCCGTTGCTCTTGAATTTTCATTCGTCAGAAATGCAAGTTGTACATTCCCTTTTTTCCCTCCATGATTACTTTTTGGTTTTGATATTTCCTTTTTTGAGTTTTATTATTTTGTTTGGTGTGAGAAATTTTTTTACACTTACGAAATTAAATAGAGAGATAAGATGTATGATTTATCTAAATGAAGAAACATGTGTTCAAATCCAACATGATAAGAATGAAAGTGAACATTGACAATATATCCTATAGCTCTTTAGGAAAAACAATGTATACTTGTTTCTTAAACTTATGACTTTAATACTGAAAAAGGCGCCAAAATTTTAGATTGACTAAATATTGTAAAAACAAAATCGTGTCAAAATAAATTATTATAAAAAATAAACAACGAGCCAAAATTTTCAATTGATTCAGTATTAAAACTCATGTCTTGAGATTAATTATAATTCTTAATTTATTACCTAAAAGTCAACATAGATAATGCATCTTATAGTTTTTTTTGTAATATATTAAGTGTATAATTTAAGGTCAATATATAAGTTTTCTTATTTAGTCAATTGCAAATGTTGGCGCGTTATTTTTTGTTTTTCTAATAAACTTGGCACGTTTTTTATTTTTGTAAGATTTAGTTAGTTTAAACTTTTGGCGCGTTAGTTTTAGTATTAATGTTCTAAGTTTCAGAAAATAAGTATATACAATTTTTCTAAAAAAACTATAGTGCATTGTCAATGTTAACTTTCATTTTTATTATGTTGGATTTGAACACGTGTTTTTTCATTGTCAATGTTCTATTTAAATTCGCAAGTGCAATTTTTCTTCTCACACACCAAACAAAATAATAAGACTCTAAAAGAGAGATATCAAAATCAAAAAGTGATCATGGAGAAAAAAAAGAAAGAAATACAAAACTTGCATTTTTAGCGAATAAACATTCAAAAGCAATACATTTGCAACAAACAAAAGCTGGTAGAGTTGCTGAAAAAAGTTAGAAACCTAACCATATTGTGTGTGTAAAGACATGTATGAGCATATTCAGCTCTAAAGGGGTTGAGCCAATGATGTACCATATGTTGAGGGGTCTCAAAAATTTCGACGTGATCTTCCTTATAAGCTTTCAAGAAGACGAAGAAAAAGACAAATCTTGAGTCGTAATTACGAGAAGACAGAGAAAGTTCAAGAAAAAAAAACGATGAAGAGTCGTAAGAAGAAAAAAGAGTACATGGTTACTATGATGACATTTCATAGTTTGGTTGGGTCGGTCTCTCAACCACTACAACAACGTAAATAATAATCCACTAGTGTATATGAGTCAACCAAGGCAATATTCTTTAAGAAGCACAATAATATTAACAATGGCGATTCATAGTTTCACATGAACATGAACATGAACACTATATCGAGTAACATTGGTCTCTGTCAAGATCCATCGCCACTACTACCTAGTAGTT
Organism: Arabis alpina; assembly: GCA_900128785.1. NCBI lineage: Eukaryota > Viridiplantae > Streptophyta > Magnoliopsida > Brassicales > Brassicaceae > Arabis > Arabis alpina. The sequence continues at coordinate 17,521,195 of LT669793.1, forward strand.
CAACTGTTTAAGAAAGTAATTATAATACGACGTCCTTTGATATCAATATATAGGGATCGGCCGGAAATACAAGCATCAGATTTAGAGTTCTATGAATAGTATTATGTTTTAAGTTTGATATTTTCACTATTTTAGAATTGCACTTAGGTGTTTGTTTTGAGTTTGAATATTTGTATGCTTTAGTATTTATGAACTTTAAAAAAAAAAAAATTTACCATTTTGATGTCCAACTAGTAGGTAATTTTGTGGGTCTAATTTAACCAAATTATTTTATAAAACTTAAAATGTTTTATTCGAGCTATACAGTTTTTAAATAACTTTATTTGTATTATAAAGTTTATTAGAAATAATTAAAATTAGATAACCAACTACTGAATAAAAACTTGAATTTTTAATTTATTTTATTTTTCGGTCATGATTGATATCAAAACCATGTCGTCTCTTCTTTCAAAGAAAAATGTATTGGTATAAACAAAAAAAAAAATGGAAAGAACTAATAGTCGACATACTATGTCTAATTCGATATTTATATTTCCTAAAACCCATTTATTTTCTTTCTGGACTGCAAAAAGAAACTCATGGCACAAGCATATATTCGTCCACTAATAACTTAATAAGTGAGTAATTTGTACTTATGATGTTTCAGAATGTTATAGTGAGACAAGGGTTTGTTAATCAACGTTATGGTGTTATATATACACCGCGCCAGGGCCGAATACACCCGTAGAGATTATTTATTCATTTTTTTTAGAGTAAGTTTATTAACTACTACTCCCTCCGTTGCAAAATAGTTGTTATTCTAGACTTTATTTTTTGTTTCAAATTAGTTGTCGTTTTACATTTTCAATGCATATTTTGGCTTTAAATATCAAATTTAACCTCAAGTCTTATGAAGAATAGCAAGAGTCAAATTCATTTTTAAGGGTAAAACAGAAATTCTAATATGTTTTCTTAATATACGTGAAATCACCTAGAGTAACAACTATTTTGCAACGGAGGGAGTATGTCAAATACAGAAAACGATAACATGTAGTAAAATTCTAATAGAGTAGAGTTGTTTTGTGTCGAGATAAGGCAAATCAAAAGTGAGTTGATGATTTTGATGACTGCAACCGTAGATAGGATCTCTTTTTAAATGTTTCATGTTTACAAATTACAAGCTCACTCTTAATTAGCTATTGAATCCTACTAAAAGAGAATATAAAGTCGAACTCTAGTAGAATATGACGTAATTGTGGACATTTAACCATTTGACAAACACGCTCTATTAGATATTTAATCCTACTAAAATGCTACAAAAAATCGAATTTTACTAGAATATATCGTATATGCGGACATTTAACAATTTGACGAAAGATACCTTCTCTGTAATTTGTTTATCTTTGTTTCACAAGTCACTGAAGATCATTAGATTATGTAAACCCAAAAGTAGATATGGATTTGTTAATTTGGAAACGAGAAGTCCTTGTGGGATGTCATTTATGAACGATTGAACGGTCATACGCTTGGGGGATTGCAGCAACATCATTGTGCAAGAGGCTAACTTAACTCGCATAAGTCGTCATCATCGTGCACGTGTTGATTCAAAGAAGAACGCATTTTAACGAGAGGATTCACCAAGTAGAAGTATTTATATAGATATAATCTTTACTACTAAAACATAAGTCACCTCACCAATTAAAAGTTGACATGTGACTTTTTTCAAAATTAAATTAATAGAAATGGAAAAACAAATTAAATGATCAGTTTCATTAGAATTACGAGAACAAAAAAAATGTCACTCCTCTTTCCACTCATTCAGTAACCGCACAAAAAAAAAAAACTACCACAATTTTTTATATATTTCAATATTTTGAGTATAGGGACAAAATACAGTTTTCAATTTGTTAAATATATGTATTACAACAACAAAAGCCCGTGCATGCACGGGCGATAATACTAGTAAGGTTCTAGGCTTTTATAATCACTATGTTTGGAACAAGCAATAATTATTTGAGCAGTTTATTCATGTGATGCGGCAAAGCTTGGATTAAAACAACCATTTTTTGTACTTTTCCCACAAATTCTCTTTTTTGTTTGACAACAAAAAATCTTCATTTATTTAAAGCGATTTGATTACAAGGGTATACAATACCTTTTTAGCTAGAAATTTAGTGACAAAGTTTACTAATCTTTAAAAATTAAAAAATACTGAAAGATAGATTCCAATCTTGTGGAAAGACATGACACTCTCTAGGTCGAGCCACCAATTCTTTGGTTTTACACTCATTCCCTAGATGCCATATTGTTCTAACACTAGTCACCACTAAATACTAATGTCAATAAACCGGTGGATGCAGCTAAAATCAATAACATTTTAAATCTAATAATGAACTCTAATTCCATCAAGGAGAAAACATGGGCCAAGCCCTCTAACCACATATCAAACATCAAGCCCAAGAAAATATACTTAACAAGAGAGGTTGCGTTGAAGAGGAGAAGCTTTGGAGATACGATTCCTAGAAAAATGTGCATGGAAGAAAATATTTGGGTTTGTTACACCTACAAGTACTTTTCCAAAAACCTCTAACAATAAACATACTTTTTATGCAAAGTATATTTTTTTGGCTACTATTCACAAAAACATTTATTTTATTTACTAAAATTGCCCTTGGTAATAAAACATCAGATTTAAGTGACTTTCTATCTTTTTTATCTAAAGAGATTCTATCTCAACACAAAACTGTCTCTTCTCTCTCCTCCGGCAAAGCTTCTTCGACGGTACTTCATCTAATAATATCCACGTCTCCTTGACCTTCCTCGCCGGTGAATTTCCCCAGATCTAAGATGGCCGAGCAAGTCTCGGTGGTCGGCGAAACCCGAGATTGTTGCCTTCGCCGGAGGCTCTGCGATTTCTTCTCCTCCTCCATCAGTGAAATCTTCCAAAACAATGACAGAGGAAATTGAGTTTCTTAAATTTCTTAGTTATGCTTTATAGATGGTTATTGTTTATGATGGATTGTAACTTATGGATCATGGGTGAATGATATTTGTGTGACTTTTACAAAGTTTGACAATTTCAATTATTCAATTCAATTGCTTTTGTGATTGTTAAGATTCAAATTTGGAATCAATGCCCTCACCTCTGCAAACACACACGCACTCTTAACTATAACTGTGATGGATTATCTTCGTGGATGGATTCTCGTGTACAAAAGAAACAAATTATATAGGATTGGATGATAGTCGGTGGACGAGTTACCATGTACAAAAGAAACAAGTCATCACTCTTCCTATTACATATTCTAATGACCCTATGTAATTTGTCTTCAATGGTAAGAGGTAAATCCCAATCAGTGCTTCTTCTCCTACTACTTTCTTTCTTCTTCAAAGGGTGTCTTAATTTGCTGGAAGCTTTAGCTTATTTCTTCGTAAAAGTATCAATTCTGGTTTTCTTCTCATCCTCATAAACTTCAAAATCCAATCCAAAATCTAATCGAAAAATACTCACAATGCATCGTGATCAATAGAGCCTGACATGACAATGAATCATAAACACAACAAATCCAGGTGAATCGAGAATCGATCAATTCTGAAAAATATTTGGGTTGATGGGTTGTTAAGATTTATGGGTTTATTTTTCAAAATATTGATGAAGGAGATGCTTAATGTTGAATTCAAATCTCTTTAACAAAGAGAGATTTGATTTTCTTTGGATAAATCGATGAGGAGGAAGGGAAGGAGAGAGGATAGAGGAGAGAAGGTAAATCAGATTTACTTTCGTTTCAATTTGGGGTCATTTTTGACATTCCACAAGCCAAAAGTATACTTTGCACAAAAAGTATGTTCTTTGTAAAATGTTTTTGGAAAAGTACTTGTAGGTGTAATAAACTCAAAATATTTTAGGGCGAACTTGCGATTTGTACTTCTCCATCCATTTTTTCATACGGAAACATAATCCGACTTTCATTTGTTTTAGAAACATTTTAGAAAATATGACGCATGCATCATCGATTTTATTTTGTAAACATCAACACCACCATCACCATATACTAATCGTCTAATCATTAAATAACAAGTTCGTTTCATACATAGCGATCTCTATTATACTAAATCTTTTGTATGTTCATATAAGAAAGCATAGTGAATCTTATATATCTGATCTAATGTGTAGATTAGTGGGAACATACTGGCAAGAAGTTGCAGATTGCAGTATCGCAAATCAATAGTCTCAAAGCACAAGCATACTTATTGAAAGATGCATGTGTTTGTTTTACATATATATCATGTATCACTTTTGTAGACATATAATCTTGTAACCATATACACAACAAAATCAAAGTTAATATAATAATAAATTTTTTGTTTATTCATTCTGATCGAAAAATGAAGTGTTACCAAGAGCCAATAGCTCGACTAGTAAAGATTTCTAGGCAAAGCTTAAAGGTCGCTAGTTCGAGTGGCGTTTGGGACGAAACTAATATTACTTGCTGTGGTTTCGGGCCTGAGAATATTAAGGGCTTTGCCCGGAACCTCCTAGTAATTAAAAAAAAAAAAATGACGCTATATTAATTGTACTAGTGGTCTAGTAAACTTCAAAAGTAATCTAAGCATCAAAGTTGATATGGCCGAGTTGGTCTAAGGCGCCAGATTAAGGTTCTGGTCCGAAAGGGCGTGGGTTCAAATCCCACTGTCAACAATACATTTTTTTTTCGATTTCGCATTGAATTTCGGCCCAATAATTTAGGGCCCAGTATAAGTCCATGTTAGCGACATGTTGATTACAATGTGAGAGGCTGCTTAAGGGGCAAATATGTCATTTAATGTATAAGATATTTTCTCCCGAGTCTCGAGATATTTTTTCTTGGAAGAACCGGAGAGGAAAAAATATCTTTTCCCTCGCATGGTCTTTCCATTTGCGCAATAAACAACAAAAAAGTGTCACGTGATCTGTCTCCAACCAACCACTACCATATTTAACCATGGTTAAACCAATCTCCGCTTAAACCGACTCTAAACCTAGAAAATATCTTAACCTTGGTTAATATCTCCGCCCCCTTATAAATAGATTCTTCGTCTTCCTCATTTCTCCACAACTCTCACTCTCACCACTGTAAACCCTAGATCTCTCGCTCTTTTCTCTTTCAATGGCGTCCGCTGATGTTGAGTACCGGTGCTTCGTCGGAGGTCTAGCTTGGGCTACTGATGACAGAGCTCTTGAGACTGCCTTTGCTGCATACGGCGACGTTGTTGATTCCAAGGTCTGTTACACGCAGAGATCGGACAACCGGAGGTTTCCGATGATCTGATCCTCGACGGATCTGTTCCGATCTGTGTTTCTCTGTTACTTGTGATTCGAATTACTCTGTTACTATGTTCCTTCTTTGTTACTATGTTACTTGTTTTTCCTATAATCGGTACGTTCATCTTCCTGCTTTCATGAGCCCGGAGATCGATCGGTTTTTTGATTTCTGATTTTTTGAAAAAGTTTTGTTGATTGTTCAAGTGTTGGATCTTGTACCTGTGGCTGATCTGTTACGTTTTTGTGTTTTGACAGATCATTAACGATCGTGAGACTGGGAGATCAAGGGGATTCGGATTCGTTACTTTCAAGGATGAGAAATCCATGAAAGATGCGATTGAGGGAATGAACGGTCAGGAGCTTGATGGTCGTAGCATCACTGTCAACGAGGCTCAGTCTCGTGGAAGCGGTGGCGGTGGAGGCCGTGGCGGAGGTGGTGGTGGATACCGTAGCGGAGGTGGTGGTGGATACAGCAGCGGAGGTGGTGGTGGATACAGTGGTGGTGGTGGTGGCTACGGAGGTGGCAGACGCGAGGGCGGTGGTGGTGGTGGATACTCATCCAGAGGAGGTGGTGGTGGCGGAAGCTACGGTGGTGGAAGACGTGAAGGTGGAGGTGGATACGGTGGTGGAGAAGGAGGTGGTGGTTACGGAGGAAGCGGTGGTGGTGGTGGTGGATGGTAATTAGATTAGATCGGAATTATGACTGTTATGGTTTCTGGATCTGGTTATTGTTCTATGTGTTGTCTTTGGTTCTGTTCTTGGTTCTTGCTATTTTGGATGTAACAGTTCGTGATTAGGTATTTTGGTATCTGGAATCGTAATGTTAAATCACTTTTCGTTATCTTGGTCTTGGCTGTGTATTTGCATGTTAAGTTTACAAGTAAAGCATCCATTATCGTAACAATACCTTAATCAAACTCGAGACATCAAGATAACCTTGGAACCAATGAAGTTAATAACTTGTAAAATTACATTTTTCAACATACATAGATATGCAAATGTAACTAATATGACTAGTATCGAATTATTTGTTTTAGTAGTTCTTGTCTATTTATAAACAGTAGAACGATCTCTATGAATCACATAGAAAATACAAGATTACTCCTGAACTATTGAGGCAATGAAGGGTACTAAACACATGGGGTTACCTTATGGTAGGCAAATAGATCTTGATGCAAAATGCTACTAATTGTTTTTGTATAAGGAACTGTCTTTTCCAGAAGAACAATACCAACCACAAAATATCATTTTGGGTATCTCTGCATTCGGCCGTTCATAGTGGTGTAAATTGGGGCTAGTCACAGGCCCAACACGAGGGTCCATGAGTTTATGGCATAGTTTACAACTCGAGTGTTTCGCCATTGGGGGTGGACGTTTTGGTACTAACTTTTTTATCATTTGTACTTTCCATGTGTTTTTACATTAACAGAATGGGAGGATTTGTTATTAGCTACAAAGAAAATTGGAGCTTAACCAGCTAAATGGCATGCCTTGCCTAAAAAGAAACTAATATACTATTAGAGTCTAAGTCTTCGAGTGTCTAATAAGTCCCAGATTTGTTCACTAGTTTCACATCGGAGGAATAGGCGTGGGTCTTGCGATTCAACAAATTGCCCCACATAAGCAGCACCATGATGGAATTTGAAGACCCCATCGGCAACGTGAGGTCTGGTGGAAAGGCGGTCTAGGTGAGTCATACACAACATGAAAGCATGTTTTTGAACTGATCCCTTGAACCAAACATTTGAGGTCCAGATCTTAGCAGCCTAACGAGGCCTCATGTCCGTTTTGTGGAGAAACAAGAGTCTTGTACGAAACCTTGCTTGTCTTGATTGGTCTACCTCTCATAGCCTATTTACTGTGGGCAATGTGAGTCAAAGATCCATTAAATCGAGGTTGTATCAAGCGCTTTTGTAGCGCGTCTAGCTAGTAGCTCGTGAAGTAGATTTTTAACTAGAAACACAAGTCTTTGACTTTTGTTTTCATAACGTCTCCCACAAAAAAAATACTGTACACAACCATGTAAACCAAAATCTACAGGTCTTTTTTGTTAGGTGTGTCATACAAACCTATGATATAGTCAATGAGCATGAATCGTAAGTAGTTGTGATCAACATCGATCCAGAAGAATTGGTTGTCTTTCTGATATCATATCCTTTCTAGTTCAATAATTCTTGCACTTAACTGTTTAACTGACAGTTTTGCGTTTGTATGCTTCCTTGTATGAATTTCCAATTCAAAATCAATTGTAGATACTCTAAAATAATAGACAAAAAATGTATTGCTCAAGGTCTCACAACTAGCATATCAAAGAGCAATGTCACTATGAACATTTTGGCTCACACAAGTAAGTCTTCCATCTCCCATAGCATGATCTAACTTAAAGTTACAAAAGTTTAAATGCTCAATAGGCATCAAACAATGATGAAAACCAATAACTCCACAATTTCTTCTAGTTACACAACATAAGTTCTAGACCAAGTGAACCACCATAACATCACTTGTGAAGCTCCGCAGGCGTATGAAAAGCTCGAGCTTGGAAAGCCACCCTTTTCAGCATTGGTCGAAGTATCGCACACCTAAAAAGACAGTGTTTACATAGCTTAAAAGCAGAGTTTCTTGTATAGATTTGTAGTAATGAGTTTAGAACCTTGTTTAGTGTCAGACACAACGCAGAAGAATGGTAAACAGAGCAAAGGAAAACAACGTTTTTCTTTGTAAAGACAAAATCAACAGAGAAATGTATTATTAGCTCATCAACAGGAACCAATTATTCTACAAACTTAGCTGAATGTTTTCTGCACTAGTTTACACAGACAATCAACAAATATAATTACAGTTTCATCAAAAAGCAACACAAGAACAAAAGTCTTTCAGCTAATAGTGCATTAATCCACTTAACCCTGTCTCAGATGAGAAGAAGATAACTTCAAAAGGAAAAAGATTAACATTTTTTCCAGGTCTGTATTCTCTTGTTAACCAATGAAAACCCCTGAGCATGTAGATTCTCCATTTTCGAAAGTTCTTATATTCAAAGATTCCCAAGAAACAACAAACAAGGTAAAGCAAAGATCTCTACTGTTATAGGCTGCTATGGCCGGTTTAGGACCATGCTTATGTTTGGATACTTTTCCCTCAATGGGAATACTCTCTATATGGATTCCTGGTGATAAAATGGCATTTCCTACTTTTATGTAAAAGTTTGTCCGAATCACAAATTGTAAAGGGATCATTCTTTTGGTGATAATATAATATCTCCACCACTAATGCACATCTTAAAACTGAACTACAGAAACTTCCATTATAGAAGAACCAGTGATTATTACTTCAGGTTCGGGTTCTCCAAGTTGCAAAAAGGAGCAACCACTAGTAGAGGAATAAGAATACTTACTTCTTGTTTTTAGCTAGATTGGGGATAAGGATTCCAAATATCAACAAGGATTTCGTAACAAAAGAAGGCTTACTTTTTACCTTCCTTTTCATACAGATTCCTTGTAAGCGCTACTCCGGTAAAATTCTCAACAATGATCAGTGGGGCTAGTATCTACATCAAAAAGAAGTGAAAATCAAGATATTGGAATCAAACCCTCAAATCTTTACTGATGTAACTATTCATAGTGAGAAAGTAATAAGCAGAATATGCATCTTGCTGCTCAAAACAAACTAATTGGCCTGATGAAATTCAAGGCTATCATTTTTACAGCTAGAGAAATTACTCAAACCAGAGACCTCAATGTGGGGAGAGTGTTTCTTATCACCATTTGAATACCTAGGCAATAGTGTCGATATGAATAATAGTGACGATTAGAATATCAGTAGTGCAATGTCTACTTGCAGAATTTCTTAGCAACTTGCAAACTATTATCTCTGGAATATATTGTGCCAAAAGGCCTCATTATTATTAAGATTCTTTCTCGAGAAGAAGTTTCGCCCCTACCATGAAACCAAACCATGCCATCTCAGAAACATAACATGCATATCATAATTCATAAGTAGAATCAAAATATAAATGTGGTATAATTTGGATCACAAAAAGAAAATATCTTATAAGGGCTTATATTGGCATATATCCAGAAACAGAGCACATTTAAGTATCATAAGACCTGTACATGTAAGGGAATACCATCTTACTTTGCAAGGCTAATACCAATTAGTTTTTGATTTTGGACTAAAAAATCAATGGATAGACACTATAAACAAGAATTAAGATTCTTAATAGATTTTACTTTACAAAATGCGTAAACAATAAGTTAATACATATTTGGGATCTTCTCATAACTAACCTGATTCAGTAGGGATAAGATATGAGTATGGCCTTCAATCTCCCATAACATTTTGAAAATCAATCACCTGTGTTTCCGAGAGAGGAAACCTTGAAACTTTAAGCCAATGAATCAACTATTTTTGGAGTTTAAAATCAAACAACAAGTGGGTCATTTATGAACAAGAAAGGAAATCTACAAATATTTAGAGAATTGAAATAGCTATGAAACAAAATGCTCGCTTTCTGAGTTCAAAATCAAAAAACAAGTGGACCATTTATGGATGTTGTTTTTTGCCAAGTATGTATATTCCTATTGTGCATTATTTTGATGTGAACCTTTTTAGGTTGTACATGAACACTGAAAACAAAGCAATGAAACAGTTTGGTCTACGTTAGCATCCTTATTTAGTTTCAGGACAGTAATCTATTTGCCCATCCCATACCTAGATTCTTACCAAACAAAGTAACTAATTGATCGTTTGAAACAAAAGTAATATAATACGACATCAAACCATTATAAAAGGTGAATCTTTAGTCATGGGCTCTCATAAACAGTACCAGAGGATATAACACAACCAACAACAAAAAAGTAACATCTTAATGAAAAGAAAATCACAGCAAGAGTAAGCCAGCTGTAAATCTTTGGTTCTTCCCCAAAATCAATAATGCAGGTACCAAAGAGCAGAAAACAATTTGAATATCCACCAAGAAAAGTGATTATATAACAAATTAGCAACCAAGAATCCACATTAGAAAATATATATGACCGAGAAAAAAATAGTTGCCTAACTTAAAGGAGATGGACCCAACAAACCAAGAAAAAAAAGGTAGGTAAGCAATGTTGACCTTTGTTTTCACAAGAGCAACTACAAAAAAGAAACACAGAAAAATGTATATGATTGTACGGACAAATCTATACAGCTAGATAACTCGATATGGTGTGTTTAGGACCCAGAATCCCGAGGTAAAGCTCTGCCCACACTTTCCTTGAAGAATTCTTCTTCTACAATATGGTGAACACATGAAAAAAGTCCACTTTTTGTTTTGTGGATACAAATTAATCCTCAAAAATGTTTCTACATCTAAATAGTCAATGAAAATCATCTGTTAACAGAAACTTCTCCCTAACTTCAATCCAAGACTAGTAATTTTTCCTTGTCTTGTGCTGTGACTTGAGACCAGACTGTCAAAGGTAGACATTTTCCAAACGATTAGTCACCTAAACTGTTTCTTTTGACTAATCTAGTCTACAAGCTTAATCTAGAGGACTGACGTCATAACACTAATTAGGGAAAGAAAAGTAAACATATAGCATTTATAGAAAAAAATGTCTCTAGCGAGCATCATATGCCAAATGTGGATGGAAAAAAAGCACTTAAAAAACACAATCTTTGGGGTAATTAGTTTGGATCTTTGATACTGATCTCCACAAATTTTGCTCATATTCTTTTCTACGGAGATAAAGACTTAAAGTTCTCTCTGTTATTGGCAAAGATATCTTTGACAACTGGCACTACCCCACCTAAATCCTCCCCAAGCACATCTCTTTATAAAGAGCAAGGACTCTGCGACATCTGTGCAACATATCATTTCCTCAGAATATCTTTCTTATAACTTATTATCAAACCAAAAAAAACACATCAACTTTATAAACCCTTTTTTTCACAATGGCATCAAACTCAATGTCCTCTTATGGCTCTGGCTCATGGACTGTTAAGCAGAACAAAGCCTTTGAGCGTGCTCTAGCAACCTATGACCAAGACACTCCTGACCGTTGGCACAATGTTGCTAGAGCCGTTGGTGGTAAAACACCAGAAGAAGCTAAGAGACAATATGACCTTCTGGTGCTTGACATCGAAAGCATTGAGAATGGACATGTACCATTCCCTGATTACAAGACTACTACTGGAGGCAACACTAGAGGCAGGCTGCGTGATGAGGAAAAGAGGTATACTAATAAGTCACATTTTATACTAATCACAACAACTAATCAAGTTTGTTTATATCCATAATAACCCACTGTGATCTATTTTAAGATATTTTTATAGACAAGCTATATTCCTATGCCATGACATATATAGACCAAATCAAACATACAAAAAAGAGCATTATGTCTATTTCAGCATAAAGCTATTTACTTTTATCAAAATCTGCCAAGTGTTTTCTTCTCAACCAAACTAAATAAAAATATGCCTAGAATCATTCCTTGTTAGTATGGTATCCCAATATTAGCTGATTCCCACATCTTGCTCAAGAAACTTCCAGAAACAAAATTAAACCCACCACTCATTTAAACTAAGCTTAAAACAACCAAGATTTATTAAGCTAAATCTCTACTCTTTTGTTTGTATTGCAGGATGAGAAGCATGAAGCTGCAGTGAAACAAGAAGCAAGACGAAATCCTAACTACGTATGATGGTCAGAAAAATAAAAGAGAATCACGCAAAAAAAATCCAAGTGTTTCAACAATGTCTGACGAATTAATATGTATTTCCAATGTTTTCCCTAAGCGTAGAAGCAAGTATCGAATCCACGAAATTAGTTAACCAAATCTGTATTTAGGATTCTTCTTAAATGGAAAATCCAATTGTCTAAACAAATGTTGATCATATCGTTAAGAACCCACCTCGAAATCAACAAAATCTGTACATGTGGAAGGAAAAATCCAAAGTCATGGTCAATTAAATATTAGGGAGAATCAAATAATGGAAAGAAAACGCGAGTGCGACAAGACCAACTCTCGAAATTTACGAACCAATCTCTAATTTTAGGGTTCTTCGAAATCAAACATTCATAGGATTATTCAATTAAATGTTATCAATAATTGGTGATAACTGTTGGGTCACGAGAGGAGAGGAGAGGAACAGGAACTCACCTCGATAAATCTGCTTTTCTGATTCGCAAACCTTCAAATTCAGAGAAATCGAGAGAGTTTTCTAGGGTTTGTTTTTTAAATTTGGGAATTTCATGGGGAAACCAAAAAATATCTGCGATTTCAAATTTCCATTGCACAGTCCCGTTTTTTGGATTTTAGGGAACAACAAAATGGGCGCGAAATTTAATGATTGGACTAGGAAAAAAGTACGTCACGTGCAGTTATACATATATATGTTGGAACTTGTTTTTTTGACAATGGCGTTAGCCAATATTCCGGTGGTTTTTTCGAACAATTTCGTTGTCGGAATGACCGGAACTTGGAATCATTGGATTCATTGTAATGAGCACTATGAGATAGTGTATTCATTTGTCAAAAATGGCGTTCGTTTGAATGAGAAATGTTGGTCCAAAGTCGATGACTTGGAAAACTTATTAAGTATATAAAGTGGAGAACTCATAACAAGGTTTAAAATCTTGTGTACACTTTGGTGTATTCTAGAGAAGAGATATTCGGGCCGGACTTTGATGATGGGCTTCGGAGTTGTGCAAATGAACCTAGGACCCAAAAGACTTAGTCTTTTTTGTCTAGATTCATTTTGACTAAAAATATTGACTAAGTCAATATAAATCTCTTCTAGTTAAATGAGTGCTAATGTCACAATTAAGCTAAGGAAAAATCAGTTTTGGTTTTCTCTCTAAGGTAAAAGCTTATTTGGTCAAATGTTATTATGTTGAGGACTTAATTCTCTTTGACTCTCTTTATTGCTCCAACCTAAGTAAAGGTTGAGGTGTTGGCTATATAATCAAGCCATGTTATTTCTCATGATATACAATTGGAAATAATATCAAACAAGTTCTATAAACAATTCTCCTCATGATCTCTTCTTTTCTTGTGTCTGAGTGTACACGCAGAATTTTGGTTCGATAGGTTATGTTCTTCGGTGATGGAAGACAGAAACAATGCAGTTGTATCCTGGGAATCTTATCGCTATGAAACCGTCACACTACGGGGCGTTTAAAGATTTAAGGAAAGAGATTCGTCTCGCCTCTGCAATTCCTTTTCATCTTTGTAATTTGGTATTGTAATTCTGAATTTGTTCTTAAATTTATCTTATTATATATCAGTTGCCCAATTGTAGAAATTCGGGTCCTACAATCTTAAATCTTTAAATTTTCGTTATTATACTAACGAAAACTGATTATTTGTTAAGGTCTTTTAAGAACAGGTATTGTTCACCCATTCGTCAAAAGGAGAAAACTAATACCATCGTCGTATTGAAACCGATCCGATTCAAATCCGTTTACGACTTGGTTTGATGATTGTTTTATTAATTGTTTGACAACAAGAAGAACACGTCTCTGTCTTATTTTTACGATTTTCCGGACTTGAGTATAAGCGCATGATTTGCTTACATTATTAGTTTGCAAGTTAATTTCGTAAGCTTTAAGTGCTTTTGCTTCTCTATGGAGAAATCATTTTAAATTGTTTATGCAATCATTCATGTGGTCTAAGTTACATTAGTATAATTTAGCATTTATTTTCTGAATTTGATTTATTCTGAAAATTTTATGTTTAATTGCAATTTATTTAAATTGTTTGTGTGTCTGATTTTAATTGGTATACTAATTCGTTTTGTTTTTGTAAAACAGATTCGATTTAGATGTGACTAATTATAACCAATTTGGGATCGATGTTTAAGACAAGGATGTAACGATGGAGATAACATTGGTAATGAAATCGGGTCAAGTGAGTCGATACCTCAAATTAAGTTTGAGAGTGGTCTGCCACTTGTGAACCCGTCGGTGCCTAGCGCTTTAAGCGTAGGACTAATGCCAAGAAAGACTTATAAGTCTATGGCGTAACTTTTAAGAAATTCGCATTAGCGAAATTTCAAGGGAAGTCTCAAGTGATTTTGACCAAAGAGAACCTATGTGACGTGGTCTCTAAAGTCAATGTTGTTGAGAGCAACCTGATGAAATGGTGGTATACCATTACTCACATATGCATGGATAAGGATATGTTTAAGACATATCAAAGATGCAAGAGTGAGAAGCGGCGGTTAATGAGTAACGCCATATGAATTTTGGAAAAGTATAACAAGATTAAATATCTTGTGAATACACTATGTCTATTAGAGAAAAGTAAATCCAAAATCGAATAGAGCCAAGCCAAACCGGACTTGGTTTGAGATTAAATTTTGGTTTTGAATTTGGTCATTGAATTTATTTTTTGAACCAAATTCAAATCAAAATTATGATTAACTTTATAATTAAAATTATCATAAATCTCCACTATAACTTGATACTTCTAACGTATGCAAATTGATGGTGTGGGATGATGAGATTTGACTTTGATTTCTAAAATCAATGAAAAAACCGTTTGTGTCATTATGGACATAAGATACGTAGCTTCTTTGACTTTCCTATAAGAGGAAAAACATTCATCGATCAAAGAAACATATTGAGATAAAATCATCTCGGAAAAAACTATAAGAAATAGTTTGTAGTCTTAAAAAGATGAAAATGCGTTGTTGGAGGAATCTGGGTTAGTCCAGAAAATGTGGGGGAAAGCGTCGCTTACCACAAATTATATCCTCAATAGAATACCACACAAGGTCATTGGTAAAACACCGTATGGACTTTGGAAAGGTGTTGTACTTTCGTACAAATACCTAAAAGTGTGGGGGATGCCTGGATTAAAGTCGTAATGCCACCTCCTAGAAAAGTCACAGTTGGACTTAAATTAGTGGATCACTCAAACTATGCACTTGTTAAGTGGCAAGTTTGATATGAAGGACTGATTAATATGTATAATGGTAAATTTCGTCATATGAGAAAATGACATAAAACCATTAGACACTTTATCTCAAATTGAGTAATCATGATGATTACATCAAGTCAAGTGACAACCTAGAGGATCCTTAAAGGTTGGTCTAGAGATCATGTGGTAAAATCATCAAGCGGAATGGGTTTAAAGCCTATAAAAGAACATGACGCTTAATGGATACCCTACTTATGTCACTGGATTTCCCACGACATAGGTTCAAAGGGACAACGAAATAAAGCTGAGTAAGAGAAAAACACTGTGAGATAATGTATACACCCAGTTCCTAGGATGATAAACAGTGTTACATGTGTGTGATAAGGCTAAGCATTGGCTTTTAATGATTCCATAACTTTGAGATATCAATGAAGTAATACAGGATGCTTCTGTAAAACAAAGTTGATGGCAGATCACCTAGTGAGTGTGAAATGCGGCCGTTTCTAGGAGAATGAAAGTAAGGCTATATTCTCCAAGTTCACTCATGATTACCAGGAATGTTCAAGGCCAAAATGAACACAATAAAAAACCTAGTTCTGTGAGAGAATGAAGCTGTGATATAGTTGTTGTCTCGGTTTACATCAAAGTCCGGGTGGTTCAAGACATCATGTTCACCTCCAGGTCGAGTAAACCCAACAACTATTGATAATGACTAGTTCAAGGCTGAAAAGCTACCAGCCCAGATACAGTGGATTTTTCGCTCGTACTCTCAAAAGTTGTTTTTCGAGTCTTGTCGAGTCGGTCAAGTCTGTCGAGTCGTCCAGTGTTTAGAGTCATTTCTATTCATGTGGGGGATTGTTGGAACTTGTTTTTTGACAATGGCGTTGGCCAATATTCCGGTGGTTTTTTCGAACAATTTAGTTGTCGGAATGACCGGAACTTGGAATCATTGGATTCATTGTAATGAGCACTATGAGATAGTGTATTCATTTGTCAAAAATGGCGTTCGTTTGAATGAGAAATGTTGGTCCAAAGTCGATGACTTGGAAAACTTATTAAGTATATAAAGTGGAGAACTCATAACAAGGTTTAAAATCTTGTGTACACTTTGGTGTATTCTAAAGAAGAGATATTCGGGCCGGACTTTGATGATGGGCTTCGGAGTTGTGCAAATGAACCTAGGACCCAAAAGACTTAGTCTTTTTTGTCTAGATTCATTTTGACTAAAAATATTGACTAAGTCAATATAAATCTCTTCTAGTTAAATGAGTGTTAATGTCACAATTAAGCTAAGGAAAAATCAGTTTTGGTTTTCTCTCTAAGGTAAAAGCTTATTTGGTCAAATGTTATTATGTTGATGACTTAATTCTCTTTGACTCTCTTTATTGCTCCAACTTAAGTAAAGGTTGAGGTATTGGCTATATAATCAAGCCATGTTCTTTCTCATGATATACAATTGGAAATAATATCAAACAAGTTCTATAAACAATTCTCCTCATGATCTCTTCTTTTCTTGTGTCTGAGTGTACACACAAAATTTTGGTTCGATAGGTTATGTTCTTCGGTGATGGAAGACAGAAACAATGCAGTTGTATCCTGGGAATCTTATCGCTATGAAACCGTCACACTACGGGGCGTTTAAAGATTTAAGGAAAGAGATTCGTCTTCTTAAATTTATCTTATTATATATCAGTTGCCCAATTGTAGAAATTCGGGTCCTACAACGTATACATATTTCTGCCCATGTGAGAGACGAATGTATGCGTATCTATTTGTAGAATACAGTGATTGTAATTTCTAAAAAGTAAGAGACAAATTAATTAACAATCGATAATTACGAATAAACTATATTATGACGAAATTTCTTTTTTTTTCAAAAAACTATATGGTTTAGTTTTGGATCCATAAAACGTAAATCATTTATCCACAAGCGTAAACCTTGGACTCAATTTACAATTCGATAATGAAACTACCAGTTTACTGTTTCAAAAAAAAAAAAAAAACTACCAGTTTATTTAACTAAATAATTGGGAGTACCTATCACCTATCTACTTTCCAGTCAAGTCTATTTGGATGCAATCATGATAATGACCATTGGATGATTCAAGCAATGGTCTAACACACAAGTTTCATGATTAAACTAAGAATGCCGATTGAAATAGCAAAAAAAGAGGGTTCTGTTAATATATTAACACCCAAACACTTCAAGAGTAGTAGATTTGAATATCATGACAGAAAGTTATTCTCCCACACAAACCTTTAAAGTTAAAACAAGCAAAATTCAAAGAAAACACTTCAATCTTGTCTATGCAAAGATCACAAAGCTGAGAACTTTTAAGCTGCAGGACTCTCGAGTGCTGCCGCCTGAAGAGGCTCCACTTCCTTAGCCTCAACCTTCTTCTCTTCATCCTTCTTAAACATTCCGCATATCTAATAAGAGAATAAAGAAGTTAGTAACAGATTTGCACATTCACAAAACTAGCTTGCAACGAATACAAAGATATGCCAAATCCAGAGAATGAATTATATGAGTATGAATAGAGAAAGAACCTTGTTCATGGTGTTTTGGAGACAAGCCTTGTGTTCATCCATTGAGGAATTAACGAATTCATTGACTTGACCCTTGAGGTTTACAAAGAAAGTAGCCTTCTCATCCTTGACATACTTCCTGCAAGTAACTGGTGCAGGTGTTGCAACGTTCTGGGTATCCATTGTTGTTCCTGTTCCAAGATAAACCACAAGAAAACTCTTAGAACAATCCAATTTGTAAGCTCTTAACACAAAGGAAAACCTAACATCCTCATGTTAATTCGATAATCAAACAAAAACCCAATTTGTGAGCTCTTAACACAAAGCAAAACGTAATATCATCAAGACTAGTTATGTTAATGCGATAATCATCAAATCACAATCCTCAATCAAGAAAACTAAACGCATCGCTTATACAATTTACACCAACATCGAACCAAAACTATTCGATTTCTCAAAAACCCATCAGATCGATGCAGTGTTCGATCAATCTCAAGTAAAAAGAAGAGCACAGGAAACACTCTGCGATGCTCAATCCAAGCAAAAGCAAATCCAAGATAACAACGATTAGTTACTATAAGTATGGACACCCACCAAGTGTTCGAGTAAATTCCTAACAGAGAACAAGCAAAAAAATCCAAACAAAACTCACGATTTCTGAAATCGATTCAATAACTCGTAAACAAAACTGGGCAGTACCAGTACAAGAAATTTGTAAACAGCAAAATCAATGAAGAGAGAATCGAGACTAGAAATTACCTAATCGTTTCTTTCTAATTTCTTTCTCTGCAACTTCTGTTTTCTCTTTCTCTACAAGAAGATAGCTGACGTGTATATATATACATGATTCTCGACGCCCTTGGCGAGCACGTAATTTGTTTTCTTTTTTCTTTTTCCTTTTTGCAAAGGAAAAAATTGGAAGGCCTCTACACTAATGGGCCGAGGCCCAGCCCGATCAAACTGTTTGCAACACTGAACCGTCTCAAATTCTTCTAATTTCGACCCCTTAAGTTTTGTACTGAGTTCGTTTTTGACCCCTTAACTTTCATGAACCTTCATTATTCTGTTTTATACAAATGTTTTCTCTGTTTTACAAACATCAAAAGAAAGAGAAAAAGAATTTGTACGAAAGGTCTCTTTCATTGAACAATGAGCCGTGTGAGATGATCAAGAAACACAGACAAGCTAACATCATCTGTGAAAACATTACTACCGCCGGAAAAAGGAGCATTCCCATCTGAAGAAGGATTCAGTTTTGCTAGAAGAAAACGAGCCTGCAAAACCATAAGCAACAATCCTAAGCAATCAATAAATGTCATACATCTCTGTTCTTCTGAAGACAACATGAGCTGATCAACATATAGTATATTCATCAAACGGAACCTCTAGCTCAGAATTTTACTACTCTGGTCTACAAATGGAAGCATGAGCAAAGGAAATATACCTGTGAACCATACTGATCACATATCACAAGACGTGGGGCGGGAAACCTTTCGCTGATAATTGTGTTTGCATAGTCACGAGGTAACTGCAACAGATGCACAAATGCCTGACAGAGAAGACAAGTTTTTTTGAAGATCAAATCCTATAAAACTTTTTTTTATCAGCTTCTCTTTTAAGATGATGGATGATAATACCTGGTGTTCAGGTTGATTATGGTATCCAGCTTTTCGCCATTGAGCGATTGTAGTACCGTGAAATATTACAAGGGTGAAGTATGAATCCAATAGTAGGATTCTGTCTGCTGCAATGGATGCCACATCAAGAAGAATTGGTTCTGGCGGTGAATGGAATGAGAAAGAAACCAGTGAAGGTTGAATCATCACAATTGAGTTAGAAACATTCTCTCGGTTCAATATCATTCGAAAATATGCTGTTTCGTCTGGACTGTTGTTAAAGACCTACAACGAATGAGCCAAAAAAGATATAACTTGCGTTAAATGATGGCTACAATAATCTCAGTCTCTCATGCATTTATGGGCAGTGAGAACGAGTACCTGGACAAACTGAGATCGGCGCAGGTGAAACACAAACTGCGGTAAAATCGACAACTGAGAAGACAAGCTAAACGAGGAGGGATTGCTTTTCTGGTAATCTCCAAACCGGGAGCATAGATTTATCAAAGCTTTGTCAGCCCACCTTTGGGGATTGAACTCAGGCTGTAAAAGAAGAATAAGAATCCTAAGAAAGACTAAAACATGATTCGATCTCGCAGATATTCAGCTTAAGAAATCTAACTAGCTCTTGCGATTCATCAGCAAGTACCTGAGTCTCCATCTTGAAAGAAATTAGCCTTGCCATGACTACAGCAGCTGCTTCTTGGTCAAAACCATTGCTCAACTCCTATACTCCACAAAGCGATTTTTAAGGTATAGTTAGAAACCATAGTCATATGCAGAGAGAAACAGGATCAGTCTTGCATCTACAGAACCACTGAAGAATTCTCAAAACTTTCGCTAAATCACTACCTAGAATGGACAATTAATTCTCATGGCAAGAACATGAGATGACATAAGCCATAATGTTCCACAATATAACATGCTTGGCAACTCATTTCTCAATTCTCATATATCTATATATGAACCGATCATATATTGAAGTTGTAGTATAAAATGTTTTCCTCTAAATGTTTTAAGGATCTCTTCCCCAACTGCATCCATTTGACTACCTATTTAAGACTGTATATCCTCCACAGGCTAATTGAAACTTGCCTGTAAGCTTTCGGTACCCATTACCCATCTTCTTGAAAGAGTTGTAACCCGGAGTCTTGTTTGACCATTTGAGTGCTGATAACTGCAGAAACATGAATGTCGTAAGCAGAAAGTGTGTACACCTCATCCATAACTTGCAACAATGATTTTAGACGGAAAACTTCAAAGCCCTTACTATGTTAAAAATTGGAAGAAATACTGATTGCTCTGCGACTGCAAAACAACATCAGGTGTATCCCTTTTGGCAATTTCGAAAACCAAACATATGGAAGTGTTTTTGTCGAGGCCACACATCTTCCATGCGCTTGTGTGTCCCTGGCCTATGATAGTGTCAGAGCATAACTGTCCTTTCTGCAGATATCATCAGAAAGTAAACTTACTGATCACAACAAGCTTCATGAAAAATAAATACCTTCCCACCACTAAATGATACCTTTTCGAGAGATGCGCAAGGGCCAATAATTCCCTGAACTTTGATATCCTTTGAGCAGTTAATTTCAAATATACCACTGTAAGGGAGAAACAAATCATCAGAAACAACTCACAGAAGCTAACAACACAGATAAAGATTGTTCGTTTTCGATAAAGAAAACACACAGTGAAAGTAAAGTAAGCAAGCCATTACCATGAGGAAAAGCCTAGATCATTTTCACCTGATTGAAATACACGCCTGAGAGAATCCCTAAATACCGAATGGCCAAAACTTTCAGCAAGCACAACAAATCCACCAGTCTGCTCGACTGCAACTTTCAGCTCAGCAATCCCAACCTAAAGATGCAAAGATTAAACAAAAAGGTAGCTACGAAACAACAAAAAACATGACTAACATCCAATCACCTGATCAACAGAACTTGCGAAAACATCAAGAATATGGCCTTGATGAACAAGTTGTTTGGCAAGCCCTTCATAGAACTCGACGGCTTTGTAATAATACGGAGCAGAATCTTTATCAATATCCTTATGAGAACGAATTGGCTCAGAAAGTTCCCGAGAAACAATCTAGACAAAAAAACACCATAGGAAGATCATCAACTATTACTGAGTTTCCACCAAGGGATATGATAACACAGAGAAAAGACTTACAGCTCCAGGGCCTTCAGTGGAAGGTCCTCCTATAAAAGCCATGATTCTAGCAGCAGAGCCAGGAAAGCAAGCTCCTAAGAGACCAGCAGCGATACGAAGGGCAACACCGGTGCACCTAGCAGGTCGGTGATCAGCTGCAACGGGCCACGGGTTGCTTTCCAGCTCCTCAAGAACCTTGAGCAGAAAGCAATTGGAGTTAGTTAATCAACACAAAGTTGAAGCTAAGAGAAGATAGTCCAAGGCAATGAATTTAGTATATACGAACAGAGTGAAGAGTAAACTGGCAATCGGAGGCTGGTAACAGAAACCGTGCAATGTCTTCGGATGACAGACCATCTCGAGCACCGGCGATGACACCAGAAGAAGGTTTAGGGTTCTTGGCGAAGAAACTCAGCTGATCCAAGAGCTGATCTTTGGTACAATCTTTGTTACCATGGAAGAAGTAGGATTTAGTGCAGTGTGGGAATCCAAGCTCGTAGACGCGGACTAACGAATCAAACGTTATGAGACCAACGATGGAGGTATCAGGGAGGAGATCTAGAGCTTGGAAGAGAGATGATTTGAGGAAATCGAGTTCTTCAGAGATGAGGCAAGTGTCAACGACGAAGAGGTAAACAGGAGGAGGAGAAGGAGAAGAGTATGAATCGCAGAGATATTCGACGGTTGTGCAATGAGGAAAAAGCTCCGGAGGAAGATTGTTATCGGCGATTGAAGAGTAACTCGTCGGGAATGGATTGCGATTGAAGCAGAAAGGGCAACCCCAAATGCAAGCAGAGAAATCGACGACGGAGTAAGGATTTAAGACGGAACGACAAGTCCGGCAACGGAGAGGAGAGTAAGGTAGAAGAAGAGAATGATCGGTGGAAGAAGAAGAGCGAAGTGGTTTCAGAGGTGTGTAAATGGCGGAAACTGGAATTTCAGAGTCGATGATTGATTCTTCTTTGTTCGTTGCTACGGGGATGATGTTCCATGGCATTCTAACTCCATCTTGTGCTTCAAGCTCTCCAAATTCCGCCATTCTCGTAACACGCCAACTGTTCGATCAAATGCCTAAAAGAAGCTTCCTTAGTGATTTCGCAAGACCAATTTCACAATATTATTTCTTGAAACGCATCACATACAATAACTTCATTCGTAGCAAATGTTTTTACACACAAACTACACAACCCAAATCAAAGCAGAATAAACAAAGACAATAATACCTTACAAACAAACCGAAACAAAGACTGCAATTATAACGAGAAAGATAACAAACAAACAATCTTCGTTCGTGGAAATTTCTTCAGGGTTTTGGATCTCCTGATCGTGTCCAGTCTACAATCGACTCATCTCCAGCTTCTGCTTTACGACACAAGGTTTTTGTTATACAAACAAACTGTGAAAATCACTAACATTTTCAATGTATTGATTGATGTATTAATGTACCTTTCCCAGGAACGATTATGACGGGAGCGGATTTGCAATTGTGGAAACAATGCTCGCTTACACTCCCTTGTAGCACGCTGCACAAGAATCCAAAGGATAATCATCAAACAAAAAACTCAAGACATAGATCGTAACTAGTATTTGTTGTTATATATATCTAACCTTCTTACTAAGCTTCGGCCTCGTGTTCCCATGATTACAGCTGCAGGCTTAACTCTCTCTGCTTCCTTGCAGATTACTGTACCAGCATCACCTTCAACAACACGAGCCACACTCTTCACCTAAACATAACACATCAGTATCAAGCTAAGTCAGTGAATTGAATACATACATGCAAGAAATGTGAGCACCAATCTTAAGTTTCTTCTTCACACATACCAGACCAGAGATTTTGCATCTACGAAAATGACTGCAAATGTGACCATGAATAGATACTAGACCGAGTGTTTGAAGAGACAACACTAAGCTACACTGCGACAAACTAACGAACGATTCCTACCATTTCGATTCTAAGCTCCAGTTTTAGTTGGATTCTTAGACCCTAACTTAGCAACGAAGAAACAGTTTCTTTTCCAAGCATACCAAAAGAAACAACATACCATGGCAACTTGAAACGCTTCAACAGCGAGTTTCTCCATTAGAGCTTGGCTCGTCTCATACACAACATCGTTCTTCACACCTATGAGTAAAATCAAAATCCAAAATCTCAGATTTTCAGATCTGGAGTTGCAAATGAAAACAAGATCCAAGCAGTAGTATCAACTATGCACAATGACTGAAAAGAAGAGAGGGAGAAATCGAACTTGAGACGGCGTGAACAAGGTGAAGAGTATCAGCGAGACGACAGAAATGAACGAGAGCCCAATCAAAGGCGTGTTTGCTATTGGGACCATGATCAACGGCTACGATCACATCTCTTCCTCTTCTTCTCTCTCCGTTCTCTCTCTCTAGTTCCGGTTCCACCACCACCGGAATCAACGACGGTAACACAACTTCCCGGTAACTGTACTCTTCATCTTCCTTCAATGGCTCCATCTCCTCCGTTTATAGTAAGAACAAATAAAAACACAACTTTCTCCGTATGGGTTTTGTTGGGTTTTCGATTTCGGTTTCTGGGTCTTGGCGGGTTTGAATTGAATCGATGGAGTTTTATTGGATTTTGGAAGTTGCGTGTAGAGAAATTGATTTTTGGTTTTTGGGTCGTTTGGTTGCTTTTTGACGCGTTATGTAATTTCATGTGAGCCCCACAAGGTTTTCTGTCGACGGCTTTCCAGAAGAAACAATAATAAGAGGTTTTCTGTCGGCGGCTTTCCAGAAGAAACAACAATAAGACCCACCTTTTCCTGGGATAAAATCGACACTTCACCACGAGCGAACTAAACTGTTTGCGGATTGGATCGTTTTCTTATATACCTTCTTCATTCGTAACCAGATACGACTGCAAATCACCTCTGTTTTGCACAACTTAAGAACAGAGTCTAACGAACGCTAGAATCTGTGATATATTCTCAGACACAGAAAATAAAAGAAAATAAAAATGTGAGAGGATTTTTTGTTGTTGTTGATCTTTGACCATGTGATCATCCGATGATTATGAAGAGATGAGAGTGACTTGATTATATAGCTCAAGGCTAACGTACAAATATTAAAGTGGAGTGATGGAGAAACTTAATCTCTTTGATTTGCTGTTACAAAATTTAGTTCAATGAGATATTTTTGTTGACTAAATTAATCAACATAATTTAAGAGAATTTAGTCCAAAAGAATAATCTTTTGGTCCATTAACTCTTAAACTAAATTCCGAAGCCCGGTTCGGATATCTCTTTTCTCCTATACATCAAAGTGTACATAAGGTTTTGAACCTTGTTAAGAGTTTTCCACTTTATATATTTTAGGATTTTAATCTAAACTTTTAAAGTGGGATATTTGCTAGTTTTTACACTTGGTCAAATTGTGGAAGCTAATAAGCTTTCCGAGTCATCCACTTTAAAGCTTTATTTCTCATTCAAATCAACTTCGATTTTGACATGTGATTACACTATGTTATAATGTTTACAGCGACGATTCTATCGTGCCTAATATCCGGTCATTCCGGATGAACGTCTCCATCGGAAAACTCACCGGAAAATGGTCGTAAACCATTTTGTCAAAAACGAGTTCCAACAATCCCCCACATGAATAGAAATGAATCTAGACAAATGAAAAGAAAAGGACTTTTGAGAGTATAAGCGAAAAATTCACTGCATATGAGTTGGTAGCATTTTTCAGCTTTGAACCAATCATTGTTAATATTTATCGGGTTTACTCGACCAGGAGGTGAACATGATGTCTTGAACCACCCAAAATTTTATGTAAACCAAGACAACAACTATAACACAATTTCATTCTCTCACAGAACTAGGTTCTCTGTTGGGTTCATTGTGGCTATGAACATGCTTGGTATCATGAGTGAATTCGGAGAATGTAGCCTTTTGTTCATTCTCCTAGAAACGACCTCATTTCAAACTCACTAGGTGATAGTTCAATAGTCTTTGTTTTATGAAGTACATGTAATACTCCACGAACATATCAAAGCTATGTTTGAATATCATTAAAAGCAACGCTTATCCTTGTTATACAGGAAGCACTGTATATCATCGTAGAATTTTGGATAGAGATTATAGTCTCATAGTGCTTTTAGCAGAATTTTGACTTAGTTTTCCCCTTGAACCTATTTTCTGGGATCTCCAGTCATGTAGGTAGGGTTACCATCAAACATCTGCGTAAGTCATAGGCTTTAACCCAAATTCTTTTGATGATTTTCAATTGGATCTCGTGACACACCTTTAATAAGTGGATCCTCGGTTGTCATTCGAATGAGAGTAATCCATTTGAGATTAATTCATTTGAGATTAATTGTTTAATGATTGTATGTCATATTCTTTAAATAAATAACTACCCATTATAAAAACTCAGTGATAGAGCTATATTCGTAATGCTCACACTAGTTTTTTCTACATCATGATATCTTTTACCAAATTTGGAAAACATTAAGCTTTCTTAGCTTTATCTCAAGCTGTGAACTTAGGTTCCCTGATTAATCTGTTTCACAGATTTAATTTGGAAGATTTTCATAATGTTGTTGGATCACAATGTGTAAAGATATATCTACTTGTGGACTATTAGTTTTTAAAAGCTGATACACAATTATTATAATTGTATCTTTCCAAAACTATTGGCTTTTTTCCACAATGCAACTCATAACTATTAGTATATAGCATGTAGCTAAAATACTTTAGTTATTATTTTTCAGTGTTTGAAACATGGATTACTCGTGTAGCAACTCAGTATGTGGAGTATTTCCGCTGAGCACACTTGAGTGGATCTTGAACAATATTAATTTGTTCGACCATGTCTTTATATCGTAAATAATGTGATTTACATACAAACTGAGCAAAATGTATCCATGCGGAGTACTTTTGATGTATATGAACTTATCACATTCATTCTGCTGATTTAGAGCTTTATTAAGCCTAAACAGAGACTTGACGAGTCGATATACTTTGTATTTGTTTGACAAATACATAGTTTTTCACTAAAAACCCATTTACTTCTAAGGAATGTACGCTCTTATGGTAAATCGATTATCTCTCATGTATGATTTTTCATAATGGAGTCGATCTCACTAATGAGGTTTTCCTTTGATGAAGGATTAGACATGGTTTTTAGTGAAAGTCATGGTGTATTTACTCGGAGAAAGACTAGTATAGATTTACAGATTTCTCTACATCATCTCACTATCTACCATAAGTACTCGCTTTTAAGTACAAAGGTGATATAGTCTTTTTCTTCACGAGTTTGTTTTGGATTTTGGTTTATCCTTACACCAAAACACGTGTTCAAAGAAATATACATTCTTTGATGTTTTATTGTATGTACCTAGATATTTGATACATCTGACTATAAATCAGAAACCAAAAAACACAATTTTGTGTGTATATCTAATAAAATACAATATGGTATTTTTGGTATGCGTACAACCTTTTTAAGAGGTTCGTTTGCGAGTTTTGCGAAGCACCCCACACTTTCAGGTATTTGTACGAATGTACTTTACCTTTCTGAACGTTCATACGTCGTTTTGCCAATGATTTTTTGTGGTAAGCAACGCTTCCCCCACATTTGTGGAGATAGCTTAAGAGTTTAGAATTTTTATTCACAACTCTTTTAGTTTAAGTGAATAAGGAGTTGTTTTTCTGATGACGAATGTCTTTTTCTGTAAAGCAATACATTTTAATGTTCATCAAAACATTTCTCCTTTATCACATGTATCCATTTTTATGGGGTTTTCAAGTTGGTTTCAAATTTCCGTCTTGTATGCTTCGAACTTTTTCAAATGCATATTATTGCTTATAAGCAAATATATTGATGGTGATAATAGCTTGATGCCACCAATCCATTCGATTGTTTCCAACTTGGTTGACTTTTGAAACTACTAGTGTTTGTTTTAGTCATATTGGATTGGACCTTTTTCATTGTCTCTGCATGGTCAATTGTGGTACGACATTCATTAGCATTACTATGATATGTGTCAGCCTTTTGACCATCGATAATGCCACAATTGGGACATTTTTTTTTCATTGAAATTCTTTTAAGCTTTAGGCTTTATGAAGCAAGTGGAGGCTTTCAAGGAAACTTTATGTTTCTCGTTGTGCTCGTGCTCACATATATGAACAACATATGCTTTGCGGTTTGTAAAGTCAATCCGTTGCATGATAATCAAGTCTTTAAAGCTCGTAGCCTTTTATTTGTGCCTTAGATAATTCTTGAAATATTTCCAAGCTAGTGGAAATTTTTCAATTAAAACAACAAACCTAGAATGTCAAAGTAATTGACATTCTTGCGGTCATTATCTCATGCATCATCAATCACAGTTCTTTGACTTTTATATGATGAACTTACAGCCCAACAATTTTAAAGTCCAAAAATTTCGTCAAGCAAATTTCTTAGAACATGTGTTTTTAGACTTGTACTTCATCTCAAGGAAGCATGACTTCCCTAGAAGTATTAATCTCATTGTAAATTTATACACAATGGTTTTATCAAGCGGATTCGATCCATCTTTTGTATAGAATATTCTCAATGGTACAAAATTCAATACTCACTAGAGTTATACCGTTGGTATTCTCAAGAGAAAGCATATGCTATCCTCGTTGAGTTACTTCTCTAGTTTTAGCATGAAACAATGTACATCGAATATGTCTAATAGTAGCCCTATGTTTACAACAATAGGTACTAATATGACAATATGATAAAATCAGAATTTGGCATAGTCATATGTGGAAGACCATTAACCAAATTGAATTGGGTGCGTCGACTCACTAGACTTATAACCAAAATACCTCCACCGCTATCGGTGTAAATATGATCTAAACATTCCGATAAAAATCAGAGATGTAGTCCGTATAACACACAAGTTAATATGTGGTAGACCATTCTCAATTTGAGTTGTCCACGCACCATACCCGTTGTTATTTTAGACGTTTATGTATACTTTTTTTTTTGTTAGGCAACTTTTAGAACCGAATCGGGAACGCAAATGCATATTTATATACACGTGTCCGACTGAAGCAGTTATCTCTTTGATTGTTGTACTTTAAATCAAATCTGTTCAAAAGAACTAAGATCAAATTAGTACATCAAATTCGAAGTTCAATCTCAATTTGAATAAATGGAAATAAAATTGAAAATTTCAAGAATTAATAGATTCTAAAAATGAACACTATTATCAATCTAAATGCAAAGGGAAAACGTAGTAATTCCTCTCCAATAGTTTCATATCCTCTCAAATCACCCTCAAAACTTTAGGTCATTGCGTTTCACCCCAATATCAAAATTAAACACTTATTTCACCACAAAATGGAAATTAAACATTTAATTAGACAAAAAAAAATATTAAACTCATATTTTCACCCAATTCGTTTAAAGTTGGTTTACTGTAAACCAAATTTTAGTTTAAACAAAATAATCAAGAACAAAATCGTGGGTAATCGTAAAATGACCCAATTAAAAATAGTAAACCGATTTTGACCGGATTGAGATCCAAATCCAAACTCAAACTTGATTTTGACCCGACTGTGACCTGGATCTAAAACCAATTTTATTCTCTTCCCCGACAACATCCTCAAATCAGAAGAAGGAAGAACCCTAAACTCAAAATCCATAAATCTAACTCGAAATCGAAACATCGACGGTGAATCACAAGGTGAAGGATCCTCTTAATAGTTGTTGCACTCACCACCACCGCAACTGCTCTCGCCGGCCGTCTCATTTTTATATGCGGAGAAATTCCGATGTGATGATGCTGATAAGGGAATCCATGATGATGATGATGAGATGATGCTTTGTTGGAGTTGGTCAAAGTTGTTTTAATAAGTCTTACGCAAGTTTTTATGAGTTGGCTTGTTTAGCTTATCTTTCAATAAGTCTCCTCTCTATATAAAGGAGCAACAATTTCGACAATTGTAAGATGCTTTGGTTTGGTAATGAAGAAGCTTTGATTCCCTAGCTAGTCTTGCTTCAGCTTAGTTGATCGTTGTCTTTTTTTTTGACAAATGAGTCGCAATCGCCGACCACCAATACAGAAACACAACAAGATTCAGAAAGCATATCACTTTTTATGCAAAGACTCGAGATTTGATTGTTGCGGCATGAATGTTCAGTTTGGATTAGCTGTGTTTCTCACACCGATTTTTGATCATTTTTTTGCAGGGATATGATAATACGAGAAGGAAATTACACCTTGCATAGAGAAACTTAACAGAATAATCTTAATTCTTTCGATTATTTTTGGTGGTAGACCTTATACTTCTTCTTTCTTTCTCATGTTTCATACATGACTTACCTCTTATTGTTTTCTATCTATAAAAAGATAAAAGAGCGAGCACTTTTTACACCTCTTCAAAGTCTGTGACTTTTTAACATTGTGAATATCACGGGCTTGAAGAAGAAGCTGAATAATATGCTATTACGACACATTAATCGTCAATTAACTAGCATATAATCCAGTAAGATGAAAAGTAGATTTGGCCAATAACAAAATTAGGGTTCTTCAAATCTGGGGATTTTAGAATTTGAGGATTTTGTGATTTTCAATTTTGTGGGTCTGGGTCGAGTTTTCGTACCGTTCGGGTTTTGATTTCGGTTCATTAACCGATTTACTTGGTTTACGGTCTGGTTATGTTGTAACCGAGAAAATTTGGAATTAGGGTGAAATTGGAGTTCAATTTTGATATTGGGGTGAAACGCTACGACATAAAATTTTGGGGGTGATTTGAGAGGATATGAAACTATTGAGGGGGAACTACTACTTTTTCCCAAATGCAAAGGCAATACTTTATGCAGTTTTAAGCACACGATAAAATTGCATATATACTCCAAAAACAATTTTCTAGAGATAACTCTGAAGAAAATATGAAATGATTTCACAAGAATCAAAGCGAGACACTTGCTATCATTGTGCTTGATAATTAAATCAAACCGGAGCATTAATCCGACCAAACAAATTGAATTTAAAACAATATGGTGTACCAAACCAGATACAAATCAAATCTGAGTTTGATAACTCGTTAGGTGAGGACACGGACAGGCCGGCGATGTTCGATGTTAATCGATAACGAATTTGTTGTTAACTGGTTTAACAAAACTCAGAACAATTTATCGCCGTATGCAAAATCCCAAAGAATTTTCCAGTTCCTGTTTTCATGACAAAACACTCACAAAATAATCAGTTTTCGTTAGTGCAATAAGCAAATACGAAAATTTTCAGAATTAAGATTGTAAGAACTTAAATTACTACAATATGGGCAAACTGATATTTGTAAAGTGAAAAGCATAAATAAATCGATAATATAAAAAATACCGATACAAGAATTAAGAAAATAACGGATTTTGCAGAGGTAAGATATGATCTTTATCCTTAATTCTAAAAACGCCTTGTAGTGAGACGGTTGTGTGACGTTCCGAATCCCAAGATACAACTGCAATCACCTCTGTTTTGCACAGCTCAAGAACAGAGTCTAACGAACGCTAGAATCTGTATTATACTCTCAGACACAGAAAATAAAAGAAAATAAAAATGTGAGAGGATTTTTTGTTGTTGTTGATCTTTGATCATGTGATCATCCGATGATTATGAAGATATGAGAGTGACTTGATTATATAGCTCAAGGCTAACGTACAAATATTAAAGTGGAGTGATGGAGTATAAATTGCCATCATAATGACGTGAATGAATTTGTATGTTACAAACTTAATCTCTTTGATTTGTTGTTACAAAATTCAATTCAATGAGATATTTTTGTTGACTAAATTAATCAACATAATTTAAGAGAATTTAGTCCAAAAGAATAATCTTTTGGTCCATTAACTCTTAAACTAAATTCCGAAGCCCGGTTCGGATATCTCTTTTCTCCTATACATCAAAGTGTATATAAGGTTTTGAACCTTGTTAAGAGTTTTCCACTTTATATATTTTAGGATTTTAATCTAAACTTTCAAAGTGGGATATTTGCTAGTTTTTACACTTAGTCATCTTATGGAAGCTAATAAGCTTTCCGAGTCATCCACTTTAAAGCTTTATTTCTCATTCAAATCAACTTCGATTTTGACTTGTGATTACACTATGTTATAGTGTTTACAGCGACGATTCTATCGTGCCTAATATCCGGTCATTCCGGATGGACGTCTCCATCGGAAAACTCACCGGAAAATGGTCGTAAACCATTTTGTCAAAAACGAGTTCCAACACCTAGTCACTAAGAAGAACGATTATGATTTCACTCACAATCTCTGTAGAAGGACTCTTTAAGCTTCCAATGTATCTCTCGGCAATCTCGTAGCAGAACATGATATATTTCATACTATATGTAATGAAACTATTCTTGAAAGATATGAGTTTGAAGATCTTTCCTCGACAAACCAGAGTTAAAGCAATTTTATTTGATGGAGCAAATGAAAACCAACATGAATATGATAGTCTAAATCCTTGGTTTTAGTACTATGGGTTGTTTATTCTAGTTAAGTTACTTAATACTTTTATGTATTGGATTTATGATCCAATTTGTAAACGAAGTTTTTCAATTTGATTTAGTTTTGAATGTTAAAAAGTATTTATATATATATATATTTAATTTAGTTATACGCTTCCAAAACGTACCCGCTTCCTAAAATTTTCAAAAAAATCGCTTCCGCGTTTCTGAATGTTTCGCTTCCACGTACCCGTTTCCGATTCCATGCAACATATATTAGTACGGATATTTGTATTCTATATAGAGAAGAAAAAACATTTTGAGATAATGTGTCAAACTCTACTTTTTTCTTATAATTTAATTAATTATATTATTATTAATTACAACTATTTCATTTGCCAAATATTATTCCACTTGTTTTATTTATTTTAACTATATTTAATTCAATTGTCAACACATTACTAATTCTAATAAATACTAAAGTTTTAAGTATAGTTAATTATATGTAATGTTGACTATACTTTTAAAACCTAACTAATTTAAAAGCCAAAAATTAAGGACATCATTATATATTATCTTGAATTTTTGATATATATATATATCAACAGTAGCAAAATTAAGTAATACAAATATCGTAATTTTAAAAAAACTATTATTACATTATATTTGACTACATTAAATCATAATTTGTTTTGGGAATGAAAATAAAATCTACTAAGGTAACCAAATAATTCAGACAAGAAATATATAAAACATTATTGACAAGTTCAAATTTTACATAAGTATAAACATATAAATTTTTAAAAATATATTAGTATAGATAATTCATACTAAGAGATATTTGTTTAGTTATGAATTCATGATTAATCAAATAAGTTTAAATATTTTTTTTTTAAAAATATATTAGTATAGATAATTCATAGTAAGAGATAATATCCGTTAGTGAGATTTCAAAAACTAAATCACACTCATTGTTTTAAAACATTTTTACATCAAAATGAAATAATTTTTTTATTTTATTAAATTAATTTATTATTTACAATTAAACCCGTGTAATAGCACGAGTACTAACCTAGTTATCATGTATACCAACGCAAACTGTGTTTATTACAAAAATAACTTGGTTTATGGGAATCTATAGCATCGAGATTTCTATCCGGTGATTATTCGGCCCAATTGGTGATACATTTTCCACACATCAAATTTGAAAAACGGAAGCTCTTTCTATATATATTTTCATCGGTTTTTTATCATATTAAAAAGAAAAAATTCGTTATCGTAGACAAGTATCTTCTGCAACTATTACAGATAAAAACGTAAAAAATAGACCGCAATGTAATAAACAATGTCTATAGACCAAAAGCCAATAACTTAACTGGTAAATATCAAAGCCCAGCGGTCTTTGATGCATATATATGATTGCAGTAAAACTCTTTGCAAAAACTATGTTTTGCTATATGGGAAGAATTCGAGAAGTATCCAAGTCATTACCAAGGATTCCATTTGATAGATTTTCTGATTTAATGGAAGAAACTTTTTTGATGCGTTCTAAAGATGTTGCTTCCAATATTCCAAACCCTAATGCTAAGCACGAGACATGGAAGAGAAAAGTTCCAAATAGTCGATGAAGTATATTTTTTGGAGACAAAAATATGCATAAGCATTTTGTAAACAATACTAAATTAAACTTTAAAATTGTTGGTAAAGAATGAGCTGAAAAATAATTTAAAATATATATTGGCAAAGCCTAAATTGTGCAATATATATTTCACATGAATAATACCTGAATTTTAATCAACTCAAGTGAAACTGATCAACTTAACATTTTATCTATTTTTATTTTTGATAAACATATAAATGTCTTTCGAATATTAAAAGCACACACACTACCATAATATAATCTTATTATAGAAAAAAATAGCAAACAATTTATAAACAACATATCCGGACATAGTTCGGAAGTACCCTAATCTATATTATAACAAGAGACCAACTTTTTCCCTTAAGAGGACATGTGGCGGCCTCTGGATTAGCACTTCTAATTTTTTAATTATAACTAGGGGTTATCTCGCGCTACGCGCAAGTTATTTTCTAAATTTCTGTTATTATTTTAGTTGTATATATATTTTAAAATTTAAATTGATATTTCATGCATAAACAATATCTAAGTTGCAATATATCCTGAAATGTAACTATAATACTACAAATTGATATAAAAAAATTTAGAATATTGTTGGACAAAGTTTTAGATTTTGAATATGGACTGAAATATCACTAACCAAAGCAGATGACAATGCTTTGTTGCTCAATTTTAGGCAACCAAAAGAATTGTCAGTTATTAATTTGATTTTATTTTGCCATGTTTCTCATGCATTTCCCAAAGAACAACTATAAGCTAGTTTAAACTCATAACCTATAATTTCTTTTCTCAAGTAAGTACCTTTTGAAACATCAAAGTTGCAATCATATTTCATGATTGTTGTACGGTAGCAATCATTATATACGAATTAAACTCTCAATGAAAGACCAATATAGTCTAGTAATTTTGATGATTGTATATTTGGCGAATAAAGCAAAGAAAGACTAATTGTCTTCAACTTGTCTTTCTATAGTTTCTTGTTTTGTATGGTGATAATGTTGTGATGGCCCAGGTAGAGGTCTAGCCCCTCCATAATCTTTTCTATAATATGAGAATGTTTTGTTGAACATTTCTTTGTCTTTCTCACTTATACCTTACATGTTTTTTGTTTACCTTGAGGTTTGCTTTTGTAGCACATCCCAAAATTCTGAGAAGAATGTACAAACAAAAATAGAGAGACTCAATTGTGATAGAATAAGAGAAAACGTGTTTGGAAAAGTAAGCAAACCTTTCTTTTTCCAAAGGTACACCACTTCTGATCAGATTTGAGCAAGTGCCAAGCGTGTTCTGAGACAAACTTAACTTTATGATCAGCATAGTACATATCATAAGCTTGCGCCATTAAATCGTCGTTGCCACTCTTTTTGTTCCGCGTCACATAGTCAAGACATCCACAAAACTTGCTTACAGTGTCACTCAATTTCCTCCATTTCTGCGTACATACATTGGCACTCCTTGTTTGTCGATTGGCCACATCAGGACATGCTGCATAATAGGTTGCAACTCTCTGCCAAAAGATCCCTCCCTTCTGACCAGTACCCACAATTGGATCTTTGGACGTGTTTAGCCAAGCACTTACAAGTGCTTTCTCTTCAGGGATCTTCCATCTAGTTTTTGGTCCCTTACGCTTACCTACAAGTGGTTGGCTAGAAGGAGAATCTGTTTGGTTGTAAGGGGAATGTGTTTCTAAAAAAAGGGAATATGTTTCGTTAAAATGGGAATTTGTTTGTGAAAAGGTTTCTGAAGAGAATATAGGTGGTTGGCTGTTCAAAAGATCAGTGAAAGTGAGGTTGTTTACAGGGTTTTGTGGCTGAGAAGAGCTCGATGGAGTAATAAAATTGATATTCATTATACAGATGGATGAGTTTGTGTCTTCTACTCCACAGAGTATGGAGTGAGTTTGAAGAACACAACTCAATAAATAAATAACCCAATCTGAGTTGATTTAATTTAAAACAACAAACAGACTTAATGAGTAATGTCTCCATCACTTAATTCACTTCATTTACTTTATCACAACAACAAATGCAAAGACACAACCACCAACCATCACAGATAACTTCTATTACCTACACAGACCAAACACAACTGCAAACTAAAGGAAGAAGTGATTACTCTGATATACTAATTACTGTCTCCATTCACATCAAACAAGTTCTAGTTATTTTCATTTATGTTTTCTAAACTAGTTTAGTTTCCTTTACTTTAGTTCAGTTTCTATCAATTATAATTTTGTATTAGTCATTACAATTTGATCAACCTTCTAGTTATATTTCAAACATACAGAAATCTAAGCTTACCAAATCAAAACAGATCAATATCATATTACATATCAATTTCATGAAATTAACTACCAATCTAAGCTTATCAGTTCTCATCAGTTTAATTTAATATAGCATCAAAGTTATACCCAATCAGATTAAGAACCAATCTAACCTTATCCGTTTTCATCAAATTGAAAACTAATTTCTATGAGCACAAATAACAAACAACAAAGACACAAACCACCTACTCTGTTAACCAATTTCTATGAACAGAAACAACAGACAAGAAACCTACAAGCGTCTATGAACTAAAACAACAAACAGACTTATTGACTAATGTCTCCATCACTTAATTCACTTCATTTACTTTATCACAACAACAAATGCAAAGACACAACCACCAACCGTCACAGATAACTTTTATTACCTACACAGACCAAACACAACTGCAAACTAAAGGAAGATACTGTGATATACTGATTATTGTCTCCATCAACATCAAACAAGTTGTAGTTATTTTTATTTATGTTTTCTAAACTAGTTTAGTTTCCTTTACTTTAGTTCAGTTTCTATCAATTATAATTTTGTATTAGTCAGCACAAATAACAAACAACAAAGACACAAACCACCTACTCTGTTAACCAATTTCTATGAACAGAAACAACAAACAACAAACCTACAATTGTCTATGAACTAAAACAACAAACACCAAAAACACAAACACAAACACTCAATACTAGTTTAGGAGAGACAAAGAATACTAACCTGTTACAATGACAAAGAGATCCGGCTAGACACGTCTGTCTGCAAATTCCCTAACCACCATCCAAGCTTCACAGATCCTCATCGCATTTTCCATACAAAAATAACAGGGAACATGTTAATAAGATCCATACAAACCAATACAATTTGTATCTCAAACTATTAAACTAATACAAATCCTATTATACATATCAAAAAGAACAAGAACAGTTTGAGAAATGAAGGAACAACGAACAAGCAGAGACTAATCTAGATATATATGCAATAGGAATCTAGATAGACATGCAATAGGATTGAGAATGACTTACCACTTCCGACGCCGTTCGAACCACCAACGGTGAAGAAAACCTGAACACGGGGAGAGAGAGAGATCAATTTTATCAGTACCCACCGATTAAAACAACTATGAGTTACACGATCATGAGTAGAGTTCACTTACCAACGGCGATTCATCTCCGACGTCGATTCATCTCCGACGTCGATTCATCTCCGACGTCGATTCATCTCCGACGTCGATTCATCTCCGACGTCGATTCATCTCCGACGTCGATTCATCTCCGACGTCGATTCATCTCCGACGTCGATTCATCTCCACGTTTAGTAACCACACAAGCAGACAAGGATCGACGAAGATTTGAGGATCCTGATGATATAACGCAACCCTCAATCGATAGGAATCTAGATCTAGGGTTTTCAAGAGGAACTGAATCTAGGGTTTGAGAGAGATACGGTGACAAAGAGTGAGACAGAGAAGGAATGATAAGAGGAAGATGATGACGACGGTGATAATACGGCGACGGCGACGATACGACGGCGACGAAGAATCGCATCAAAATCGCCTAAAAATCGCCTAAAAATCGCCTCAGAGAGAAATGAACAAGAGAGAAAGAAAAGTTTCGCGAAATGATTTTCAGTCTTTGCTTTGGCCCCTCTCAATTTTTCCGGTCCAATGAAAATAATACACGTGTCTTTAACACACGGTTCTTTTGGATCAATTAATTGATCCGATTCTTTTCAAATCAGAGCAAATACCCAATATTTAATTATACCCCACCAAATAAACCTCCTATTAACCCACCGTTATTCATGCTCTAAGGTTGAATTGAACATTAATAGGCTTGATTATCATCTCTTTGTTCTCGGTAGAATCACATCACCAATTTCTTAAAGCATGTGAATCATATTATTAATTTACTACATATGAGAACGTAAATATGTCCACAAAATCCACCTAGCTTTTGGTTGTAAGTTCAATTCTAACGTAATTCTAATTGTATAGAACATTAGCCGAACAATTTGCAAGGGTATTAAACCGAAAAACCTAAGTGCAAGAAATAATAGAGAAAATGTGAGTTAGAAGATTAGAATACAGTGAACCTATTCAGACATATTTGGGTACATCCTCTTCCAAATCACTCGATTCTTCTTTGCATCTTTACGATACGTCGCATTTTGCTGAGCAAATGCGACAAACCTAATTTGGCGTTTTGGCCTCTCATATGCGTTTGTTGGCGTTTTTTTGGTGAACATCTCTAACGTTCCTCTTTGCCATTACTGATTCATCTTTAAATCCTCAAACAAATGAAAATATAGGAGTTCAAGGTTGACGCTGTACATTGCACTGATTTATGTAATTAAATATTTACAA
The DNA here is from genome assembly GCA_900128785.1 of Arabis alpina. NCBI lineage: Eukaryota > Viridiplantae > Streptophyta > Magnoliopsida > Brassicales > Brassicaceae > Arabis > Arabis alpina. Next base: position 17,559,444 of record LT669793.1, read on the forward strand.
ATAAACAACTCAATGCATCTTTTTCAAGGTTTTGTTCATTGACCTCTCCATCCATAACCTTTCATCAATAGCACAAAAAACTTGACGCGAAACCGAAATGAGTAGGAGTTGAAAGCTCTTAGTTATCTCTCACGAGCAAATGTATATGATAATAATTTAAGCATGGGATCATTAGTTGGCTTCCTTACTGTCTTCGCTAGTGCCCTCTACCGTACAACACGTAGCTCCCCAAAGGATTTAGAGCACCGTGTTAATGCATTTCTTCAATAAGTCAACAATATAATGACAAACCAATTCCCTTACAGTTATTATTCAAACCAAAAAGAAAACAATGAAGCTTGCAAAATCGAAGACATAACTTAAAATTAGATACGACTTAAATTTAATACTAAATAAATCTAAGAACCTCTCATACTTTTTGTTAAATTTGCTACCTCCATTGGTGAACCCTTAAGAGGTTCTTAAGAACATAATAAGAGAAAACATGGAGATTTCAAAGAACCACAAGGAAGAGGTTAGAGTTTGGATGGTTTGGTTGTTTTTTTCGTTATGTTCCTTTCTTTGTAGCCAAGTCTTATTCTTCTTTTCACACACTTTCTTGATTTTTAGCTAAACTCTTGAACCCTTAATCTGATGTTCCCAATGAGAAGATCATTCAAAATATTGAAAAATCTATGATAAAAATTGATTCAACAAATGGTTACATGCGTGTTTGCAATCATAACCGAGGCCTTATAAGTATGTACCTTTCCTGAGTTTTCTTTGTTCCATACTATTGTCTGACATGCGAGTCTCCAAGATTCTGGCTTCTGCACAATTATATCAAGAAGACCTTAAGATTTATACAGACCATGTTCTTATTTTATCTGAATTTGCATATGTAGAAGGGTCTAGGAATTTAACTTGGTAGTCACCATATCAGGAAAACCATATACATGTAACATTTTGTCCAGAAACAATGCTCAGTAAGTCAATATTTGATTCATCTTGTCAGTGCATACACCACCAAACTCTAGCACTTATAAATCATGTTAATTCAGGCGTAGACATGTGAGTGATAAAATTACTAACCTTTTTCAAATACCAGTTCTCTGTATTTGTTTTCTCATTCAGAAGATCACTGCCGTTTAGTATCTGCACACAAGAAGACTAATGTGCTTTTACTTGAGTATTGCTCATCATAAACCGAACAAACAAAAACTTGAACATGAACCAAAATACTACACTTCATTCATCTACATACTGCATCATAAAATCTTGAACTCTGCAACAGAGATATAACCATAGAACCAAAAGAATCATAAGATTATCATAAATCAAAAATTCAGAAACAAAATCAAGAGATATGATGTGACGTCAACTTGCCTCAACAATGCAAGTTCCACAGCTTCCTGACCTCCACAGTTGATCACTTTTCCCTAAACCATCACAAATTGAGCATGAAACCGCATAGTTAAATATTCGATTTAGTGTCGAATTGTTCCAGAATTTGACTACATCCCTTTTCGAACATCAAATCAAAACCTCAATGTAGCAAAATCAAAAGTTAGAGCAAACTCACATAAGTAGTATACACTTCGATTGTGTTATCCTGCATAATGCTGCTTCTCAGAAGGTTCTCGCCACTCACATCGTGCGGCTGGACAAAAGGACACAGAGCTTTTGATGCCATATTTAGATTTTTTAGGTTGTTTTTGTGGGGTTTGGCTGATATGAAGGACAGTGAAGAGGGTCGTTTTATAACGGTGCGAGTGAGAAATCATCAATAGGATGGTAGTGGCAATTAAAAGCTTTGAATTGGAAGGAAGAAGTGGTCAATTGATTAAGATGGTGCAAGTGGTAACCGTCGTTGATTTCTCATAGGAACCGTCGTTTTGAATAGAAAGCAGTTGGGACGACGAAACGACGAAGCTTGGGCTATTTATTTGGGCCTTGTTTGGGCTATTTATTCTTTAAATGGCAACTTTATTTTGGTTTTTTAAAAAGCTTCCCAAACGACAACGTTAGCAATTAGGAAAATTTATAAACGCATGATGAAGCCAAAGGTATATAGGTTTCACAAACTGCCACGTGGCTTCTTTGTAGGAGTAGTTTTTTTGGCTGACGTGGATAGCTCCGGATTGCTCAAACTGTCGCTTTTAGTTAGTAGAATTATATTACTGGATCAATCTTGTTGATGGAAGGGATTTAGATGATATTTGAAACTTTTCTCGAAATGTGGAGAATAAAATTGAGGAATTCCCTCATATACCACTCTTTGAAGTTTTTTTTTCCAAAAATACCACATTTTTCTTCCAAGTTCCAAAAATACCACTTTTTTAAAAGTTGATTTTTAAGGTTTAGAATTTAATTTTTTTGGGTTTGGGTTAACTATTCCAAAATTAGAGTATAGTTTTAGGGGGTAGAGTTTGGGTTTGGGGTTTAGGGTTTAGTTTTGAATGTTAAAAATGAATTTTTTTAAAAGGTGGTATTTTTGGAATTTTGGAAAAATGTGGTATTTTTGGGAAAAAAACTTGAAGGTGGTATTTTTGGAAAAAAACTTAAAAAGTGGTATTTTTATAAATTGCCCAATAAAATTTTCATTTAGTTTCGTACTTACTCATTTTACGGTGGGAATAAAATTTTATCATTGTGTTTCTGATTTTTGTAAGACTGAATTGGTTTACATGTTAAATTATTTACAAGAGTTTGGCAAAATAACACCTTTTTAGCTTATAGACCCTGAAATGATCGACAAATTGTATTCTCTTCTATTATTTACTCATTTACTCGTCGTGTTCACCACCGATTATACCGTCTATATCCAATGTAGAAATAAATATCCAAGGAAGATTTAAAACGTAGAAACAAATATCCAAGGAAGATTTAAAGCCAGTGTTATACATTAAATTATTACAACATAATAATATCATACAACAAAGCTTCCTTACCTTATCGTAGTTTACAAATCAAACTCTCAATTTAAATAACTCCCTAGTAAAATGTCCCAACACACATAGAATGAGTTTCATTAGTCATATACCAACACTACGATCTATAATGCTTACCATTACAAAAGCAAAAATTATTGTACTCTTTCACAAAATATTGGTAATTTCAAAATGTAAAAAAAAAAACATAACCTGCGCGGGTGTTTGTTTATTCAATATTCTTTAGTCTCATTTACATATTACAAGACTGTGAAACTTCATCAAATCTAAATTACCAAAAAGTTAAATAGCATATTGGGCCTCATGAGGCCCATAAATTGACCAAAAAGTATCTAATTCTTTATAAACTCATACAAGGATTATCTTATCGGAGAAATATAGCGTAAATTCAGATTACGAAACCCTAGAATAGTTTCAGATAATTGAATATTCTTCGTTAAACGTATAAAGAGTACAAAGAGAAGCTTATATACAATTGAGTAAACCAAACCTAATGTATATAGTACTAGTTAAAGGACCCGCATATATGCGGGTTTATGGAAAAATATTTTATAACCCGTAAAAAATCAAATACGAAAAAATCATTCATGAAAGTAAAAAAAAAATCAAAAACTTTGATATTAAATAAATTTAACACTTACTTTTTCATCTTGATTTTTTGTCTAATTTGATCATGTCTTTTCATAATGATTAGGTTCTTTTTATTCATGTTTGAAGTCATTTAATTTTCACTATTTCGCTACTCTAATTTTTTTAAAAAATCTTGTTGAATTATTTTCTCATAATCTTATTTGAATTTTTAAATTTATAACATGTGAAAAACACAAAAAACGAAATGGGAAAACTACTAATAAAGCCTCACCATTATCAAATTATATTGACTCTTATTATAGTAGTTTATTTTGAATTAATATTTTCACATATTTCCAAATAATTAGTTTTTTATATATTCCTTATTGAACTATGGTTATTTTTATTATGTAGTTACTCACTCATATATTTAGTTTTCCAAAACCTTAATGAATGGAATTGCATCTGTTTAGTTGCAAACTCAAATTACAGATTTCAATAAAAAAAATTCATATAATTGATTCCTAAATTTTGCAAGAATACAATGATGCACAAATCTTTGAATAGTATTTTTATGTGTTAAAATAAAATCAAATTGTAGTTATATATTATTCAAATAATTAGTAATACATTAAAACTCTTAATGATAGAAAATAAAAACACGTTAAACCTTTTCATCAACTAATATAAAGTCATTTCCTATAAGCTCATTATTCTTCTTAAGACTTTTAGTTTCTTACTTTCTTAAAAGACGCACTAACAATTTTTTGTTTCAACTAATTTTTTTGTATTCTAAATAGAAGCTTATAAGGCAAAAAGAATCAAGTAATTTTTTTCAGTGAATATTCTAATATACATGTAAAATCTTTCTAGTTTAAATAGACTTAGATTTTGCATACGACGATATTGTAATATACATATAAAATCTTTTTAGTTTAAATAGACTTAGGTTAGAACAATTTCGAAATTTATAATTAAATAAAATAACACATGTCAAAACCTAATTTAAATAGGATTTGGGAAATTTTAAAATATGGGATTTAATTTAGTTAAAAGAAAATAATACGTGTCAAAATCTTATCAACCGATTGACACGTGTCACGATCTTGTTAATTATTATGTTTGACGCATCAAACTTTATATAATAAGATATACCAACACTAACCAATACTAAACCTTATATATAACCTCTAATACTCCCCCTCAAGATGGAAGTATTCCATCTTGGACATAATAACTCCATGTGCTTTTGAACTCCATGTGAATTTGAGAGCTTAAGAACTGAAATCGGAGCTTCTGGTGGTCTTGGAGCAGCACCATATGGGAAGTTAAGCAATAGTCTCAAACGACCAGAATAAGCCACATGTATAAATCGAAAGAAACCACAGACTTGGCTCTGTTTGTGCATTAAAACCATATGCAACCTCTCCTGCATTAGCAGCTTATACCATTGTAAACAGCAAGTAACAACTCCACAAACACATTCTTGACACAAGCAAAATAAGGCTTGATTCCACATTGAGGGCAAGTGAATGAAGGAGGATCGTAAATGTGGATGTGACAAACTCTGCTTCCATAGCAGCTCTTGTGTTGCAAACACTGCATCAATATAGATCTTTGCTCTGCCACATCCAACAATAACCAATCTTGACATTATCTTCTTCAAGAAATATGAGGAATCATCAAATGAAATGCAGAACCATGACACTAAATATGTCACAGATTTGCAATTAACAAAGCCAAAGTCCTCCATTAACTCGAAAGCACACTTTCTCTCTGAGAAATAAAGATCACAGGCTGTTATAGCCACCTTCAAACATAGAAAATACTGCAAAACACTGAAGGCGTACATCTTGAACTTAAGCTGCTGATGGACTGTGAAAAACTCCCCCTGTCTTGGCGAATATCTTGGTGAAGCAATACTTTCATGAAAATCCAGCCATAACAACAACATTATGAAGCAAACCAGGATGTGATATTCATCCTTGTGCAACCGTGACAACAACAGAACAAACCATATCACATCATAAAACTGAATAGTCCTTGCTATGCGTCTCATATGCTTTGAAGAATGAGAGTTTACTCTGGCATAGCATACACAAATAATCAAGAAATAACACTGATCATATGTTATAACGAGTTTCCTAAACAGTCTTGTATGCCTCTGAAATTTATGTCTTGATCGCCAGAAGTAAACCATATCATGAAACTTGGTAGAATAAAAGCATGCCGACAAGAAGCAGTAGTTGGCAAAGAACATTTGCAGCAGCTGAATCAAGCTATTAGGTTCCTGAAATCCATGCTTGATGCTTTTGGAAACCAGAAATGCACCCAATAATTCTCTAAAATTGTGTGAATTATCCAACACAAACAATCTCTGAGCAACATATACCAATGATGTTGCATAACAGCCCTCTGAAGTCTTGATAACCCGACTGAAAACTATGAATTCGCAAGGATGATAAACTAAAATCAAGCTATCCTCATTACGCTCTGGGAAGTACAGCTTCAAAACAGAGTGTGCGAGTGAAAGAACATGCTTATCAATCCAGAAACCTGACCACCTTCTATCAATAATAAACTCCATATTTTGTTTCACACTTCCTAACCAAATCTCCCCCTTTCTATGAACATATCTACTTTCCAAAATTTTCCATACGGCAACATCATCATTAACAGGGAAAGTTCCATAATCTTTAAGCGTTGAGAGAGAACACAAAAGCCATACACATACCATAGCAATGAACTTGCGCCATGAAACTGAACCATAACAGCTCTCTGGTGGTTGCGACGGAGTGCGAAAGACAAATACGAGTTGGAGCGTGAAATTGTTTGCACCAAGTGGGACAAGCTCTGGCAAATCGGAGAAATCATGAGCTGGAAGCAACATCATGTGAGAATTGAGATAAGAAATCGAATCATATAATGAAACGATGAACAAACATGATCGAAATTGATGTATCGATCCGAAGAAGAAATAGAAAATCTGGGGGACAATCCAGAAGAAATAGTCGCGTCCGACATTACCAAACGCAATCGATTAGCTAGATCGATTGGAGACAAATCGGAGAATTCTTGCGAGGTCCGATTAGAGAAATTAACCGATCAATCAATAGAGAAGAATCAATCGGTCAAATTTGAAGAAGAAACAGCCTGGAATCGAAGAGATCAAGCTGGAAAAAAAAGTGAAATCTGAGATCGATCTGATGAACACGAAACTCAGATTCCAGAACAACGATGGATTGATCGGAAAAACAAACCGATCAATGGAAGCAGAATTGATCGGAGATTCAAAAACCAAACGATTGAAACGAATCAATCGGAAAAATCTTTGAAGAATCAAAGAGAAAAAAAATTCAGCGGAAGAAGTTGAATGAAGAATCAGTTAAGAGCTCCTGATACCATTTCAGATAATTGAATATTCTTCATTAAACGTATAAAGAGTACAAAGAGAAGCTTATATACGATTGAGTAAACCAAACCTAATGTATATAGTATATACCAACACTAACCAATACTAAACCTTATATATAACCTCTAATAAATAGCTCAAGCACACCGAGAGTAGTTTTCCGATGACGAATATTCCGATGGAAATAGTCAAGGATATGTTCCTTCGTCTCCCGGCGACTGCTTTGGTCCGATGTTGATTCCTCTCGAAGCCTTGCTTATCTCTGATCGACAGTCCTGATTTTGTCAAGTCGCATTTCAAGCGCACACTCGAAATCGGAGATCACCTAATGATCTTGCTGAGTGGCCCTTGCATTCTCTGTACGGCGTATCTCGACTCACCGGATAAAATCTCCTCTCCAAGCCGGTGGTGGTTCAACGGAGGTTTTTGGTTCCTGTAACGACTTGGTTGGTTTGGTTAACTATCCTATTGAGATTGCGATTTTCAATCCATCAACCCGGAAAATCCATCGGTTACCTTTTGAACCTATTGATTTCCCGGAAAATACTATCACTCCCGAGCATACCTTTTATGGATTGGGTTACGATTCAGTGAATGATGACTACAAAGTTGTGAGGATTGCTCAGTCTAAGCGTGATAAAAGCAAGAAGACATTTCGTTTCCCGTTGGAAATCAAAGTTTTCATGAAGAGGAATTGGTGGTACAAGGTTTGATACCTATTACCATACCCGACCCATATCCGATTTGACATGAAGCTTCGAGAAACATCTCGGAGAAATGGGCCAGCGAGAACCTATGTAGACAACTCGGCCCGTTAAGGAGTATCGGCCGACCTAGGTGAATACAAGCGAATTAGAAGACTTAGCTCGGATAAAAGGAAATACTTAGAATTAGTATAACTTCCATTTATCTTTTAGGAGATTTTCCATTTATCTTTTAGGGTTATTTCGACCGACTTTGTACTTGTATAAATACTTGATGTATTCAAAACGAGCACATCTCCTTCAATAGAGAAATCTTTACACATCTTTTTACTTGATCTTCTCTTTGTGATATTACGCTTAAACATAGTTCCTCCATTCTTTGGATAGATCTCGGATTGTTGCTCAATCCGGTATCACCAAATTGGCGCCGACTAAGGGGACCGACTAAGGGGACCGACTAAGGGGACCGATTAGGTTTACTGTGTAACTTTCACAAGATAAATCCTTTAAAGATGTCTAGAGACGAAATTCTTACTCCACCTGTTACGAACGTAGCCGGAACGGAAAAGAATCCAACCGACTGAAGCGATCCTCAAGAGGCATTGAAAGCCTTAGAAAAACAGGGTCCTACCCCGGAGTTCCTATTCCGGAGAAAGACCAACAACCGGAGGCTCGAGTAGAAAAATCAAACCACTACGTAATCTTGATCCAAGATACGGAACTTGATGTTCCAGCCGAGCTGAAATCGTTACAGGAAAAGTACGATAAACACCAGAGCGATCATGAAAAATTCCGTGAGGAGATGATTCTCTTCATGGGACAGACCGATCAGAGTTCCCGGAACCGAACGACTCAGATCGATCGAAACTTATTTCCAACCGAGATGACGCCCAGAGTTTTATCAGTGGGATGCCCATCTGCAAAGTTTGGAGGAACGAGTCGATGAGATAGCAACAATGAGGGAGACCATCCGTTTAGTGAACTCAAGCATGCATCGCGTAGTAAGCTCGGCTCCCGAGCTCGATAAAGTCATTGAGGGAACGAAACAGACCCCCTTCACCACCCGGATTGTAAACACTCCGGTTAAACCAAATGCTAATATTCTGATCGCACTCTATGAAGGAAAGACCGATCCCAATCAGCATCTCACGGCGTTTAACATCGCTATGGGCCGAGCTCACTTCCCTCCCGAGGAAAAAGAGGCCGGTTACTGTCAGCTGTTTGTAGAACACCTCGCTAGCAATGCTCTGGCCCGGTTCTCTCAGCTTAACCAAAATTCAATCGAAAAATTTCACCAGTTATCGACGGCTTTCTTGAAGCACTACTCGATGCACATCGAGAAAAAGACTTCGACTGCCAATCTCTGGGCTCTTCAACAGAAACCTGAGGAGCCTTTGAGAGAATTCATGGGAAGATTCAAAGGAACCGTTTGCAAATTGGTTGTAGCAGACGATGCCGCAATCGATGCGCTTTAGAAAGTGTTACTCTTGAAAAGTCTGTTCCGAAACAAACTGAATGTTAACCGACCTGCTACCTTAGAAGACGTCTTGCACAAAGCATCGAGCTTGATGAAGTTAGAAGAGGATCCACTGGAGGTCAAAGAAGGTGATAAACCAAGCCGCGAAAGAAAAGGGCAGAGTTTCCAAATCAGCGAAGACGCTGAAGAACCCGCGCAGAAGTATTGGCCTAGAAATAGCTGACTGATGGAGGAAAGTAACGCATGGAGCTGGTGTGACTTTCACCAAACATTAGAACATTCAACGGCTCAATGCTGTCAACTCTTGGACGTGTTAATGAAACGCTACCGAGCCGGGATAGATCCTAACATGGAATTTCAGAAGAACTTCTCTGGGAAAGCAAACTCGACTGAATGAGAAGATGATCAGGGCCACTCAAAGCAGTTGCCACCTGGAGTCTACCCCCCCAAAATGGAGCCGAGACGATTTGAACGGGGATAAGAATCCTTCGGCACCTCGGATGAAGCTCTATATGATTATGGGCGGGCTTGAAGAATGTAACGATTCTGTAAGATCGATACAACAACACAAAAAGAAGGCCGAGACTGCTAGGAAGTGGCCAGAACCGGCCGAGAAGGACCTTTTCGTTACATTCGACGAGCAAGATATTAAGGGTTTGGATCTACCCCACAACGATCATCTGGCAATTTAGCTCGTTATCAACGATTGCGAAGTAGGTCGTATAATGATTGATACCGAAAGCTTGGTAGATCTTATCTATCGAAACATCCTCGATAGAATGGGAGTAACACGAAGACATCAAGTTCGGGAACAAACCACTCACTGGTTTCGCGAATGATACCACCTCGACAGTCGGTACGATCAAGCTTCCAGTTTACGTGGCCGGAGTTACTCACTTCGTCAAGTTTGTCATTGTAGATACACCTTCGGTCTACAATGGGAACTTGGGAACACCCTGGCTTTACGCCATGAAAGCGGTGGCATCAACCTATCATCAATGTGTTAAGTTTCCTAGTGATAGTGGAGCATACACAATCAAGGGCAACCAAAAGGAGGCTCGCTATTGCTTTGCCATTAAAAAGAAAAATCGGTTCAAAGCCGAGTCCGAAGCTCAGACAAAGAACGGTGAGGTCGATACTCCGAAGGAAAAGGACGTCAAGAAAGTCCGAGGACATGACGAAGAGTCAAGCATGAAAGCCGATCTGATTACTTCAAATCGCAAAAAAAAAACTACTCTTTATACACGAGTCCAAATAAATGTATGAACTACGAGTGACTTGATTCCTCTTTGAAGATACGTAGGCAGCTCCTTGCAAAAGCGCAGTAACACCCTTAATAAAAACTTTTACATTTTTAAAGAAAATAAACTTTTTCTGATTAATCCGACCCTCAAAAGTTGGACGGATGCAAGAATGCATGCCCTTACAAAATCTGAATTACCTTGTTCGGACTGTGATTACTCACATTGGTGCCCTGACCAGGTATCCGACATTCAACGCGCTTCTCATAAGTACAGTGGTGAAATAATCCACAAAATCTAATAAGCCGGAGCCAGGTCCACAACTCGCACTAAGGATAACCAAGTAAATTACACGCCGGCTCTCGACCGCATACTGAAGTTTCGTCTTAAGGCAAAAGTTGAGCTAAGCCAAAGCACTAGTTCTTTGCACTCTCAGACTCCAAACTGACCCCGCCTCGTACCTAAGTGCAGATTCTAAGAACCATTACCGAGCTGGTAAGCAGCGGAGTCTTGGATGAATCTTACTTCTACTAAGCCGAATTGCATAGTTCGCATCCACTAAAGAGTCTTCTGAAAGTAATCTTAGTGTTTAAGCCGAGTTTCCTAGCTCGCAATCAGTTAAGGGTTCTTACGAAAGCAACCCTAAATTGTAAAGAATAAGCCAAACTCTATAAAGCTTGCCATCACTTAAGCTTATTTAGAAGTGAAATGTGTTAATACAGTCTAGCAACGTGATTTGCATCAAAGTATTATGAAATACTAAAAGCCGATCTCCTGTTAGATCGCAAAAAAGAGAGTAAAGTATTATGAAATACTAAAAGCCAATCTCCTGTTAGATCACAAAAGAAAAGTAAATTATTATGAAATACTAAAAAGCCGATATCCTGTTAGATCGTAAAAGAAAAGTAAAGTATTATGAAATACTAAAAGCCGATCTCTTGTTAGATCGCAAAAGAAAGGCAAAGTATTATGAAATACTAAAAGCCGATCTCTTGTCAGATCGCAAAAAGAAAAAACAAGTATTATGAAATACTAAAAAAGCCAATTTCCTAAAAAGAGATTGCAAGAAAAATACTAATAATTAAAAGTAAGCCCTGGAAAAAGGGCAATGTTTACAAAAGTAAATTAAAACTTTCAAAAGTGGGCACCATGTTCAAAAAGTAACATAAAATAGAACTACGAGCCACCTGAGGCTCAAACTTAGTCACCGTCTTGATTATATTTGGAAGAGAGGAACGACCCGTGCTCACGGATTCCTTCCGGACCTTGGGATGCAACGTCTCGAGGAGGACCAACAGGAGGAGGCGGTGAAGTCGAAAACAGAGTATGATCGCCAAGGGAGTCGATATCAAAGGATTCGACCTTAGCGAAATACTCTTTCTCCTCTTTGGCGTAATTCTCAAGAAGACCAGGGGGAGTTCATACTCAGCCTCCACCATTTTCTCCTAGCTTATTCGAGCCTCACGCCTGTAACAGAGTTGAGCCTTTACCTCTTCTTGAGCGTGAAGACCTACGAGATACGAACGTATCTACTCTAAACGAGACGAATGTCTCACACTTTGGGCAGAACTGCCACTCGCGATCTCATCAGCTCGGCGGTGTGCTCCGTCACGCTCTTTCCTGAGATGATCCTCTGTAAGGCGAGACTTCTCCAGATTAGCTCGAAGTTTAATTATCTCGGCAAAATCCGCCTCGAGATCAACATCTCTTTCCTTTACTTTATCCTCCAACCTCAGTTTCTCCTCCTTCAGGGCGCTAGCTTGGTCAAATAAGTTGTTGAGGCTCTGTTGGTTCTCAGAAGCAGTCGCTTCCTAGCTACCAGCTCTACACATCTGACGGCCGACCTCTTGCCATGCTGCATCCACATTGGAACGGGACTCAAGAGTCTTGATCCTGTCTTCTTGTCGTTGCACTTCCGCTTTATACACACTAACAATACGGTTTCCGGTGTTTGTCACGTGCAAGAAGCAAGGGAAAAGCTATAAACAAGCTTAGAGGAATCAAATAACCAAGGCGAGAAGCGACTTACGTTGACGATATCCGAAGACCAATCAAAGAATAGAAGTTTAGAGATTGACAATCTATTCGGATTGGGAAGGTTAACTCCAACACCGCCGATAAGCGATATCAGTGTAGCTTTATGATGGGGAGCCGCATTACAAAAAAGCATGACCGGATCCACATGAGAGAATGTCCACTGGCAGGGGACGAAAGCTCTGAGGCTAATCTAAGCAACGGAGTGAGAAAAGGAGCACGAGGAGCCGGAGGCTGAGAAACGTTAATAGCTGCTCAAACAGCTGAACACGGTGGAATCGCCGTACTGTCATAATTGACAGGAAGAGAAGCATGAGGTGTGACACCCAAAACTTTAAGCAACTGGTGCTTCGCACAGAAGGACTTCACAAGTTCCACCGATCCAGAAGGTTGGAATCCTTCCCGCTTCTAGGTCGGCTTTAGCCTTAGCCGCTATCCTCTTCTTCTCTGCCTTCTTATCTACGAGATCAACTTTCCCTTTTTCCTTTGAACGGGAAGCATTGCCAAGACCCTTTGGTTCGTTGGACTCGTCAGGGACCGACCTCCGAGCTAACGCATTATCGGCCCTTTGCATATCGGCCGCATCGGTCGCAGAAGGAATCTCCTGTCAACCATCTTTGACAGTTGGGGCCTCCTCCTGATTTTAAGAGAAACGCCTTCAGTGTTATCCTCAGAGTCTTGGATAACTACTATAGCAGATGGACCAACCGTAACCTCGGCTTCCGACCTATTCGATACCTCGGAAAGTCTCCTAGATTTCCTGGGGCAGATAAAAATAGAGGGAGTATTAAACGCAGGGATTCCAGGAGTAGCACCTCTCATCTCTGCGGCCCAGTATTCGCTATTCGAAATATCTGAAAACAATAAACATCCAGAGTGATGTGAGACTCTAAAGTCTAAAGAATAAAACTTTATAATAATTAAGTAACTCGTAGAGAGTCATCACCAATCTATCACGAGCAAGACAAACACGATTGTAAGACAGGTCGTCCCAGCGATGATTTTCTACCCTTATCTTGTTAAGATCTTCTCTGAAAGGTAAATCCGCGATAGGAGGAGCCGGAGGATGAGGAACTACAAAACAGAGTGCAACACGAATGTGTTAGAAAAATACATCATGAAAGCCGAGGCAGTGCATGCATGCAATATTTATGAAAATCTACCCATAAAAGGATTCCACCGACTGTGATAAGTCCTGGTGGTATCCTGGACCGAGGCATTATTTATCTTAACAAAAAAGTATCAGTCAAACCATTTGCCGATTTTACTTTTCAGTTAGATAAACTTGCATCCAGCCTTCATGTTGTTGTAAAAATGGCAAGGGAATTGACCCTCCTTCATCATGGAAATATGTTCATACTTTTCGACAGAAATGTTAATGCCGAGCTCAGCACCAAGCACTAGAAGTGCCACGAGATTGCATGTTCCAGTCATCGTCATCTTAAAGAAGCAGATGTTCTTATTCCCGTAATACCTTACGAAGGCATAAGGCAACAAGAACCACATGAAACAATCAAAGAATATATGTTCGTGAAGACGTATATAACCCGCGGGACAATCCCATGGACGTTCATGGGTTCCGGGGGCAAGGAATTCTAATTCCTCTGACATACGACAAATCCTCCTCAGCGAGTCCAGTAACCTCTAATCTGATTGTGAAGGAGAGATCTTGTAAGTATCGAACTGAACAACCAAGATCTCCTGGACAATCTGTTCTTGAGCGACATGTTCTTGGTCGATCTGTTCGTCTGGATACTGTTCACCAGACCCACCTCCTGTACGATCGCTCGGAATAGAAGCTTCAAGTTTCACACCGGTTTGCTCCAAAGTGTTAGTAGAAACCAATACGAATCCTGACAAAGATGCTTCGATTCCCGTCGAGAAAGAAGAAGGGTCAAAATTGACTGGAGGAGTCTCGTGGTCAACATCGAGACTGGCGTTCTTTCCGGAGTGAAAGAAGTAGATAAAGATTCGAAAGTCTTTGTCATGATCAGAGTTGTACGGAGCAAAGGATAAACCCTAAAAATGCAGATGAGTAAGGAAAGGGGATCAGAGAGAAGGGAGAAAGAAGATTTTACCTTGTTCGGACGACAAATAAATAAGGAAAATCCAAGGGTTGAAAGATCCGGCATTTATACTCTAAGGCGCGAAAGTCTAGGGTAATCATTGAACCTTGGCGGCAGACGCAAGCGAACCGAGGCGTCTCTTCCGTGTCCTTTCAAGAACACGCGGTCCAGAGCGTGCCGCGTGTAAAGGCGAAGCGACGTGTTAAATCAAGATCTGAGTTGGGCAAATCTTACTCAGTACGTTTCTACCGGGCTTGCTGATGTAATACTCGCCAAACTCGGGGGGGGGGACTAGTTGGTGGTACCGGGTTTGATACCCATTACCGTACCCAACCCATATCTGATTTGACATGAAGCTTCGAGAAACTTCTCGGAGAAATGGGCCTGCGAGGACCCATGAAGACAACTCAGCTCGTTAAGGAGTATCGGCCGACCTATGTGAATACAAGCGAATTGGAAGACTTAGCTCAGATAAAAGGAAATACTTAGAATTAGTATAACTTCCGTTTATCTTTTAGGAGATTTTCCATTTATCTTTTAGGGTTATTTCGACCGAGTTTGTACTTGTATAAATACTTGATGTATTCCTCCAAAACGAGCACATCTCCTTCAATAGAGAATTCTATACACATCTTTTTACTTGATATTTTCTTTGTGATATTACGCTTAAACCTAGTTCCTCTATTCTTTGGACCGATCTCGGATTGTTGCTCAATCCGGTATCACCAGGAATTCATGCAAGGAAATCCTTCTTCGTATGGACATTACCTCAACTCTTTTCATTAACTCTTATAATCATCTCTTGTATCGTCGTGGAAATGGTGTTCTGGCTAGCAATTGTTTCCACTGGCTTTTGCCTCGAGGTTGTGGAACCGCTTGTAACGCAGTCGTAAGATTTGATCTTATTGATCAAGAGGAACTTATCTTGAGGTATGTACGGATATGTACGGATGTACGGACAAGTACAATCCGTACCTAAGTACCAACCATACATACACCAAGTAAAGGACGTCTCTTATTCAAATATCAAGAGACAAAGAGACGTTATGACTAAAGGTTTTTAGTGACTGTTTGAAGATAAGGCTGAGAAAGGAAGAGTACTATTGTGGTCCTCACCATTTGGTAAAAGAAAATCTCACATACCTTAATCCTTAAAGTGTCTCCTTTATGTCGTCATTTTCTATCTTCTTATATATGATGTATGAGAGATCCTTATTAATCTAAGAAAACTACTTTACTCTTTTTTCTCTTGAATCTTTAAACAATCTTTAGAGAAATTCTTTAAGCAATCTTTAGTAACACTTCCGCACATATTCTATCATGGAATCATTGAGTTAGGTTGTGTTTTTGGGTTTCTATTCTTACTATTCTCTTCAATCTCTATCCATTCTACCCAAATCTCCATCAAATCTTCATATTACAATCTTTGTTCATATCAAAATCTCATCTTTTCATTCGGATTTTCTCACAAATCTCTCTCATTTTTCAATTTGAACCGTTCAAAACGACGATTCAAGCTTGGATCTAAAGAGAAAATTCACTTTCTAACATCAAATCTTCATTCTACAATCTTTGTTCATCTCAAAACTCTCTCTTTTTCATTCAGATCCTTTTGAAATCTTTCACAAATCTTTTTTGTTTTTCGCTTGAACCGTTCAAAATGTTGAGTTAAGCTTTGTTCTAAAGAGAAACACCAATATCTAACGTTTCTCTAGCTTTCCTCAAAGTTCTACATCATTCTCAAATCGTTTTCAAGCTTTCATCAAAGAAATGGAAAACTCTAAAGTTGTGGTGATTCCGGTTTCTCTCAAAGGACCAAACTATCTACTTTGGCCAAAAACTATGAAATGCTCAAATTTACCATGAGCTACTCTCTCAAATTAAGAGATCAATTGTACTACTTAGGGGTCGAATCACTAAGAATCGCAATCACATGATGAAATTTCAATTTCGAATTAAGCTAAGCAAGAATGATGTATGCATGTAAAAAGCAAACTAAAGTAAACTCAAATTAATGTGTGATTCAAATTCAATTTAGACAAACTGTTAGGACTTTGGGAATTTCTCAGGTAAAACTAAATTGCAGGTTCAATTACGATATGATTTTATTAAGAACATTTCTTAAGTTAAAACACGAATGTAAAGATAACAACCTCTCGTTGCGAAAGCTATCTAGGCCTAAATCCTAGAAAACCAAATCTCTTTGCGAATTCTAACAACTTAAACAAGCATTAAAGTTCATGTTCAATTACTCACAAAATCTCCAAACCAAATCTCTTTGCGAATAGGAATTTCGCTCATCTAAGATAGTTCAGGAAATCAATTATGCTCTCGCATCAATTCATTAACCTAAGATCATAATTCTAGGTGATCAATCTAGAACAAGCATTAAGAATAAACTTAGATGAAGAACAAAATGATTATCCTAATCAGTTATATGAATCTAACAATCCAGCTTTAACCTTTGAAAAACCCTAAACCTAACAAGCAAACTACTCAGACATGGATGCAGAAAACATGATGACTGAATAATATTACATTAAATAAAGATAGAGAAAGAGATATAGAAGGGTTCGAAGAAATCTGAAACGTCTGAAAACTTGTCTCCCTAACTCTCAAAATCTCTCTGAATCTCTTAGTCTTGAATACAAGAAAAGTGTAATGAAAACTAAAAGAAAACTAAGTATTTATAGGTTAAGATTCGTGATGGGCTTGATTTGTTAACTTCTGGAACTTCTAGGGCGAAAAAGAAATTGGAAAATCCTTCTTTCTTCGCGACTTAACTTCTCCGTCGATCGTTGCACAAGGCCTTGCATCGATCGACGCGCCAATCTGACAGCAATTGAAAATCCGTCCTCGCGACTTCAGCTCCTCTTTCCACAATGCTCCAAAATGCTCCATAATCACCAATTAAGCTCCATTCGCACTCGAACCTGCAAAGACTCTAAAACACTAGAAAAACCCCAAAAAGACTCGATAAAACCGGGTTAAATCATGGTTAAAAGATGGTAAAAACCATGATATATCAACTCCCCCAGAGTTAGCTTTTGCTTGCCCTCAAGCAAACTAGAGACTAAAAATGGAGTCGAGGTTTGAAAATTGCGGGAACTCACATATCCTTTAGAACATAGCCTTCTACTCCTTAACTCTTTCGCTGCATATAAACAAAGTAACCTTAGTGGTCACGAATTCTCAACCATCATAGGTTGGGCCTCAAATCTTAGTATGCAAACCCATCAATTTCACATCCTCTTAACTGTTGGACACTCAATCGATAGTAATGGAATTCTCTTTAACAATGTCAACCAAGTATAGGGCTAGGTATGATGTAAAAAAGGCTTTTAGTGTTAAGTGGAGTTAAAAGTGTATAGGGATTACCAGATTCTATTGGGTGGATGCAAGCATTATTCAAAAACGCAAGAGAAAGAATGGTCCAGTTGATGCCCACAGTTTCTCATTCACTTGCACACTCTCCTCCAAATAAGATTGTATTCCATACACTCTATTTCATCCTTTGATTCCTTGGGACTTCTTAGAACTAGAGACCTTTTTCAAATTGATCATTCCCTTTCATTCTCTAAATTTTTTGTTTTTTGTTTTTTAATTTTTTTACTGAATAACTGATGAGGGAATGATCTACATATGATATATATCTCAAAAATTACCATGAGAACTGCATAAATCCCAAGGAATGCCAAGCTCGTTGTGATTCACCATGTACTCCAACCAAATGTCTCTTCTCGCGTAATCTTGTGAATGAAAAACTGTGTCGGTCCCTTTTCTCTCCGACATTTTTACACATGCCTGCATATATAAGTCATAGGGAAAAGAAGATTGCCTGAGGTTTGAATAAAGGTTAAGGTTACGAGTTAGGTACCAAATAAAGATGAACTGGCCATTCAGGATCAACAAAGAGTGGTAAAAAGGATAAGAAGTCCTGAATGTTATTACTATCGTGACATCATTAGAGAGAAGTAGTGAGATGGAGATCAAGTGTGGTAGTCTAGAGTTTGGTCTACTTCGTTTTGCAAACCGCGATAAGAGGGAATCTGTACTATCATTTGGCTTTGAATTCACTCATTCCAAGGGCTTTGTCGCAACAACTATAAGTCTCAGAGACTAAGCGTCTGTTCCTAGAAAAGGTCATCATTCCCTACAAGTTTTGACTCAATAAAACGATTTTTTTTACTCTCAAAACAGTAAACAATGTCAGCAACTACCTCCCCCAGACTTAAACAACACTGTCCCCAGTGTTATCAAGCGTGAACTTGGTAAAAGAAAAGAAAAACCAAATAGAAAATAAATTAATTTTTTTTTGGGACTAAAATCCAAAAATTGAAGAAAAATCCTAAATAATTAGACTTATCAGTGGGTTGCCTCCCACCAAGGACTTGTTTATAGTCATTAGCTTGACTAGCTCATGATTTTTGTCGCTTATGGTTCTGCGATTAAGCATACTCCTGAAACACATAGAAACAAAAGAAAAACGCGTAAAAAAAGAAAATAAAAACTTATAAAATCAAAATTCAATTGGTGATTTTGATTCTTCGGCAACGGCGCCAAAATTTGAAATGCTCAAATTTACCATGAGCTACTCTCTCAAATTAAGAGATCAATTGTACTACTTAGGGGTGGAATCACTAAGAATCGCAATCACATGATGAAATTTCAATTTCGAATTAAGCTAAGCAAGAATGATGTATGCATGTAAAAAGCAAACTAAAGTAAACTCAAATTAATGTGTGATTCAAATTCAATTTAGACAAACTGTTATGTCTTTGAGAATTTCTCAGGTAAAGCTAAATTGCGGATTCAATTACGATAGGATTTTATTAAGAACAATTCTTGAGATAAAACACGAATGTAAAGATAACCAACTCTCGTTGCGAAAGCTATCTATGCCTAAATCCTAGAAAACCAAATCTCTTTGCGAATTCTAATAACTTAAACAAGCATTAAAGTCCAGATTCAATTACTCACAAAATCCCTAAGAGGTATAGAAGGGTTCGAAGAAATCTGAAATGTCTGAAAACTTGTCTCCCTAACTCTAAAAAATCTCTCTGAATCTCTAAGTCTTGAATAAAAGAAAAGTGTAATGAAAACTAAAAGAAAACTGAGTATTTATAGGTTAAGATTCGTGATGGGCTTGATTTGTTAACTTCTGGAACTTCTAGGGCGAAAAGGAAATCTTCAGAATTGGAAAATCCTTCTTTCTTCGCGACTTAACTTCTCCGTCGATCGTTGCACAAGGCTTTGCTTCGATCGACGTGCCAATCTGACAGCAATTGAAAATCCGTCCTCACGACTTTAGCTCCTCTTTCCACAATGCTCCAAAATGCTCCATAATCACCAATTAAGCTCCATTCACACTCGAACCTGCAAAGACTCTAAAACACTAGAAAAGAACAAAAAAACTCGATAAAACCGAGTTAAATCATGGTCAAAAGATGGTAAAAACCATGATATATCAAACAACAAAGATAGCTTTGTGGTCGTGGACTTTGGAATCACATTGGGCTTATTGAAGAAGAAGAAGACGACTCATCAAGTGATGAAGAGGAGGAAATCGCTAAGGCAAAGAAGGAGGCTAAGTGGTTCCAAAAGGACCAAACCGTTCTTGCCATCATCCAAAACTCCCTTGAAGCTCCAATCCTTGAAGCATACTCGTTTTGTGAAACCGCTAAGGATCTTTGGGATACTCTGAAGAACATGTATGTTAACATCTCTAATCTCTCTAGGGTGTTTGAAGTGAAAAAGGCTATCAACAAGTTAAGCCAAGAGGATTTGGAGTTCACTAAGCATCTTGGGAAGTATAGATCACTTGGGGCTGAGTTAGAGATGCTTAGGCCAAATATGATGGGTGGCTTGATCTTGAATGAAAAGAAGGAACAAGACAAGGTCTTTGGTCTCTTGCTCACCTTGAATCTGCTCTTTAATGATCTCATCAAGCATATACTAAGGGCAGAGAATCTCCCAAGCTCATATGAATTATGCGCTCAAGTTCAAAGAGAACAAGGGTCACTTGGGATGTTTGGTGGTAAGGGGGAGCTTCCTACTGCCAACAAAGGAGTATTCAAGGCTGAAGACCAACGATCAAAGGTGTGTGACCATTGTAAGAAGAAGGGACACTCTAAAGACAAGTTTTGGTTCCTCTACCCTCATATTCGACCAAGCAATGGACCAAGGGAACCGAGAGCTAACATCACTAAAACCAAAGATGATCATGGACAAGATGGATCATCAATACAAGGCGAGGAGCTAGCATACGGTGACTATGTGAGGAAATCGGACCTAGCAAAACATGGAATTCTTCATCAAACAAGTTGCCCTTATACACCACAACAAAATCGTGTTGCCGAGAGAAAGAACCGGCACCTAATGGAAGTGGCGAGATCAATGATGGTCCACACCAATGTTCCTAAACGTCTTTGGAGAGATGCGGTAATGACTGCTTGTTATCTCATCAACCGAACACCAACCAAAGTCTTAGAGGACATCTCACCATTCGAGGTATTAAACAAAACTAAATCTTCTCTTGAACATCTTAAAGTATTTGGGTGTGTGTGTTTTGTGTTGTTGCCCATGGATCTAAGAAACAAGCTACAAACAAAGAGTGTCAAGAGAATGTTCCTAAACAACTCTACAACACAAAAGGGTTACAAATGCTTTGATCCCACCAACCACCGGATGTATGTTTCAAGAGAGTTTAAGTTCTCTGAAGATCAAGGGTATTATGATAAGAAGGATTGGAATGACTTGAAGGATTTGGCTGCATCAACTGACCAAGCCTCAAGCCTAAGAATGCTTCTTGAGCACCTTGCTGACTCCAACAACAACAACAATCAACCTAAACCGGATCAAGCACCTAATGCACCATCCAACGCGCCAAGTGTGTCAATCTCGGCAGAAGAAGAACTAAACATTGGCCAAGGAGAGCCAACTATGGAAGAACCCGAGACTACTCAAGAGCTAGTAATAGAAGAACCAAAGGCTACTCAAGAGCCAATTGTAGAAGTGCCTACTCTTAGAAGGAGTTATAGGCTTCAAACCTCTTGTCCATCACCAAGTCAAGTTCCAAGACAAGAGATAAGCCAAGAACCTATTCAAGAACCAAGTCAGGAGCCAAGCCAGCCAGTTCTAAGAAGAAGTGGAAGAGAGAGGAGTGATCCATCTACTTGGAAAAAGAAGAGGGTCTATTTCAATTGTGAAGCCGTAGCTCATCCCATTCAAGTTGTTTGCTTTCTTGCCGTTGTACCTACGGATCATCAAACGTTTCTAGTCAAGATTGATCAAGATCTGATTCCTAAGAGTTATGAAGAGGCTATGGAAAGTAAAGACTAGTTTAATGCTGTTGATGATGAGATAGGGGCTATGGAGAGAAATCAGACTTGGTATGAATCAGATCTTCCTCGAGGATAGAAGGGAGTTAGCTCCAAATGGGTATTCACCATTAAGCACCTAAGCAAATAGAAATAGAGAGGTATAAATCAAGACTAGTTGCTAGAGGCTTCACTCAAACTTATGGAGAGGATTTCACGGACACATTTGCACCCGTGGCCAAACTCCCTACCGTTAGAGTGGTCTTCTCAGTTGCAACCAATCTTTCATGGGATTTGTTCCAAATGGATGTCAAGAATGCTTTCTTACAAGGAGAGCTAGAGGAAGAAGTGTATATGACTCCTCCTCCGGTTTTAGAGAAGACGGTTACTCTAGGAAAGGTTTTGAGACTTAAGAAAGCTATCTATGGACTCAAGCAATCTCCAAGGGCGTGGTATAGGAAGCTAATCATGACTCTAATGGAAAGAGTATTTGTAAGATCAGAATCTGATCATACTCTCTTTACTCTACACGGATCAAAGGGATTCGTTGTGGTTCTAATGTATGTTGATGACTTGATCATAACCGGAGACAACAAAGAAGGAATTCAAGACACCAAAGACTTTCTCAACTCCATATTTGATATTAAAAATCTTGGTGAGCTCAAGTACTTCCTTGGGATAGAAGTGTGTAGGTTCTCGGATGGACTCTTTATTTCACAAAGGAAATATGTCTTGGATTTACTAAGTGAAACCGGAATGATGGAGGCAAAACCAGCTAAGACTCCTCTTGAAGAAGGTTATAAGACAAGTCGGATTGGAGAGAAAGAAGATGAGCCATTTGAAGATGTGTCTAAGTATAGAAGACTAGTTGGGAAGCTCATCTATCTTAATCTCACTAGACCGGACTTGTGTTTTGCTGTGAATCAAGTAAGCCAACACATGAAAGCTCCTACTACCTATCAATGGAGTATGGTTGAAAGGATACTAAGATATATCAAGGGAAGTTTCGGACAAGGTGTTTGGATGGGGAAAAACAACAACACCGACTTAGTTGGATATTGTGATGCAGATTGGGCTGGAGATAGGAATGATAGAAAATCTACAACCTGGCTATTGCACATTTGTTGGAGGCAACTTGGTTACTTGGAAGACTAAGAAGCAAAAGATAGTGTCAGATTCATGTGCAGAAGCTGAGTATAGAGCTATGAAGAAGCTCACAAATGAACTTGTTTGGCTCAAGGGATACTTCAGTGTTTAGGCTTCAAGAAAGATGAACCGATCATTATGTATTGTGATAACCAAGCTGCAATCCACATTGCGTCTAACTCGGTGTTTCATGAAAGAATAAAGCACATTGAAGTTGATTGTCACAAGGTTAGGCAGAAGATGGAGCAAGGAGTTATTCTTCCATATTTTACAAGAAGTGAAGATCAATTGGCGGATATCTTCACTAAGGCCGCAAGTCTTAAAGTTTGCAATGGTGTTGAATCGTATTTGCAAATATTATCGTAACGCAAACAACACAATGTATAAGCTATATTTATGCAGTGATAAAGTTACCATGAATACAGTAATGTAAACCAAAATCACTATAGAAGAAGCCAAGTGTGGGATAGTTGACTTACTAAGACTACAACTTTCTTCTTGAGCTCTCTGGCGTTAGCAGCTTCCTGTAGAGTAGTAATAGCTTCTGGTGCCAGTGAAGTAACTTCAGATTAGATGATAATGACTTAACTATAAAAACCACCCAATTACATTTCACATTAGACCAAAAAATAAGATTAAAAGAAATACACTAAAACTCAAGAGACCAATAGATTTATACATATGAATAAAATGAGAAATGAGAATGCTTAACTTTCTTTGTCACCTCCAAAATCTCTGCAAAAACATGAACACAGAATTAAACAAGTGTTACTTAAACGATTCAAAGGTATTAATACCAAATAGATGCTGGAGCCCCTAATCTAATTTATGCAATCCCTAATGTGATTTATGCAATCCCTAATATCTATGTTTCCAAATGGTCGATTTTCAAAGATCATGTATAAACAATTAGTTGATATTTTAGATTATAAAGTTTGTAATTGATTCCAGAAACCCAATCAATATAATCGCAATTAAACGAATCTAGGTTGAAAACGTCTACAGCAAAATCAAAAATCATTGAATCTAACTAAAGCGAAATTGCGATGAGATTTAAGAGATATCAAAGTAGAAAACACTAACCCTAGATTGGAGAACTATGTAGCCGCCGGAGAACATAAGCTGTTGAGAGAGACGATCCTCGCGATTAGATCGGAGATGCGATTAGAGGATAAGGAAGCAGAAGAGTTGATGTGATCGCTATCACATGGCCTGTTACGCCAAAGAGAGAGACTCAAATGAGAATGAAAAGAAAAACTCTGCTCCGTGTAATTTTGTTTTTAATAAATCCAACCAATCAGAAACACCAATGTATAGGGTTCTGAAGAGTTTTACAAAATCTCCTTTCAGAATTGGTTATGGGCTTTGTTTTAATGTTTTATTTATTTGAGCTCAAATAATGTTTATAACCCCTCTCTACACCCTCTAATGGAGATGGTCTTATGATACAAAATAAGTTCAAATGCAGGTAATTTAAATCCAATTTTTTTCAAACAAAATACATTATTATATTAATATGTTCACATATCAACAATAATAATACAAATTAGTACGCAACAACTCTTGGTCTTTGACAACATGAAAAACTTAAGTTTATGCCCTTCTATTAAAAAAGTTGATGACATTAGTTAATAAATAGTATACAATCCATATACTTTTAAAGCACAAGTTACAAGAGAGTCCTACATTTACTCTCAATGTAACATTTCATCAATTTAGTAGGTGGCATCACTTCAAATTTTCACGTTTTTTAACCTAATTAGTCTAATTAACTCTTTTTTTTAACTAATTCATTTAAGAAAATACATAAATAATCCTTTTAACTTCTTTCAGAAATTGCTCTACGATCTTCACTTCCTCTTTAACGAGAGGCACAAAACTATCCACGACTAATTTATAAGCGGAACTACCGATCATCTCTTTCAATTCAATTATTTCCAACTTCTCTCCTCGCCGTCCAAGAACCCTAGATCTCCCGTAAAATCAGGGTTTCTTAGATCCCTTTTTTGACATTAATAACACACTGTATATGAGAGTTTTTTCGTATTGTTTTCTTTTCTTAAATTATATTTTCCTTAGTTATTATTTGTCGTTGTTGTGCTTATTCTTATCTAATGCATGTTTACAGCGTTACCTATATGCTCCATGATTGAGAAAGTTTAGTTATTTGCTTTTGAATTTGTAAAAAACAAGTTCGACAATTTTGAACTATAATTGATAGTTTGATCCAATTTTTTTGTCACACAATGCTATAAATAATAGGTTTCTACATGTGCTCTGGGTTATAAATCTTTAAATTGATACTAAATTGAGTTGTGATCGCATATCGATGGGAAGTTTGAAGAAATCTTGTATCTCCGACTTGATTTTGTCCAAGAAGCTTGACTCCATTCCATGATTTACAAGCTGGAGGTAATCATAAAGATATAAAATCTGAAATTTAATACTTTAATATTGGGTAATAAATCTAACACTAATCACCTTATCAAAATTTGTAAGTGAATATAATCAGTGAGTTGCATGTTTTATTTTGTTTCTAGCAAAATATTACTATTTAATACTAGTAAACAAAAAGACACATCTCGGATTTATCTATCTTATGTTTAATTGAATTTCTGTTATGTTGTAGTTTGCTTAGAGGGTGTTTAATTCTCTCCCTTTGTAGTGTGGAAGTCTAAATGAATGAAGAACAAAAAAAAAACAAGACACATGTTTTTAACATGACATGCAATTAATAGATGATCATTGCTATTTGTTAAAATGACCTACGAAACAAAATCTTCTTTTATTACCTATGGACGTTTATTCTAATTTCGTAAACATATAGAGTGAAGTAGTGACTTTTGAGACTTACCTGAAAAAATCCCCATTCTTTGCAAGCAAAGTCGAGCTTGTCAATCTCAGAATCCATGGAGGTGGTTGCAGAATACAAAAGATTCATGTCGATTACTGGGATCTCGGTTCTTAGACCAGAATCATCACCACATATTTCAGTTTTGTCTTGGTCAGACCTTACATACCTCGCAGGAACCGACGTGATCATATTATCTTTCACCATCTCTTGAACAGAAGGAACTAAGATAAGATAGAGCTATACTGGCTCGCTATCTTGGATTCCATGGTCGCTTTTTCTTCTTAAAAGAAAAAAAAGAAGAAGCGTGACCTAATTATTTACGCAAGACTGTTGATGTTTTCTGACCATATGATGATGATGATAACTATAAAGTCTACAATTACTAAATAAAATAATCAAAAGATAAGAAAAAGTTGACTACATTTGATTTTTCTTCGTATGCGTACGCGCGAGGAATTTATGAAAATTGTTAATTTTATGTTTCATTGACGTGATTTTAAAAATTTAACAATGCAAATATGTATGTACATTCATTATTTATTGTCATTTCACTCCCTCTATTCAGGGGTGACCTAGCTAGGATATGCTCAAATTTACCCTGAGTTATTTTCTCAAATTAAGAGATCAATTGTAGTAAAGGGTCGATCACTGGGAGTTAAATTAAACAATAGGATTATTGACTTCGAATTGAGCTAAGCAAAATAAAGTAAAATAAAGACAAAAGTAATTCGAAACAGGCAAATATTGTTGATTTCTTAAGATTCAATTAAACAAAAAGCTAGGTTTTCAGGTAATTCTCAGGATTAATCAGAATTGTAGCTTAAACAAAGTTAGGATTTAATTAAGAACCGTTTTTGAACTTGGAACACTAAGATATAATTAACCAACTGTCGTTGCGAAAATTAACTATGCCTAAAATCTAGAAAGCCAAATTTCTTTGCAAATTCAATCAATTTAAACAAGCTTTAAATTCAAGTCCAATTTGTTCACAAAATTCCTAAACCAAATTTTTTTGCGAATATGTAATTTTGCTCACCTAAGATCTAGTTCAGGCAAATCATTTACACTTTCGTGTCAATCTATCAACCTAAGATATCCAAATTCAGGGTCGCGAATCCTAAATCAGAGTTAAAGCAATCTAGGTGAGGAACCAAAGAGATAATCCTAATAAAGTGATTTTAACCTAACAATTCATCTTCGATCCTTTCGAATCACCATAAACCTAACAAGCAAGCTACTCAGACATGGAAGCAAAGCAAATCATAACAGAAGAAGTACAGTAGGGTTCGAAGAATCTCAAGAACAAAGTAGACTTATCTCCCTAAAAACTCTCAAAAGCTCTCTCTAAACTTGTTCAATAGAAACTCAGATAATGATCTAAAAACCTAAAAGTAAACTATATATAGTGCTATAACTCGTGGTGGGCTTTTCCCGATGATTTCTGGTAACTTCTGGCCGAAACGAACAATTTTCCTTTCTTTAAAAGTACTCTGTCGGCTTCTAAAAAGTGGGTGTCGAACGACAGATGACCAATGTCGGTGTCGACAAGTGCTTTCATTTCTGCTTCTTCACTTGTAATTCCGACTCCTATCTCGTTTACGCTCCAAAATGCACCATAATCATCAAATAAGCTTTCCACGTACAATAACCTGTTAAGATACTAAAAAGACTCGATAAAAGGACTTATATCATGGTCAAAAACTAGCGAAAACCATGATATATCAACTCCCCCAGACTTAGCTTTTGCTTGCCCTCAAGCAAACTAGAACTAAGAATGAAGTCGAGGTTTGAAAATCGCGAGAACTTACTTATCCTTGAGAACATTGCTTTCGTCTCCTTGACTCTTTTGCTGCATATAAACAAAGTACCTTTGGTGGTCACGAATCTCAACCATCATAGGTTGGGCCTCAAATCTTAACCTGCAAACCCGTCTGTTTCACATTCTCCTAATTGTCGCACACTTGATCAAAGTGATGATGGAATTCTCTCTAATGAATCCTCATCCTGTGCAATTTTGTGAATGAAAAACTGCGTCAGACCTTTTTCTCTCCGGTGTTTATACACATGCCTGCACATAAAACAAAAGGGAAAGAGATCGCATGAGGCTTGAACAAAAGGTTAAGGCTAGGGGTTGGATACCAACTAAAAATGAGTTGGCCATTCAGTATCAACAAAGAGTGGTAAAAATAATAAGGAGTCCTGAATGTTGGATCGATTACTGTCGTGATATCATCAAAGAGAATATAGCGAAATGAAGATCTATTGTACTAGTCTGGAGTTTGATCTACTTCGTTCTGCAAGTCGCGATAAGAGGGGAACCTGTACTATCATCTGGTTTCGAATTCACTCCATCCAAAGGCTTCGTCACAACAACTAAAAGTCTTAAAAACTAAGCTTTGTTCTTAGAAAAGATCGTTGTTCCCTACATTTTGACTCAATAAAAACAATTTTTTGCCTCCAAAATAAAAAACAATGTTAGCAACTACCTCCCCCAGACTTGAACAACACTGTCCCTAGTGTTATTAAATCTGAGATCAGTGAAAAGGAAAAGAAAATGACGGATTTTTTTTGTAAAAACGAGAAACTTAAACCTGTACTGTATAGGTGTGGATCGACAGTCACAATGTGTGTCGATCGACAGGTTCTGCGCGGGGCTGTCGATCGACAGTCACAATGTGTGTCGATCGACAAGCTGTTCGAAATTTCTAGGATCGTGGTTGTTTTTGGCTTCTGTCGTTTGAGCAGTCTAAAGGAACGGAGCACTGTAAATTACTCAAAATGAAACACGATCAAATAGCACAACACAAAGTTTAAAGTAGCAAGTTTCACAAATATGAAAATCAAACGGAAGCAAATAACAAACTGACTCAATAAAAGAAAAATGACTCAAATAAAAAGAAAGAGGAAAAGGTACACCGGGATAAAATGGAGACGAGCGAATCCTCCTCTTCGTCCTCCTCTGCGTCCTCATCTGCAAGTGGTGAACGAGCTGGTGGAGGAGTCGGTGAACGAGGACGAACACAACCACAGCGGGATAAGTCAGTAAAGGCATCCCAAAGAGTCTGAATGCTCGTGACAATCCATCTCTGAACTGGATCCATGTCAACCTGAGGAGGAGGTGCTAACCGACGAGCTGAAGAAGTAAAGGCAGCAGCGGCTGGAGCGGATGAAGAAGCACCCCTGCGGCGAGTAGTGTGACGCCCGTGAACCATTTTTGAGAAAATGGAGGGGCTGTCGATCGACAGGGTACTTAAGGGTTGTCGATCGACAGGGTTCTTAAGGGCTGTCGATCGACACACCTAGGGTCTGTCGATCGACAGGTACCCGAATTGGTCAGTTTTCTGGTTCGATTTAAGTCATTCAATTGGACCGGGCCGGTTTGGTGAAATCCTAGGGCTTCGTATATAAGCTTTTTGGCCGCATTCTGAGCGAAACCAAGCCTCAAATCTGCAGAGAAAGAGTTGAGAGGAGTTCTCTTGTTTCTGTTGGGGTTTTAAGTTAGGGTTTTTGTTCTTGATCGATTTGGAGAGGAATTTCGTGGGGATTATCGTGGATTTCGTGTCTAGCTTCAATACTATTAGATTCTATCCGAAAATCTAAGGTGAGTGCGTGACCATGGCTTCCAGGCCGGTGGATTCGTTAGGGTTGTGTGGTGGTAGGTTATGAATTGATTGATTGGATCATGTGTGGATTGTTTGAGACTGTGATTTGTGTTTGGATTGTGTGGATTGTATTTTTCGTGCAGGTTTCGTGTCATCACAGAAGAGGATAATGATCGATTTCCCATGAATCTGCGACGGCCTGTCGATCGACAGCACTTGGGTGTGTCAATCGACAGGACAACACGAGAGCTGTCGATTGACACCTAGAGGTTGTGTCGATCGACAGGTGGTTGAGGATCTGTCGATCGACACCTAGAGGTTGTGTCGATCGACAGGGTCTTGTGGAGCTGTCAATCGACAGACACCGTGGGTGTGTCGATCGACAGGTGTGCACAAGGGTGTCGATCAACACCTAGTGGTAGTGTCGATCGACAGGCCGCCTGTCTAGGCTGTGGTTGAGCCATTGTTGTGTTTGTGTGATTGTTTGATGCGTATTTGCCTGAGCGGATCCATCGCGTTTGAGTGCGCAGTCGTAGATGGGATGACCGTCTCACTGGGTATTTTGTGATAATACTCACGCATCTTTTTTTTCATGTGATGCAGGTAAAGGCAAATTGTGACCGTGGAATCACGGCTAAGAAGAGGGAGATGATCTAGGGTCTCGCGTTGGGTGTTGTTGTGATTTCCTTTTCTGTTTTAGAACCTTGTTAGGTTGCTGGTTTTATTGAATTAGAATTTGTTATTGGAACTGGTTGTCTTAAGTTTTAATGGAATTGTTTTCTTGGTTAATTGATATTATCCGCTGGTTGTCTGTTTATGTCTGCTTGGTTGTTGAGGATAACATTTATGAGAATGCTAGTCCGAGACCAAGGGTTTCTTGTTAAAAAAAAAAAAACGGGTCGGGTCGTTTTAGTTTGGTATCAGACCCCTTACGGTTTTAGGACGGGCGAAAACTGCTAGGATTGAATTTGGTAAATTGCAATTCTGTGAGTTTGGGGGTTCTAGATCATCTTCCTTTGAGCCTTCAAAGAGATTCCACGGTAAGTGTTGATTGTTGTGTGTTAGGTCTTTCTAGTTCTTAGCTGGTCTGCTTGTGAGTGCAGTGAGATGGCTAGGACAGCTAGAGGACGTGGGCGTGGGGGCCGAGGCCTGGGTCGTGGGCTCGTTGAGGACCCAGTCGTGAGTGAGGCTCAGAGTTCTGTGCATGGGCCTGCGGCAGGTCAGCAGTCGGTGCAGGATGGTCAGACTGCTAGTGTGACTGCCAGTGTGGGGGCCAGTTTGGGTCCTGTAGGGGCTGGTTTGGGTCCCGTTGAGGCTGGTGGTGCAGGTGGTGTTGGCGCAGTTGGGGGTGCGGTCGCGGCCGCAGGAGTAGCCCAGGCTGGAGATGATCGGTTGGCTGATTTGCTGAGACAGTTGTTGGAACGGTTACCGGGTGTGGTGCCAGTGCAGGCTCCAGTGTTGCCACGAGTGGCAGAGGTGCAGCCGAGGGCTGCGGTTGCTGATGAGGTTCTGTCATATATCCGTATGATGGAGCAGATGCAGAGGATCGGTACGGGTTCTTTTGCGGGAGGTGTGAAGCCTGAGGAGGCTGATGAGTGGAGGATGAGGTTGGAGCGGAACTTTCGCTCGATTTGGTGTCCCGATTTGGACGGTGATGTACATCTCTGGTGGAGGAGTGTTGCAGCTAGGTGGGCTGGGACTGCGATGTCGTGGTCAGACTTTGTGACGGAGTTTAACTCCAAGTTCTTCCCTCAGGAGGCGTTGGATCGTTTGGAGGCGACGTTCTTGGACTTGACTCAGGGGGCGAGGTCTGTGCGGGAGTATGACGTGGAGTTTAACAGACTCCTACGTTATGCTGGTTGGAGCTTGGAAGATGAGTAGGCTCAAGTTCGGAGGTTCTTGCGAGGACTTCGACCGGATTTGAGGACTCAGTGCAGAGGTATCAGGTTCGGGTGTAGAGTGGAGTTGGTAGAGGTGGCTGCACAGATCGAGGAGGATCTAAGGGAGCAGGCTGCAGTTGTAGTTCCAGCTGTTCAGCCTCGGAGACCTCAGCAGCAGGTACAACAGGCGGGTCCTGGCAAAGGCGGCAAGCCTGCGCAAGGACAGAAGAGGAAGTGGGATGGCGCTTCGGGATCGGGTCAGAGTGGCCGAGGCTGTTACATTTGTGGTAGTCTAGACCACAAGAGGGCGAGTTGCCCGAAGCAGAGTGAGGTTCGAGCAGCTCGAACGTGCTATCAGTGTGGAGAGTCGGGGCAAATCAGGCCGAGCTGTCCGAAGTTGCAGCCGTTGGCGGTGGCAGTGGTCCAGCCAGTAGCTCAGTATGGGACGGTGCAGCCTTTGGACCAGATCGCGGTGATGGAGCGTCCGCCGGCTATTGCAGCACCGGGAGAGCCGAGCTCAAGGCCGATCATAGGTAACTTTCTAATTCAGACTTTGTAAATTCAGTAGTGTAGAATTTCTTGGTGCTTGTTTTAGAGTGATTGCCTGTGATAGAAAGTTAGGTTGCTTAGCACATGAGAATTATGTAGGGACCTTGTTTGTGGGTGGGTGTGAGTCCCACGTGTTGTTTGATTCTGGAGCATCGAATTACTTCATTACTCCGGATCATGCTGAGAGAAGTGGTATCCGGAGTGACGCTGGTGAGCGGACTGGGCTGGTGATGGTTGTTGGAGGAGAGTTTCTAGCTACTCATGGTCGGGCGAAAGATGTGGATATCTTGGTAGCAGGTGAGTTGATGCCTGCTGATTTGGTGATTAGTCCGGTGGAGCTGTACGATGTTATCCTTGTTATGGATTGGTTAAATCGGTATAGAGTCCATCTGGATTGTCACCGGGGTCGAGTGGTATTTGAACGTGAAGGTGGTAGGTTGGTTTACCAAGGAGTGAGACCGACCTCAGGTAGTCTTGTGATCTCTCTTGTCCAGGCTGAGGTGATGATTGAGAGGGGTTGCGAGGCTTACCTGGCCACGATTGTAATGCCGGAGGCTGTTGGTGGGGTTGCTGTGAGAGATATTCGGGTCGCTCGGGATTTTGAGGATGTCTTTCAGTCGTTGCAAGGATTACCGCCGTCTCGGTCTGATCCTTTCACGATTGAGCTAGAGCCCGGAATGACGCCGTTGTCTAAGGCACCCTATCGAATGGCTCCAGCAGAGTTAGCTGAATTGAAGAAGCAGTTGGAGGATTTGTTGGAGAAGGGGTTTATTAGACCAAGTACTTCACCGTGGGGAGCACCGGTGTTGTTCTTGAAAAAGAAAGATGGTAGTTTCCGGTTGTGCATCGATTATCAAGGGCTTAACCGAGTCACTGTGAAGAACAAGTATCCTCTTCCTAGAATTGATGAGTTGTTAGATCAGTTGAGAGGGGCTACTTGGTTCTCCAAGATTGACTTGGCATCCGGTTACCACCAGATTCTGATAGACGAAGCAGATGTTTGGAAGACGGCTTTCAGGACTCGGTATGGGCATTTTGAGTTTGTAGTGATGCCATTCGGGTTGACGAATGCACCGGCGGCATTTATGAGGTTGATGAACGGAGTTTTCCAGGAGTATCTGGATGAGTTCGTAATCATCTTCATCGATGATATTCTGGTGTATTCGAAGAGTCTGGAGGAACATGAGGTTCATTTGAGGAGAGTTCTGGAGAAGTTGCGGGAACAGAAGCTGTTTGCGAAGTTGAGTAAGTGCAGTTTCTGGCAGAGAGAGATGTGATTTTTGGGTCACATCGTTTCTGCAGAAGGAGTTTCGGTGGATCCGGCGAAGATTCAGTCTATCCGAGATTGGCCTAGACCGAGGAATGCAATTGAGATCAGGAGTTTTCTTGGGTTGGCAGGCTATTATCGGAGATTCGTCAAAGGTTTTGCGAGTATGGCTCAGTCTATGACGAAGTTGACGGGGAAGGATGTTCCTTTCGTGTGGTCGGCTGATTGTGAGCTGAGTTTCACGAAGCTGAAGACGATGTTGACTAGTACACCGGTATTAGCGTTGCCTGAGCCGGGTGAGCCTTATGTGTTGTACACAGATACTTCGGGAGTTGGTTTGGGTTGTGTGCTGATGCAGCAGGGTAAGGTGATTGCTTATGCTTCGAGGCAGTTGAGAAAGCATGAGGGCAATTATCCTGTTCACGACTTGGAGCTAGCGGTAGTGATCTTCGCATTGAAAATTTGGAGGTCTTACTTGTATGGTGGCAGAGTTTAGGTGTTCACTGATCATCATAATCTGAAGTACATTTTTACTCAGTATAATTTAAATGTACGACAGAGGCGATGGTCGGAGTTGTTGGCTGATTACGACCTGGACATTGTGTACCATCCTGGTAAGGCTAACACTGTGGCTGATGCTTTTAGTCAAAGGAGGTATGATTCATCTAAGGAGTGGGATGTGGAGAATCTGGTGAGCATGCTTAGTACTTTGAGGTTGTGTGTCACTTCAGAGGAACCGTTGGGTTTAGCAGCGGCGGATCAGGCAGATCTTTTGAGCAGGATCCGAGTAGCTCAGGAGAAGGATCATGTGCTGATTGATCTCTCTAAAGCTGCTGGTTCCAAATATCAGGTTTCTGCCAATGAGACTATCTTAGTGCATGGACGAGTCTGTGTTCCTAAGGATGAGGACTTGAGGCAGGAAATTCTGAGAGAAGCTCATGAGAGTAAGTTTTCGATTCATCCAAGAGCGACTAAGATGTATCGAGATCTGAAACGGTATTATCATTGGGTCGGGATGAAGAGAGATGTGGCAGATTGGGTTGCAGCTTGCAATGTGTGTCAGTTGGTGAAGGCCGAGCACCAAGTTCCTAGTGGCTTATTGCAGAGTCTACCCATTCCAGAGTGGAAGTGGGACATGATCATTATGGATTTCGTGGTAGGGTTGCCGGTTTCTCGGACCTATGATGCGATTTGGGTGATTGTGGACCGACTGACTAAGTCCGCAGCTGAACCTCTATAGAAGATACCCAGCAGCTGAACCTCTATAAACCCGTGACGTGGACAATCTCTCTGATATCCTTTGAACCTTTCCCACGCAGCCTTAAATGCTTCTGTTGGTCCCTGAACGAACGTGGAGATCTTAGCTCGTAGATGCTATGAACGCGACTCATCGTAAAACTGGTTCAGGAAAGTATTCTTGGTATCACTCCAAGTAGTCAGCGAGCCTGGCTCCAACTGCTTCAGCCAAGAGGCTACCTCTCCAGCAAGAGAAAATGGGAAGAGCTTACACATGATGTAGTCTTCAGATACGTCGTTAGCCTTGATGCTAGACGTAAGATCCTCGAACATCTCGAGATGATCCATGGGGTGCTCAGATGGGTGCCCATGGAACTGATGCTGAGCCACTAATGAGAAGTAAGCGGGCTTCAACTCGAAACCCCTTCTTCGAAATCCAGGAGGCCGAATCGCTGCCCTGTTGGCGTAGTATTCTTCAGGACGGTTGTAGTCTCCCAAAGTGCGTTGGTTAACCACACCCTCCTGAATTCTGTGATTCGCCCAAGCTTGACGCTCTAGCTCAGCACGTTGATGCTCCAACTCAGCACGTTGACGATGACATTACCAGCTTGTCTGGGCTGCAACCGGATCGTCGACTTCCTATGCCATCACGATGACATTACCAGCTTCGTAAATTCGATCCCCCTGCTCGTTGTAGCGGTTTTCTTCTCTGTCGAACAGCTCTGCCTGAGCATTTGGAATAGCAACTACAGCACGATTGACCATCTTAGCTGACTTCGCTTGTCTTCTGTTCTCTCGTTCTAGAACACCTAACTCTGGAACGAAATCTGCTAACTTTTGATCCTTGTTGGTTCTGGTTCTGCTAGAAGGCATACACCTGAAACACCAAAAATAAAAGAAAAGAAATCAAAAATAAAAAGAATACTTAGTCAAAATTCTAGAATCAAAATCCTATGGGTGATTTTGACTCCCCGGCAACGGCGCCAAAATTTGATATGCTCAAATTTATCCTGAGCTACTATCTCAAATTAAGAGATCAATTGTAGTAAGGGGTCGAATCATTGGGAGTTAAATCAAACAATAGGATTATTGACTTCGAATTAAGCTAAGCAAAATAAAGTAAAATAAAGACAAAAGCAATTCGAAACAGGCAAAGATTGTGGATTTCTTAAGATTCAATTAAACAAAAAGCTAGGTTTTCAGGTAATTTTCAGGATGAATCAGAATTGCAGTTTAAACAAAGTTAGGATTTAATTAAGAACCGTTTTTGACCTTGGAACACTAAGATATAATTAACCAACTGTCGTTGCGAAAATTAACTATGCCTAAACTCTAGAAAGCCAAATTTCTTTGCGAATTCAATCAATTTAAACAAGCTTTAAATTCAAGTCCTTTGTTCACAAAATTCCTAAACCAAATTTCTTTGCGAATAAGTAATTTTGCTCACCTAAGATCTAGTTCAGGCTAATCAATTACACTTTCGTGTCAATCTATTAACCTAAGATATCCAAATTCAGGGTCGCGAATCCTAAATCAGAGTTAAAGCAATCTAGGTGAGGAACCAAAGAGACAATCCTAACAAGTGAGTTTAACCTAAAAATTCATCTTCGATCCTTTCGAATCACCCTAAACCTAACAAGCAAACTACTCAGACATGGAAGCAAAGCAAATCATAACTGAATAATACTGCATAAAGAAAAAGAATAAGAAGAAGTACAGTAGGGTTCGAAGAATCTCAAGAACAAAGTAGACTTATCTCCCTAAAAACTCTCAAAAGCTCTCTCTAAACTTGTTCAATAGAAACTGATATAATGATTTAAAAACCTAAAAGTAAACTATATATAGTGCTATAACTCGTGGTGGGCTTTTCCCGATGATTTCTGGTAACTTCTGGCCCGAAACGAACAATTTTTATTTCTTTAAAAATATTATGTCGGCTTCTGAAAAGTGGGTGTCTTTCGACACCCGTTGGGTGTGTCGAACGACAGGTGACCAACGTCGGTGTCGATCGACACTCCTTGTGTGTGTCGATCGACAGGTGCTTTCATTAGTGCTTCTTCACTTGTAAATCCGACTCCTATCTCGTTTACGCTCCAAAATGCACCATAATCATCAAATAAACTTTCCACGTACAATAACCTGTTAAGATACTAAAGAGACTCGAAAACACTAAAAAGACTCGATAAAAGGACTTATATCATGGTCAAAAACTGGCAAAAACGTTGATATATCACCTAGCTTGGAGGCATTGTTGACAATATAAATTTAAGAAACAAGAGATTACTTTAGTATACTTTTTTTGGTCGGAAGAGATATTACTTTAGTATACGAATGTTTAAGTACATCTTTATTGTTGGATTTTAGTAAAGTCCACTGTTATTCATTTGAAAATTTATACATTCTTTTTAAAATTCATTGTTATTCAAAAATCTATGTTTCATTGGTTTTCTAATTCTACTAAAATCTATATTATTGGGAGATGGATTCTCTTTAGTTTTAGTCTTACAACTCAACTTTATAAAATCTCATAATTTATGGAATCTATAAACTCCACAAGAATCCATCAATGAATAAGAGCCCATAAATATATCTGTAAAGTAAGAGACATATTCCAATATTGCAGTATATATGAAATCAAATGAATTTAGTAAAAAAAATTTAAAAAGTAAATAGGATAAAATAATGTTAGGATGTTAATTGGGGCATTTACAATTTAAAAACCCATAATTTTTAGAAAAGATTCATATTAGCCCAAATATCTTAGTCTTTTAGTTACATGCCACTATGTTAGAGGTTTCACATTACGCTAAAGTGGGGTAAACTCGTGGAAAAAAAAACAGAAGAGACAAAAGATATGAAAGAGTCAATCTTATAGTGCTGGAGAGCATTCAAATAAGAGAGATTAATTAGTTATTTACATGCCCCACATATACAGTATCTTCTATCGGTGATGAGATGGTGGAATGTGAGTCTCTGGCATATAGCTACACATTGAGATAAGGGTTACCATATGAAATGTTTTAATTTCATTGGGTCCTGATCTTCTACACTTGGTTTTGGAGACATGTGAAGCTCGGTTTAAAAACCCTAAGTTGGCATGTTTGCATTTATCCCTCCTTGTTAAATCATATCTTGCCTATAGTATGTAAGCTTATGGCTTCACATTGTGAAATTTCAGACTCTGTATCAACCCAAGATCATGAGGGATCTCCTAGGATTGGAATAAATCCTTAAGAAAAAGGGACGCCCCACTCTTTTGTATTTCTTAGTAAGGTCATAGACTAACAACTGAGGTTTTATGTGGCTAGGTTGCCTTAGACCTCTTTGTTGTCGCGGTCAAGCATATGTACTTCAAGGTTCATCCTAAGCCTTGGTGTTTGTATCCCTTAATAATGTCTAATTATTGAATTTGTTTAGGAACGTGTATATACAACTAGGTGACTTATCCGCATCTTGTGCGGGAATGCATATTATATAACAAAATTTCTACATAAAAGTAATAAAGACATTATAAATGATGAATTATATAAAGCAAAAATTTCATAATATGGAGAAAAGAAAAAAATGATTTACATTGTTAATATCAATGAAATGTTAAACACTGAAAGAAGTTAAGTAACATAAGTTCTTTTTTATTAAATTTTAATAAAATGAAAGGCAAAACTTGAAAAACTGAATATTTTGAAACACTTCTTCTAGACGATATTCATAGTTTTCTTCTGCATTTTCATCTTTGTCGGTGATTAAGATTTTCAACCCATTCCTAGATTTTACTCTCGATAAGGCAACATACATCTGTCCATGAGATAATACAGATTTAGGTAGAAACAAACCAACTTTTTCGAGTGTCTATCCTTAATTTATATTTATGGTGATTGAAAAAGCTAAATTCACTGGAAATTACATGCGCTGCATTTTGAATGGAAACTTTGTTTCTGGTGGTCACAAACATCCTAGGGATTAAAACTTTTTTGCTGAGTTTCTCATTTCCTGTAATGATTCTACCCTCAATCACATGACGTGTTAGTTGAGTAACTATAAGCGTAGTCCCATTGCATAAACCTCCTTTAGGATCAATGTTACGAAGACACATGATCGGAGCATCGACCTTTAATATCAAAGAGTGTTTAGGCATTCCAGACACTTTGATGTTGTTTAGAAACTTTGTGGGGTACACCAAATCATCGTCTGGGTCAATATCTGAAGAAGCAATGCTATCAGAGCTTAGATAGACTTTTTCTTTACGTGAGTTAATGCATAAAAGGATATAAGCACTTTTACATTTTGAAATTATAGTGATTCTTTTATGAAATAGCTTAAAATCAATATAGTCGTAAAATTATGTACTTGATAATCTTGAAAGCATATTATCACTGATCTGGTCAACATCCTCATTTGTAAGACTCAATATCGCCATGTGTTTGTAAAAATCAGTATCACCTGAATTTCCTAATGATTTTTCGTAAACTTTCGTCACTACATTTTCGATCGGATATCCGCAACTAGTTATCAACAAATCCTCTGGGATGTCAATCTCCGTTTCTCCGTCATTTGTGGATTCTTATTCCATGTATAGAAAGAGTAAGAAAACGTCATGTATATGATATACGACATCGAAAAGTATTATTTGAGTAAAATAGGAAACATCGTTTAAGTAGATTCCATAGATTCTGTTAATGTATTTGAATTTGTATTATAGTTCAGTAATACGTGACTTGACGACTACGGTAGCCGTCAGTAATGTCTAGGATTTTTGTTACTTATAAACATACATATTTTTTTGGAACACTTATAAAATTGTTGCATAATAATCACTTATACGGAAAAAAATAAATAAAAAAAAATTGGTTTTTCTAGTAGGAAATGTCGAAATACATTTGTCACAAATTACACCTTCATTATCCAGGAAATGTTAAATGTAGATTGAAATTCTCAAATTTTGTAGACTACTCTTGTTGAAATTATGATATTTTAGTATTTATTAAATTTTAAAACGAAATGTTAACTAATTTTTTTGTTATTAAATTGAGATAATGTCGGAAAAATTCATTATCTTCCATTATTCTAAATATAATTACTGTTTTGAAATTCTAATATGTAATTAGGGAGTTATTTAGTTGCTAAGATTTCGAAAACAAAAATATATAATTAAATTATTTATTTAGATAATGCGGATTTTTATTATTATTTATTATTAAAATCAATTTCAAATACTGTCAAGTAAATAAGTTGATGTTAATTATTTAAGTATCAAATGATGTTATTATATTGCAAATTTTTTTTTTTTTTTTTGTCACAACGCACAGATTCCTAAATGTTACAAAAATACATGAGCACATTGAACCAATGAGGAATGGAAGTGCTAACATATGAAAAAACGGAGTTACGGAGGCGAGCATTCCTCGCGAGAAGGTCTGCTTTTTCGTTCTTCCCCCTAGGACAATACGTAAGCGTAAAGTCTGGGCAAGATAGACGTAACTCCTGAAGCTCTTCAAGTTCTGCCTGGAATCGGGGCCAACTCTCCGGATCCGCTACCATTTTCACCAGCTCTTGTGAGTCTGTGAAGAACGCTGAACAATATCGTCGATACTTACTCATACTTGATAAATCCCATAAAAGGCTAGACAACTCGGCATGGAAAGGGGAGGGGACCTTTCGTAAACCCCTTGTTCCCAACAAATCTGACATCCCATCTTCAAGCTGTAAAATCCACCCCACACCACTCGTGGCTTCCTCACCTTTCCATGAACCATCAACATAACACTGGAAAATCTCTCCCGGCGCCTCATCTATAGGGCGTTGGTCTGGTATTTGGATCTGAGTCGGCCTAGAATCGTATGCCAAGAACCATTCCCTTGCCTCCCTTCTTGCCAATTCGAGGATAGTCTGTGGTGCTCGATCAACATTGTTGAAAACCTTATCGTTTAGAGCTTTCCAAAGATACCAGATGATCCACGGGAAACACTGTGCATGTTCGTCAATATCTGCACGCCGTGGGACTCGTGAGAACAGATAATCCATGTTGATCCATACATTATGAGCAGGAAACACCTCGGGTGGGTTTGGAATGTTTGACAAAGCCCAAACCTGCCTAGCCAGGGGACATGTGAATAAAACGTGGTTAATGGTTTCCTCCAAAGCTCCACATCTAGGGCATTGTCGGTCTTGATGCAGATGTAGATGTGCTAGTCTTTCGTTCACCGCAACAGCCCCGGAAATAGCTTGCCACATGAAATGGCGGATCTTATTAGATGTCTTCTGAGTCCAGACTATCGTCTTTAGGGGGTTCAGGGACGGTAGTTGTTGGGCATAAACCAAATCAGCATCCAACTGTAGTCTGACCACTTCATACCCAGATCGCACCGTATACATACCAGAGTTTGTAAAGTGACAGCAATAACCATCCCTTGCTCCTCTCAATGAGGGTTGGATGGAAAGGATTAAGGGGATGTCCTCCGGACTTACAGAAGTTTGTAGCCGCTCGAGGTTCCACTGCCCTGTCTGAGCGTCGATGAAGTCGGAGACACGTTCATATCGATTTGGATTAGGGCCGAGGCGCCGAACTCGCCTTGGTTGATCGTCAGGGATCCAACTATCTGTCTAAAACCCGGATTATGCTCCCGATCCAATCGTCCGTCGCATCCATTTTTGGAGAAGAGCCTGAGCACTGAGTAAACTTCGCCAACTATAAGAGGGTCGGTAGTGAGGCCTGGCTTCAAAGGGGTTGGAGTAGCGAAAGTACTTTCCTTTCAAAACTCTTGCCACTAAGGAGTTGGGGTATCGGTGTAGTCGCCAGAGTTGCTTAGCCAATAAGGCTGTATTGAACTCTTCATAAGACTTAAAACCCATACCACCCGCAGTCTTCGGGAGACACATCTTTTTTCAAGCTATCCAATGCATCCCTTTAGAATTCTCCTTAGTTTTCCACTAGAAATTGGAAACCACGCTCGCAAGCTTTCGAAGTAGGCCTTTTGGGAGGAGGAAAGTGGACATCACATAAGTCGGTAGAGCTTGGGCCACGGACTTAATCATAACTTCCTTTCCTCCCTTAGATAGAAATTTGGCCGACCATCCATTGATCCGTTGATTGAAGCGCTCCTGCACATATGCGAACACGTCCGCCTTTGACCCTTGCAACTGTTCTGGGATACCCAAATATTTGCCGGCACCTCCTTCAGTCATAATGCAGAAATGGGCTTTAATTTCCTCCCGACGCTCTCTTGACACATCTTTGCCAAACGTAATCGCCGACTTGTCAAAATTGATGCGTTGTCCGGATGCATTCCCATAGACCTCCAACACCTTGAGGATATTGTTGCATTGTTCAAGAGTTGCGTTGCAGAAGAAAAGGCTATCATCCGCAAACAAAAGGTGGGAGAGCGAAGGAGATGTTGGTGCCACTCGAATACCACAAATTTTCCCAGCATTCTCCGCTGCATGAATATTAGCAATCGTAATGTCGTAATCCGCATTCTCTGTACATAGGATTAACAAGTACGGGGAGAGTGGGTCGCCATGTCGTAATCCGCGAGATGGTGTTATAGCTCCTTTTGGTTCCCCATTCAGTAGGATACTATAGGACACCGAGTTGACATAGGTCATAATCCATCGGATCCATTTTTCCGAGAAACCCAGCCTACGCATGAGTGCCTCCAGAAAGGCCCATTTGACCCGATCATATGCTTTGCTCATATCCGTTTTGACAGCCATACCTTCTTTCCGTCCAACCGAATTTGTTGCGAGAGCATGAAAAACCTCCTGGGCAATTAAATGTTATCCGTGATCTGCCGTCTTGCCACAAAGGCGGATTGAGTTTCAGACACTAGAACTGGTCGGAATCGGCGAATTCGCTGACACAGTACTTATAACTCACATTACACAGACTAATGGGCCGAAATTCCTTCATCATTCGCGGTCGTTCAGCCTTGGGAATCAAGCAGATATTGACCATATTGCTTATGGGGTCCAAAACCCCATTACACAAAAAATTGCGAACCATTTCCACCACTTGTGGACCAATGATGTCCTAGAACTTTTGATAGAACAAAGCTGTCATCCCGTCTGGTCCCGGGGCTTTTTCCGGATGAATGGCAAAAACTGCCGCTTTCACCTCCTGGGCTGAGATCTCCCAAGTGAGGACCTCATTCATCTCAGGGGTAACACAACTCTTGATATGGGTCAGGCAGACCTCCAGATCAGAGATTGCTGAGGAGGAGAACATGTCCGTAAAGTAGTCTGTCGCTGTCTTTTCAATCTCCTCCTCATTTTCTGTCCACTCCCCTGTCGTAGTTAGGAGTCCAATGATCTTGTTACGTGCCCTCCGCTGTTTTGTTGAGGCCTGGAAAAATTTAGTGTTCTGATCCCCTTCCTGATGCCAGGTGACCCTGCTCTTCTGGTGCCAGTAGATATCCTCATC
Source organism: Arabis alpina (assembly GCA_900128785.1). Classification (NCBI taxonomy): domain Eukaryota; kingdom Viridiplantae; phylum Streptophyta; class Magnoliopsida; order Brassicales; family Brassicaceae; genus Arabis; species Arabis alpina. Next base: position 17,602,147 of record LT669793.1, read on the forward strand.
CCGAAGGGCTGCACATAACTGTTCTTGTATGATGGTAATATCCTCGATTGTAGCCTCATCGTTACTCTGCGCCTCTTCTAAGCGAATCTTCAAAGTCTCTATTTCCTCCTCAGAGATAATCTGGTCCTATCTTCGCCAACATGAAATAGTCTTCCGATAATTGGCAATTCGGTCTCCTACGGTTGGCGTAGTCCCTGCGTTCCCACTCGTCCAACCTGATCGGACCACCTCGACAAAGTTTGGTTTTGATAGCCAGCGTTTGTCGAAACGGAATTTTTTCGTTCCGCCTCTTAAATTATGTTCAATGTGTGTTAGAACAGGCCGATGATCGGATCCCATAAACCCAAGGTATTCCATCTTTGAGTTGGAAAACAACTCATACCAATCTTCATTCCCCATCGAGCGATCCAATCGACAGCGAATCACATTATGTCCCGTCGGCCAAACCAGGAAAGATAATTACCCATGTATGGGAAGTCAATCATTCCACAGCTTTGGCGCATGAGATTAAAGTCTAGGAATGAGTTATCCGGACGCTTACGGCCTCTTGTTTTTTCATGATGACCCGTAATCTCATTGAAATCACCTGTCATAAACCATGGTGCAAAGCGAGTAGTACCAATATGGGTTAAACGTTCCCAAACAATATTTCGATTTGCAATAACAGGGTCACCATAAACAAACGATAGAAATACTTTATTACCCTGAATGGTAGCCACTACATCGATAATATTTTTATTGGAAAACAAAACTTGAATACGAAATTCTGACTTAGCCAACAGGGCTAGTCCACCACTACGACCTGAAGGGTCAATAGTAAAAAGGAAATCATAGCCAAATTCAACTTGTAGATCCTGAAGAAACTGGTGATCACGCTTGGTCTCCATAAGAAAGAGAATCCTCGGGAAAAACTTCTTACGAAATTCACGCAATCGTCGAACTGTCAGGAAGCTTCCAGCCCCCTGGCAGTTCCAGCTCAGTATCATTTTATTCGGCCCCCGGTGGTTCCCTTTCGACCACCGGTTCTTGAAAATCCTTCGTAGTTTTCCCTTCCTCAGGGCCCGTCTTCGAAGCTGACGGGTTCGACACATCTGCCAAAACTGAAGATTTTAAATTAGCTAAGGCCATGTGTTGGTGGATGCGATTACCTTGAAATGGGCTATGCTCAATCTTCTTCTTCACCGCGAGGGCTTTATTAATCCGCAATGTGATCCGTCATGGTTTATGGGCTTTAGTTGCCAAACCTTTAAGTGGAGAAATGAGTTCCTCTAGACTGAGTTGGATAGTCTGGCCCATAGCTACAAATTCCAGGCATGGATCTAAAAGCTCATAATTATCTTCAGCCTGTTGGGCCCCTAAACAGCCAAGCCCATCACCAATTGGGCTGTGTCGGTGGTCAGCTTCTGGCTGCACCGGGGAAACCCTAGTCTCTTGAGACGCGTACTCGGAGATCTGGTTTGACCGCGTCTGGGTCACCTCCGGTACAGTTGGACGATTCGCAACGCCGCTGTCTCCGGTGAGGAACAACGCATTTGCAATTGCTGCCTCCTCTGCCGTCTCTTTACACCACGGTGCTCGTGGTTTCGTCCGCTTGATTTCCGGTTGGTCGTGGTTCCTTTCGCCACCACGTCTCCGGTCAGCTCAGTCTCCGGATCTCCCTTCCTGGGGAAACGTTGTGCGGACCCATTCCTTGGTGGTAAGAGAGTCCTTAGTCGGCGCCGTCACTTTGGATTGGCAAGTATCCAATTCCGCCATGAGGTCCCGACGAACCGATTTCGGTCGTGACAGAGCCGCAGCCTCCGGTGGACCTCGAGGTCCACGACTGACTCCATTCCCTCTCTCTTCTCGAGTAGGCCGCTTTTTTCCCTGGAAATCATCCTCCTCTCGCTTCCGCGGTGGTTCCCGATGATGTTTACGGCCCAATTGGCTGTCCCGGGGACGTTCTGGACACTGTGGAGCTTCATGAGTCAACCGGAGGTATCTAGTACAATGCTTCTGAAGTTTTTCGTAGTGAAGATCGAGGACACAGATCTGACCCGCGTCATCGATCTCCCTTCGAACAATCAGTGGTAAATTACTATCCAGTGTTACCCGCACTTTTGGAATAGGTTCAGAGACGTCCACCACATCAAACTCTCCGAGGTCTTCTCCAATGCTTTGTACAGACTCCTCTTCACACCAGTAATTTGGAAGGCCTTTGATCACCACCCAAAACGGTATGGTGGTTGGAAAATCTCTTCGCACAGTAGGTATCCAGCGTTGCAGGGCTATCATCGAGCCATCGTAGTGATAAGGTCGATTCGTCATCACGGCTTGCAAGTCTTTTTCATTTTGAAAACGGAAATGGACTCGTCCATCACCCATCTCAAATCCTTGAACCCAGCTTTCACACTTCCAAATCGTTGGAAGGAACTTGATCAGCGCCCCGAGTTTATGGTCTCTCACTTCACGGAGCAGGGCCCGACCAACCAAAGTTCGATCGAATCGCCTTAGCATTTGAGTCTTATCAACCGGAGGCAGTTTAAGTGGCTTCTCCCTCGTGGTGCCACGGTCTGAAGAGATCATTTTACCAAGAAAAGCCATAGTCGGGAGAAGGTTTAGAGCGAAAACAGTGAAAAGGTTATGAGGAAGAATGAAGACAAGATTCGGTAAGTGTTGAATCTGAAAACCAGTAGTATTTAAATTGTTTGTGCAATTCCGGAATGTTCTCTCAATTACTTGCCATATTCTCATAATGAGGAGAGCCAAATCAGGTCCCTGATTTAGTTTTGGTAATCTTGGTGATTGGTAGTTTTCATAAACGTCGCTTGTCAAGGATGTGCAGGATCGAGATCCAAATCCCTGTGATCGAGTTCAATTGATTGTATCTATGTAGGAGAATCCCGTGATCTCTGCCATTGTTAACTGCAGGATATGCCATAGATTTGGTATAACAAGATTCCAAACCAATCCGTGCAGTCTCTGTCCTCTTTTGTCCTCAGACATGTCCCGATCCAAAGCCAAGGGTGTTAGACAGGCCTGTCTCTTCGAGTGGATTCCCATCCATGACCAACGCATACACTTTCCGGCGAGCTTGACCATTGCAAATTCAAAAAACAGAGACGTTACAATCTCCACTGCATTATTATATTACAAATATTACAACTGATTCTTGAATAAATGTATGTATAATATCAAAAAGTTTGGAGGATAAACGTTTGTATAATATCAACGTAAACTGGTAATGCATGCATACATTTTTCCAAGTGCATCGCATATACAAATCCTAACAGTTATGAATGTAACAACGTCATTCAAGTATTATTATATATATATCATTTTATCACATACTTCATATTATACAAACGTTGGTAACACGAAAATTAATATTTATTTAAGATTTAACAAAACTAAATGATCATATATTTGAGGAATTACGAACGTTGGTTAGTGATTTTCAAAATTTGTGATCATGGAAAGATTTTAATAAAATCATTATCCAAATTATTTAATTATCCAATGAATGAATATGATTAAGCCATGTCATATTTTTATCAATCCATGTCATCATTTTTTAGCCTAGTCATCACTTTTTACTTGGCTTTTATTACGAAGGAGATCCAGTTTTTTGCCTTATTTTTTGTTATTACTATACTTTTTTCCTTAATTTCGTTTCTTTCGATTTTATATTTTATATTTTTTTATTGACATTTCTTTTAATTTATTATTACTTTTTAAATTAGACTACAATTTATGGAAGCTCCTTTGGTCCAGTGGTTGACTAAGAGCTTTAAAGCTTATACACTAGAATGTACGGAGTTCGAATCCCGAAGAATACAAATTATTGGAAGAATAATTTACAGCAGATTTCCAGCGTGGTGCAAGGAGAGCCGATGTATCCCACATATCAAGGCTAAAATATAATCGTCCGTGTAACTGTATTTATAATTTGTAATAATTCATGAATCTCTAGACGATTAAAAAAAAGACTACAATTTGATTTAAAAGTAAATAATATAAATTAAAAAAAAAATTATTGACACATGTCACAATCTAATCTAATAATGACATATGTCGTAATCTAGTCAGTTACGTTTTGGTGCGCATTCAACTTTATATAATAAGATTTGTCTTTTTGTTTATAATTTAAATTATTTTTTCTCTCTATTTTAAGCTTATATTCTTTCTATTTTATTTCTTTTGCATTTTTATGATTAGTTTATATTATTTTTAAAAACACAGTCTGTAGTAAACTTAATTATTAGAAAATTTCCTTATTTTTAATAGTTTTGAGATAATAGAAAGTTTTCTTTTTATTATTTGTCTAATTATTTGACAATGATTTTGTTAGTTTTCCATTTTAATTTTTAATTTTTTTAATGAATTTTATTTTTTTAACACATGTGACGATCTAAATTAGCATTGACACGCGTGTCGTTATCCCGTGAGGTACAATTTTGACAAACTCTCCTTTATATAATAAGATATATAAATATATATATCAATAAAATAGATATCATGAAACAATTTATTTTAAACAATAAAATAGATATCATGAAATATTTTAAACAACACAAATCCAATATTGTTATTAGAAAAGTACCTTGTTTAGTTACCTATCTCGTTTCGACTCTTCTAATTTTTTAGGTTACTGGGAATATAGTGTTATCTGCATATTTAACAGATCACAGAAGCTTTAGATAAACCGAAAAATTTCTGAATTTGAAAACCAATGTTGATAAATTTGGTGTTTTGATACATAATCCAGTATATGAGTGTGTCCAATCCGATTTACGTAATCTACTAAACAAAAAAGGAAAGAAAGAGATTCAGTTTTAATTTATAAACCGGAAAAGGATCAACAGAGAAAGACTTGAATTCCTTTCAAAAGCGTATATGTCGACCAGTGTGAAGGAGGTCTAGGAATTCGATCAACACAAGATATGAATAAAGCGCTTGTTGCGAAGCTAGGATGCCGGGTACTGAATGATACAACTAGTCTTTGGGCAAGAGTGGTTCGTAGTAAGTACAAGTTTGGTAGTGTTCATGATGAGGGTCGTGGCCATGTGTTGAAAAAAGAAACTTTGGCATGTGGTCTTTTTTATTTATCAAAAATTAAAGGCCCTAATTTTTTTGTTTTAATAGTACTAGTAATTAAGTCATAATATTATGGTTAAATGTAAAAATATGGGTTTTTAGTTTATTGGAGACACGTTTAAAAAAAAAAAGCATTTAAAATTGATTTCAATCTTATTTTTATAATCATAGTGCATTAAGATTGATTGATCACTAATTAAAATTGTTGATGGACTTAATTTCAATTGCGTATGGTAACATAAATTATTAAAGTTTTAGATTTAGTAATATGATTTTGTTTCCAACTTTTCTATTGATAAATACCAACAGTTTACTACTTATTTTTTCTATCATATATATAAAAGAATTGGTTAGACAAATCAATTATAAAAGGTGAAAAGATTCTAAAATTAATTAATTTAAGTTAATATGATAGATTTTGTTTCTTTTGTAAATGTTAAATGTATATATTCATTGGTTTAAGACTTTGTTTATTAATTTTGTTTTTTAAAGATATTATTTAAACTACCGTTATAAATATATAAAAGGCCTATTTTTTGTAATTGGCCTCGGGTCTCTATAAGTCCTGCCACGGTACTGTTCATGATGCAGCTTGGATTGTTGCTAAGAGTGGCTGGTCTTCGACATGGAGGAGCGTGGGAATTGGAGTTCGGGATGTGGTCTTCCCTGGTTTGAGATGGGTTCCAATAGATGGGCTTTGTATTAAGTTTTAGAGAGACAAATGGGTGTTAGACCAACCACTGATGGAGCTGGCTGTCACCGCTCTTTCGGCGGATTGTGAGAATATGACACTCTAGGACCTGTGGTAGACCGGAGGAGGTTGGAAAATAGATCAAATCCATCCGTATGTATCTCTTGAAGTTGGTCTGCAGGTAGCAGCCTTTGTGGTAGATATACAGTTACGGGATCGACGGATCGGTTGTCATGGCGTGAGGAATCGAATGGTAAGTTCTCCGTCAAGTCAGCCTTTGCATTGGTTACCAAGAACACAGAGCCAAGACAGAATATGGGTGCTTTCTTCAAACGGATGTGGTCAGTTGTTGCGCCTGAGAGAGTGAAGATGTTTTTATGGTTGGTGACTAAATACGTTATCATGACTAAGGTGGAACGGCATCGGAGGCATCTTAGTGATTCAAGTTTATGCCCTATTTGTAAAGGTGGTGAAGAATCAATTCTCCATGTACTCCGTGATTGCCCTGCGATATCGAGAATATGGAATCAAATTGTTCCTATAAAAAGAAGGGGAGCGCTCTTTGCGGGTACGTTACTTGAGTGGTTGTATGCAAATCTTGGTATGAGTGCGATGGTGGAGAGCAGCCCATGGTCAACGATATTTTCAATGACCATTTGGTGGGCATGGAACTGGAGATGTGGGGATGTCTTTGGGGAAACTGGCAGGTGTAGAGACAGCATTCGTTTCATCAAGGACCTAAGAGGGAATGGAGTGGAAAGGGTGGAGCGCCTAATTGCTTGGAGTTTACCGTCGGTTGGGTGGATCAAATTGAATACCGATGGTGCTTCTCATGGCAATCCAGGCTTGGCAACGGCTGGGGGAGCGTTGCGGGATCACCATGGAAACTGGTGTGACGGATTCGTAGTGAAGATCGGGATTTGTTCGGCGCCTCTTGCGGAGCTATGGGGCGTATACTATGGGCTCTATATGGCATAGGAGAGAAGAGTAACCCAATTAGAGCTTGAGGTGGATTCGGAGATTATGGTGGAGTTTTTAACGATAGGGATAAGCGATGCTCATCCGCTGTCCTTTCTAATACGGTTGTGCTATGGCTATTTATCGAAGGACTGGAGAGTCCGAATCAGGCATGTGTATAGGGAGTCTAATCGCCTAGCGGATGGATTAGCTAACTATGCTTTCCCTTTTTCTTTTGGTTTTCATTTCTTTAGTTCCATTCCAGATGATTTACTTTCGATTTCTCTGGACGATATGAGTGGGTCTACGCATCGTCGGTCTGTTCGTTTGTAATTTTTCAGTTTAAGTCAATAAGATGCGGGGGGCTTTCGTCTCCCGCTCACATACCAAAAAAAAAAATCTTATAAATGGAAAAGTATTTTGTTAACTGAAGCCATCATAGCTATTTTCTTACATGCGTGCAATGTGGAGTCCATCATCGCTATCGTCATCTTCTTATTTATTCTTCTGATCATCGTAATCATTGCGGTTGCAGTTGCTGGATGATCCCAACAAGAAAGGTTGATCCTTAAGAATCGAAACTTGATCCATCGGAATTGCATTTCTTTTATAGTTCCACACCAACATCGATGTGTAATCGTGAGGAGAAACGAGTCCATTCTCTCTAATAAATCTCTTTTGGTCTTCTATGGTTTTCGGTTCATCAAGCGTTAAGAACATACGAAACATCATCCCAATGTAAAGCATGGGTTCAGTGACTCCCTGAAATAAGTAAATCCAAGTTAATAGAAGATATATACAGACTTCTTATGTGTTCTTAGGACAAAAAATGACTGAACTACTTTTCGCATACCGGAATGGTTGTTTCAAGAAGGCGTAGGGTAGACTTTGGCAGCCTTTAAACTTTCTGAAAGTAGAGATAGAAAAGACATTTAACTACCCAACCAATGCTTAACCATAACCAGAAAAAAATGAGAAGGTGTTGAAAATCAATACTTTCAAGTTCCATTTGCTGCTTCCTAGCGGGTCACTTGGTCACAAGTTCTTTCCATTTATGACAAGAATCAGTGGTTTCATATGACATAAGCAGTCAATAAATTAAGAGGAGCGGGTCTCCTCGTACATCAATAATCCGTGCATTTTAGATTTTAGCTTTCGACGTCAGTTTTACCATATTTTGAAATCTGGAAAAATCTTCTGCAAATAAGTCAAAGGATCCTCAAACTCGTCCTTTGTTGGTCTGTAGACAGGACATTTTGGAACCCTCTCGGTCCAGATTAGATCATCAGTCTCAAACTTCTCTACTTTTTCCTTAAATAAGCCACCCATACCAATAGATGCACCATTCACTTTAGATCCTGTGTCACTAGAAGTGCCCGTAATCTCATTCCACATGCCGCTGAAGGTTGTCTCAAAGCATCACCTCCACTCCTAATCATTGTGCTGAAGTCTACTGTTTCATTGACAGATTCTGATCTCTTCTTTTGAAGCCTAAGAATCAGAGGTGTGTATCCAATAAAGCGGATTGTTTAACACCGATCAATCCTCTGATTCAATTCCCAGTTTTACTCTGTTACTAACTCAATTGATTCTTCTTGTTTGTGATTGCGGAATTGAAGAACACAAGCAAGTATTACGAGTTCCCAACAACACGCTGGTACGTCTCGTCGAGAGCTGGTCCTCTCGAAAGCTCCACTAATCAAGAGAAAGAGTACAGAGATTTGTTCTTAGGGTTACAAGGAGATTCACGAAGAAGGAACGAACATACAACAAAGAAAGAGGCTAAGAGAAAGAAGACGATCAAGAGCAAAAACGATAAACAACTCTCTGATCGCATCAATGGTGATTTCTCTCTCTAGAATCTGTTTCTCTCTCTTCTCTGGTTCGTTACGATTGCTCGAAAATGTTTCGCAGTAATGATGATGACGATGAGTCAACACCTTGTTATATCCTTCTTCGTTGACCAACTTACAATGTGTAAGTGATACTGGGCTTCGTCTTGTTTCAGGCCCAATCTCCTTTCTTCCTCCTGATGCGCGCAAGGCCTTGTTGCGGCCCAATCTGTTGTATCTGAAGTCAAAGCCAACAAAACTCCACCTTTTGACTTTCAGACAAACCTCCGTGTGCCGCATCTGTAACCCTAGACTCTGTCTCTTGATAGTGAAGAGCGACTCATTACTACGGTCGCCTCCCCAGTGATTCTCCTCCGAGAACCCGATCGCCACTCGCCGTCTGCCGTCGCAGGTACTTCTTCTTCTTCCTTGAACTTCCTCTGTTGCGAGAAACCTCTGAATCTGATACCCTGTTCTTTGACTGTTCATCTGCTTCAGAACTCGGAAAACCCAAATTGATCTTCTTCTTCTTTTGACTTGCATGTATCCAATACACTGATGACTTCGGCCTTACGATTCTACAAGCAACACAACTCCTCAGGTAAAACCCTTTCACCTTCTGACTTCGATCTGTTACTGACAATTTCTGATTAATCTTCTGTTGACGAAGAACCCTAATCAGCTCTCTGTTTCATGTCAGGAAAACCCAGAAGAGACCCTTCAGATCACACCCTTCACTGATCTCTGACGATTCAGGTAATGAACTTTGTCTCTTCATCTTCAATCAGATCGATCACTTGTTTGCTTGTGCTGAGATTTGATAACCTATTTGCTGTTACATGCAGATACTCCACCTGAAGCAAGAGACTGGTTCACTCTGCTTCTGCTCCGATCAGGTAACTCTACCTTTCTGACTCTAACACTACAGGAAATGTGAGTATTAATAGCAGACGGAAATCGCTATCTAACGCTACTACAGCGGAGTAGAAAGCGCTATATCTGCGCCCGTTATAATAGGTCACGCACTTTCGATAGCAGTTCTTGTCATTGCTATCGTAGTTTCAGTTAATATAGCGCTTTTCATTATGCAATCATATATTCTATAATAGCATTGAGAAATTGTTATGAATTTATTTATATAATTTAACATATAATTTCTAATAAATAAATATAACTACATTATTACTATCATTTCTCAGTTTGTATTAATCGCATTCGATGTATGTTATAATTCATGTACGTTTTGCATGTAAATCCTGTAATTATTCCACTAATTTATATTAAAATGTACGATTGTTGGTTTTTGGGATTAAATGACAGATTTAAAAGAAAAATAACATGTATTATTAATATTAAACCATGATACAAAATACTTTTATTACTTAATAATACTCAATTATATAATTTACACTTTTGTATTAACTTGTGAATTTGGGCTACAATCTTGCTCTGCCAATCTTTGAAACTTCTTAGATATCCTCGACAAAATGAAGTTCCTCCTGCAACAAACTAACATTTCAATGTTAATGCAACTATACGTATAAAGAACAAACCTTTTGGGTCCCTCAAACGGTTTGAAAAAGGGACAAAAGTCACATGAAAAGATGGAAACAAACCTTTGGGACTAGTGACGATGTCGGAATACTTATTGCTTTGATTTAGAAGAGCCTGCTGCCGTAGGTTTTCATCCTCGCCACTGAACGTTACTTCGCAGTACATAACTGGTACTAGTCTCTACAAACCATAAATCAGTGTTAACAGACAAACAATCCAAAAACAAGCAATTATACCCAAAAATTCCAAATTCAAATCCTTTGAAGAGGTGAATTCTATATCTATAAGTCTACTCAATTAGAAGAAGATCAGATGAACAAACATTAGCTAAATCATCCAGAGAACACATTTGGAGAAAAATAAATCTCATACCCTAAAATTTGGAATTGGCTAAGACATAGAGAGGCACAGAGAACACATTATTGAACGGAATCCGTTCTCGCTCGACGACAATCTCCGACATCTTCGACGAGTTTCAATGACGGATAAGATGGTGAAGGGAAAAGGGAAAAGGAACTGCTCGAGACGGAGATCAAGACGTTTCCGGCGAGTTTCCGCAATTTCTCTTTATTGTTAGATCGAGAAAAGATTGAAGAGGAAGGGTTCAGATCGGATCTGAGAAGGAGCGAGATGGACAGAGAGAGACTTTTCATTTTCTGTCAAGGAAGGCATCGAGATTTGAGAGAGAAAATTAGAAGAAGAATGAATCGTATGATGGAGATTTGGCCACGTCCCTTGATCTCAAATCTTATCAACGGTGCATAATAAAAAATGAGGGATCCGTGCCTCTATCTCTTAGCCAATTAAAATCTAGTCTTTTTCTTTGCATTTTTTTCTTTTTAATTTAGCATATTAGTTTTGCAATGTATGGTAAATTATTTGAAGAAAAACTATATATCGAAAATATATTAACCAAATTTTGATAATAAATTAATTATAAGTTATAATCAAATTCATTTGCAAAATATTTATATTTTGGTTTATGTTCTAATTTCATTTTTATGTTCTAATATAATCTATAAGGGTTTAAGATTTAATAATTTAGGGTTTGGGGTTTGGGTATATATATTTATTTCTATATTATGTTTGGGTTTTGGAATTTAGGATTTACAAAATCAACAATGAAAAAAAATAGTGTTTACAATGAAAGGTTATAAGTTTAGGGTTTATGTTTGGACTTTAGAATTTAACTAGGGTTTGGAGTTTATGATTTAGAAAATGATTACACTTAAATTTTTAATATTATATACCCTAAATCAAACACTCACTAGATCCACACAAAAATTAAAACTATCAAAATTATGTATACCCTAAACTCTAAATCTAAACCCTTTACCCTAAACTCTAAATATAAACCCTATACCCTAAACCTAACCATGTACCTTAAAAATATAAAACCATAAGTAATTTATTTATTTGTATTGTTCATAGAACTAGAAAAAAATAAAATTTAAACTCTATATCCTAAACCCCAAATCCAAATCTTATACCCTAAACCTAAGCCATACACCTTAAAAATAATTATCAATCATTTATTTATTTATATTATTAATAGAACTAGAAAATATATATTTGAAATCCTAAACCCTATATCCTGAACCTCAAATCTTATCACCTAAATCCTAAACTAAAGATCATGACTTTTCTCTTTTATTTTGTAAATTTTAATTCTAAACCCTAAACCAAAGATTCACAAAATCTCTTTTTTATTTTACATTGTTAGTAATCTTTCTTAGTATTTTAACATATTTAAGTCTCTAGAACATGTTAAAATATGTTTAACAAATTTAAGTATACTTATGAATTAAGTCACTAGAATTTTATATTTATATTGTCTTCATGTAAGAAGTGTTACAACAAATGCTTTCACAATGAAATGGTCGAATCATCAAAACTTCATTATTTTTGATGCTTTTCAAAGATATATATGAAAAAAGTTACAATAAAATGGAAAACTCGGGAAACGCTGGAATCAATGTGATGCTCATCTTCTTCATCACCATGTCCATTCGTAAGCCCACCAGGACCAACCACTTGCAGCTGCAAACATACATTAGTAACCAATTCAATATCCAGAAATGGAGAGCTCAACGAGTTCTTGCTCTATTATATGTCAACTTTAAATTTTGTTAACCCTTTTACCGATTCGTGGACCTTTGATCTATTGATTTGCTTGCCGTTTAGAGCTTCAGGTTCGAGTTAAACTTACCGACTTCACCAACGAGTTCTTGCTCTGTTCTATGTGAAATTAAAGAGTGAAGAAGATGTGAACTTACCGACTTCACCACTTACTCTAAAAGAAGATGGCATCCCAATACCAGGAGCTTCCTAACTTAGTTTGCTTATGATTGTTTTTTTTTCTCTTCTAGAAAATCAGAAGTAAAACCAATTTGAACAATCAAACAACAAAATCTCAATGACCCAGACGAGAAACAGTGGAAAATTTCAACTCACTGTGTCTTCTTCTACCATCCCATTCCGGGAAATAACTTGATTCGTTTTTCAGAATCTTAGTCTACACTCGATCTAGCTTTTCAAATCCCAAATCTTTCATGATGAACCTTACGGAGGAAAATTGCAATGAATCTAACAACAAACTCATTTAACACACAAATGGAAATCGCAGGATCTGGAAAAGCATAACAAAGAGCTAATCCAAGAATCTGATTTTTCTTCACTGGAAAAAAATTAAACCCTGGAACCTATCAATTGAGGTACCCAGATTTGATTTTTAAGAAATCGGAACAAAAACCAATAAGTAATTAGATCTGTGATGAAGAAGAAATAAGTAGATGAGTTTCTGTGTGTTCATTTGGTTTCATGAGAGATCGATGAAGGTAGAGGAGGAGAAGAACGAAGGAGGACGAAGAGAAAAGGGAATATTTTGTATCAAAGGAAAAGGAGATTTATTAGTCTGGTGATCCTAATTATTTTCCAAAATTTTTATTTGGTATAAATTCTTTTAATGTTTGTTTGCGCGGCCAATGAAAATTTTCGTTCGCGGTTACTCCTATTATAACGTTTATGTGCATTATAAAGTAATGAAAAAACTAAAAATTAAGCGGGACAATAACTATTTTACCGCCTATCATAATATAGCGTTTTTTATTTTATAAACGCTATGAAAAAGTCGCGTATACATCAACCATAGCAGATACACATAAAACGCTATCTTGAAGTGCTATTAATACTCATATTTCCTGTAGTGTAAGCCTTGCTCATATGTGTTCAATTCTCTGTTTACTTGAGATATACATGCAAAACAACTAAAACTCACCTCTTTAAATGTTTGCGAGGTCAAGACACATACCGGGAGTTACCGGAGCCGCTGGTTGGTCTCAGTGGATGTTGAGGAGCTCACAACAGAGCTCAAACTTATGACCAGGTAAACTCTTAGTTAGGAAATCTGCAGGATTAACTGAAGTGTGTATCTTGTTTACTTTGATAACACCTTTTTCAATCCAGTCTCTGATGTGGTGATACTTCGTAGCTATGTGTTTCGTCCTTTCATGATAAACATGATTCTTTGCTAATGCAATTGCATTCTGAGAGTCGCAGTTCATTATCACAGAGTCCTGACGAAAACCCATCTCTGTGCAAATGGCCTTAAGCCAAAGTGCTTCCTTAGCTACTGTGGAGAGTGACATATACTCTGCCTCAGTAGTTGATAAAGCTACAACACCTTGTAGACCTGATTTCCATGAAACTGTATTACCACCAACTTGAAATGCGTAACCTGTAATTGAACGACTCTTATCCAAATCTGCTGCGTAATCTGAATATGAGAAGCCTTCAATACTGATCTCTGAACATTTCTTAAACGTTAACCACTTCCCAAGTGTTCCCTTAATGTACCTTAGAACCCACTTCACTGCCTTCCAGTGTTCCCTGCTGGGGTTAGCCATGAACCTACTTACCAGTCCAACTACATAGGCTAGGTCTGGCCTTGAGCCAATCATGGCGTACATTAAGCTGCCAACAGCACTTGCATATGGTGTTGTTTCCATATGTTTGGCTTCCTCAGCCCGCTCTTCCTTTAGGAGACTCTGTAGCTTGAACTGGGATGTTGTTGGAGTGACTACTGAGTTAGCATCCAACATTCCAAAGGTCCTTAGAATTTTTTCTAAGTACTTTTCCTGAGACAGCTTGAGAGTTCCTTTCTCTCTGTCTCTCACAATGTCCATCCCTAGTATCCTAGAAGCCTGACCCATATCCTTCATCTCAAACTCCTTGTTTAAGCTTTCCTTCAACCTTTTGATCACTGTTACATTGCCTGATGCAATTAACATATCATCAACATACAACAGCATGTAAATAGCCTTGTCTGTCTGAACATCCCTCATGTAGACACACGACTCTAATTCACTCCTGTGAAATTTCTGAGTCTTCATGAATCCATCAATCCTCTGGTTCCACATCCTAGGCGATTGTTTTAGCCCATATAAAGATTTATGTAGCAACCAAACCTTGTCCTCATTACCCTTGCTGATGTAGCCTTCTGGTTGAGTCATGTAGATCTTCTCATCTAGGTTTCCATGTAGAAAGGCTGTTTTGACATCCATCTGTTCCAACTCATAGTTGTAGTTAACAACCAGAGACAACATGATTCTGATGGAGACGTTTTTCACCACTGGTGAGAAGATTTCATTGTAGTCAACTCCCTCAGTCTGTGAAAACCCCCTAGCAACAAGCCTAGCTTTATGCCTTTGTGCCTCAACACCTGGTATGCCTGCCTTTAGTCTGAATACCCATTTGCAGTCTACAACATTCTGATCCTTAGGTCTTTTAACCAGAACAAAGGTTCCTGTTCTGATTAGTGAGTCCATCTCCTCATCACAAGCACCATTCCAGAGCTTTCTCTGTTTGCTCTTTAAAGCTTCAGAATAGCTCTTAGGTTCCTCAGTCTCTATTTCATTCCCAATGAGTAGAGCATATGCGACTAAATTGTTTGAGTCAGCATACTTGGATGGTGGTCTCCTGTTACCTCTGATTACCCGATTCCTCATCAGGATGTAATCTTTAGGATCTCGTTCTGTTTCAGAATCCTCACTGTCAAACCATTCCTCATCTGGACTTGGACTCCTGGTGTCCTTAGCAGTTGTTTCTGATTTCTCAGGACATGAACAACTTCCTGGTGAGCTCTTAGCTCCTGTAGTTTTTCTAGATGAACTCCTTGGTGTTTTCTCTGCTTCCGATGGTTTGCCAGAAGTAGACGGAGTTCTGATCTCTGATTCATCTGAAGATGATGAGGATGAATCATCTCCACCTGTTTCTGACAACTCTGCGTCTGATGATTCACTTGGAGTTGGTCCTCTGATGAGATCATTACTGAAAGACACCTTCTTAGAACCCTTTGTTTTAGGTTTCTCCTTAGTCTTAACAGTATCCTTGAACAACTCATGTTCATGAAACACAACATTTCGGCTTGTTGTGCTCTTCTTCTCTTTAGGTAACCATGCCTTGTAGCTCTTAACTCCAATAGGATAACCCACAAACACACCTACTGATCTGGCATTAGTCTTTTCCTGAACTGTGTGAACATACGCATAACAACCAAACCTCTTTAGATGACTCAAATCCTGTTTCTGACCTGACCATCTTTCCTCTGGTAGTCTGAACCCTATAGCAGTGCAAGGTGACATATTGATGATGTGCACAGCTGTTGACGCTTCCTCTGCCTAGAAACTTTGATCCAATCCTGATTCTGACAACATACATCTCACCTTCTCCATTATAGTTCTGTTCATCCTCTCTGCTACACCGTTCTGTTGTGGAGTGTAGCTGCATGTTCTGTGACGTCTGATGCCAAACTCTTTGCAGTGGTTATCAAACAGATTGTTGCAGAACTCTAACCCGTTATCTTTTCTTAGACACTTAACCTTTTTCCCAGTCTGTGTTTCAACTGATGCTTTCCACTCCTTGTAAGTTTCAAACACTAGGTCCTTAGTCTTGAGAAAGTAGATCCAAACCTTTCTAGAGTAGTCGTCAATGAAAGTTAGGAAATACTTGCAATCTGCTTTACTACAATGGGTTGATGGAGAACCCCAAAGATCTGAATGTACATACTCTAGTAAACCCTTAGTCTGATGCTTATGAGCATTAAACTTAAGCCTGTGTGACTTTCCAAACACACAGCTCTCACAGAAACCCAAGTCTGATATATCCTTCCTTGGTAAGTAGCCGTCCTTAACCAACTGATTCAGTCCCTTCTGACTAATGTGACCAAGCCTTGAATGCCAAAGACTTGTCTGATTCTGCTTGGTTTCTATTGTGTTAGTTTCAACCTTTAGAACATTTCCTTGTAGGTGATACAACCCATCAATGAGTTTACCCGAGAACACCTTCTGGTTCTGCCTCCTGAAGGTTACAACACCATTTTCACCTTCGTATCTACATCCAAGCAGATCTAGCAAACCATAGGATATTAAGTTCCTTCCTCCTTCAGGAATATACCTAACATCTGTTAGAATAACAGTGGTGCCATCTTCTGTTAGGATCTTAACATTCCCTATGCCTTCAACCTCACTGATTGTGTTATTAGCCATCAGGACTTTGCCACCTTTGATTGGCTTAAAGTCATGTAGTACCTCTCTGTCAGGAGTAATATGGAAAGTAGCTCCTGAGTATAGTATTCACTCATCTAGTGTCTCAACTGTACTAGCTGAGAGTACTAGAGGCTGTTCCCACTCTAACTGAGCCACCACTGAGCTAGCTGATAAAACTACTGGTTGTTTGGTCTTTTCGGCTAAGTTGATTGACTCAGTGGTCCTCTTAGAGTTGTGACTGTCTGGACAATCTCTTTTCCAGTGGCCTTCCTTACCACACTGAAAGCAAGTACCCTTTGAAGTCTTGTTCTTAAATCTTGGTTTCGATTTAGACCTCTCTCTGCTCTTAGACATTCCTCTGAACTTATAGTTACCATTCCTCTCAGACCTGTTAGATGATCTACCTCTGTTTTCAACCATCAAACCCTCTGAGTTGCTTCTTCCTCTACCTAGTAGACCTTTCTGCCTCAACTCAGCTTCTTTAGCATACGCTGAAGTTGTTACCTCACTCAGCGTTAGTGTTTCCTTGCCAATACCATACTTCAAAGTATGTACCAATGGCTCGTAAGCTGATGGAAGCCCTGACAGAACCTGAATGGCCTGGTCTTCATATGAGATGGTGATCTTCAAACTCTCTAAATCTGCAATCAGCTTTAAGAAGGAGTCCATATTCTCTTCTATGGACTTGTTTTCCTCCATCCTGTAACTTGCAAACTATTGTTTCAGATAGATCCTATTGGGCAGAGACTTTGTTTGATAGTCCCTTTCCAGTGCCCTCCACATCTCAATAGCAGTCTGATACTTCATCACTTTCCTCAAGATCACATCACTAAGGCAAGTTCCCAACAAGTTTTTTACTCTCAAATTTTTTGTAGCATTAACCACTGTTCTGTTTACTTGAACTGGTGCAGGTAAAGCTGCAGCTAATCCTGATGGTGTTGTGTTTGTCACACCTAAACCTGGAGTAGCCGTTTGCATTGGAGTAGCTGGAGTCTGAGTTTCTTCAACAACAACAGCTTGTTCTTCTTGTAACATAGACGCAAGACCCTGTATTTCTAACTGACCAAGAAACTTGTACTTCCACAAACCAAAATCTCCTTTACCATCGAACTTCTTAATCTCAAATCTTCCTAGAGTAGGATCCATCTTTCACTGGTTCTTTGAGCTGTCTTTGTCCTGCAGGTAACAAGAACAACACACAAGTAGCAGCAAGAATATAAACACAAAAAAACTCAAGCACTTATTGAGCAAAGAGAAGAAGAAGATCTCACAAGATTTGTATCAAGCCTGGTATGAATCTTGACTCGTCTCACTGTGTTCTTGATCACGATCTTGTTTCGATCTGATCGTCACAGCTTTCTGATCACGATCTTGTTGCGATCTGATCAAACACTTTCTTCTTCCTTGTTGCAGGTACCGATTATCAAGCCTGACAATCCTCATGCCTCTGCAACTTCCTTGTACACACACGCACCAAAACCTGGAGTGCTCTGATATCACTTGTTGAGAATCAGAGGTCTGTATCCAATACAGTGGATTGTTTAACACCGATCAATCCTCTGATTCAATTCCCAGTTTTACTCTGTTACTAACTCAATTGATTCTTCTTGTTTGTGATTGCGGAATTGAAGAACACAAGCAAGTATTACGAGTTCCCAGCAACACGCTGGTACGTCTCGTCGAGAGCCGGTCCTCTCGAAAGCTCCACTAATCAAGAGAAAGAGTACAAAGATTTTTTCTTAGGATTACAAGGAGATTCACGAAGAAGGAACGAACATACAATAAAGAAAGAGGCTAAGAGAAAGAAGACAATCAAGAGAAAAAACGATAAACAACTCTCTGATCGCATCAATGGTGATTTTTCTCTCTATAATCTGTTTCTCTCTCTTCTCTGGTTCGTTACGATTGCTCGAAAATGTTTCGCAGTAATGATGATGACGATGAGTCAACTTCTTGTTATATCCTTCTTCGTTGACCAACTTACAATGTGTAAGTGATACTGGGCTTCGTCTTGTTTCAGGCCCAATCTCCTTTCTTCCTCCTGATGCGCACAAGGCCTTGTTGCGGCCCAATCTGTTGTATCTGAAGTCAAACCCAACATTTTACGTTTCAAATATTATAATCCATCTACCCTCCTTTCTGCCTGGGAAAACCAATTGTTAGCTAACATTCCTCAAGATACACATAAAAAGTTCAACAAACTACATATACACATACAACCGGGTCATGGATACACACAAAATAGGTCTACCATTCACACTTAAACCCATTATAATACAAAATATTAAACTCCTGAAAAAGCTAAGAAACTTTAAAGTGAACACAGAAAATGGAAACCTAATAAATTAAACAAGCGGATTTGACTTAAACCTTCAATGGTTTAATTTTTGTTCCCCTCTATTGGTTAGATTTTTAAACATTGAAGATTTGAGTCAAATCAACATGTTACATCCCATCCACTAAACCTTGCACCTCCTCGATCGCTTTAACTGCTACTTTCAACTTATATGCGGCGTCCTTCACCTTCTTTTGCTGCAACATTTTTCATTTCAAAAAACTTATTATGAGATTGAACACTCTAAATCTTTGTTTTTACTTTCAAGAATCTAACTCAAGACACTTAATGCAAAACCAAATCCAATCTCCAATTGGTTAAACTCGATATTGTTGAATCGTATTTGCTAAGATCATTGTGACTCAAACAACACAATGTATAAGCTATATTGAGGCAGTGATAGAGTTACCATGAATACAGTAATGTAAACCAAAATAACTATAGAAGAAGCCAAGTGTGGGATAGTTGACTTACTAAGACTGTGACTTTCTTCTTGAGCTCTTTGGCGTTTGCAGCTTCTTGTCGAGTAGTAGTAGGTTCTGGTGCCAGTGAAGTGACCTCAGATTAGATGATAACAACTGATATATCATGGTTTTTACCATATTTTGACCATGATTTAACCCGATTTTATCGAGTCCTTTTGGTGTTTTTCGAGTGTTTTAGAGTCTTTGCAGGAGTGTTGGACTCGGCAGACTACTAGAGAATGCTGTAGGCCGGACAGGTAGTGGCCGGCCAACTCGATAGTTGTACGGACACGCCTTACTCAACCTGGTAGAAAGTCTAGACGGTGTAGGCCAACAAGAGAAGCGCTAAGGAGGCTTAGCAAACTCGTACGGCCGCATACGACTCCAGAGTTAGAGGCGAGACCGCGGGAACGCTAAGGCCAGTGATGGGCAAGGCGGGACCGCGAGTCTCCCACAATTAATGGATAGTTTTATGTGTGTATTTCTGTAATGACGGTCACCATATGGCCATAGATGAGTCATGGGTAACGTATTGGGATATCCATGCTTACCTGGGGCCGACCATACGAGGCAAAAGGTATTGATTGAGATGCTTCGCCTATTGCTTGAGAACGTAGAGGTATAACGGATTAGGATTAACCGGAGTAGTTAGCTTGATTGTGAACCTTAGGATAGTCTAGTAGTTAAAAGCATGTTAAACCAGTAGGATAGTAGGTTCACAATGCCACCATTTAAATATTGCATAGGGGCGTATGTATGGGCATGCGTTCCGCCTTGTTTGCGTTTGGCCTGAAAGAGGGCACGAAGACCTAGCGTTCTGAGGATCGCTAGAAGGGTCTGGAGTGCCTTAATTTGGGAAGTCCGCCGACGGGCCAACTAGAGGATGGGCTGCCAGCGTGCCCGGCATGAGGATGGGTTGCCAGCATGCCCGACATGAGGATGAGCTGCCAGCGTGCCCGGCATGAGGATGGGCTGCCAGCGTGCCCGCCATGAGGATGGGCTGCCAGCGTGCCCGACATGAGGTTGAGGAGTTGTGTTTGTATCACCGCCAAAGGGTTGGCCGTGAGACGCAGTACCTGGCAAGTAGTGCTAAGGGTGCTGTTGGGTTGTAGGTTTAGAATAGCTAGGTAGTGTTAGGTGGTGAGACGGAGTAGACCGTCTTACTGAATATTCAATACTCACCCCCTTACCAGTGCGCAGGATAGGACATCCGGTCAGGTGGACCATAGGACGGCAGGGCAGGAGGGAGCAGCAGGCAATGAAGGAAGAATTTCCCAAGGCGTAGTGAATCTAGTATCCATACGTTGTAATTTACCCCACAATGTAATCGAGAAATTTTAGAGCAATGAAAATATTACTTTTGTCTAACACTTGGGTCTGGATTCATAGTCCGAGATGCGGGTGTTACAAATTTGGTATCAGAGCTCGGCTGTCACTCCAGTTCTGACCTGGAGGACAACTTAAAAGGATCTCTTGGGACTAGGCCAAAGGAAAGCCCAGTTGCCTCGCTGCGGAACTCGATGCCTCCTATGAGACCGATAAGAACCAAGTACACCAGGTACGCGGTCTCGGGTAACACTTAAGGGAAATGGAAATATTCCGTTTACCTTTGGAACCAGAATGGTTCCACCGTTTTCTTATATAGCTATAGATAAAGCAAAGTTTTTGGGATGAACGGGCCTCTTCATTTAGGCGGGCCTTGGGGAAGCCTTGCTTAAAGCCCCAAATCCCTGGAACCCTAATAAGGTTCCACCAAAAACCCTAGGAACCCATGACTAAGGAGAAGGGAGTCGTGGGACCGCCAGATGCTTATTAAGGAGGGGAGTAAGCATCAAGGTACGAATATTCTCAAGATTTAGGAGAATATTTTGGGAGTACCCAATTTTTGGGAAGTGGATTTTCGGCCATTAAAGGATAATGGAGGAAAAGGAAAGTGTATTTATCAGCAATGGAAACTGATAAGTTCTACCAAATATTTTGAGATTATCCACACGAAAATAGGAAGAGAATATTCGTTCATTAAGGAGAAAATGGAGGAAAAGGAAAGCATAATTATCAGTAATGGAAACTGATACTTATCACGTAATATTTCGTGATTATCCAAGAAGGAAAGTGAATATTTCCTGCTTGGCGGAGAGGGAAATCCGGCGCTATATAAAGAGGAGAAGGAGTCTCCTCTTTTCTCATTCACCTCTCATTCTCCACTTCTCGAAACAATATACTAAAAAGCTCCACGATGTCCGCCAGAATCGTCAGTGTCGAAGGTAACAAATTGTGGATCCGGGTAAAGAAAGAACCCGCGGTGGAACAAGCAGCAAGAGGTAGTCCGTGCTCAAGCAAGGAGTCCCGGACAGCTACACGACACCTCTCTCGGGTCAAGGAAGAGGCACCAGCCGACAGCCCCATGGAGCAAGATCCACACCCCCTGGATCTTCAAGATGACCCCGCAACCGGCGGGAGGAGCTGAGGTAAGTCCGCCGGAAAACCCTCGGGTACAGGTCAAGAGGCGGGCTGGAATTCCGATCCACCGAGACTGGCCGAAGGGGTTCCATTCCGAGCAGCGGACCCCCAAGGTAGAACCACACTCGCCCCGGGTAACGGAGCAGGCCACGATCACCTTTCATCACGTGGAAAGGGTCTTAGCGAATTGGCAGCACCGGTTCGACACCATCGCTCAAGACGACAAAACTGTGGAGGAGTACTTCGTGGAGTTCATGCTACTGAAGAAGGCTACCGGGTGCACTGAAGACCCGGACGCGGTCCTACTTCGGTTTTGGAAGGGCCTACGGACGGAGTTCCATGTGGCTTTAGGTGGAAGCACTTACCACACTGCGGCCCACTTGGCGGATGACGCCGCCCGACTCGAAAAGATGGGAAGAGACAAGGAACCAGGGACATTCGGTGGACTAGGAGATCCTGTACCAGCCCCACCAGCGGAAGCGGCACCAACGGATCCAGGTAACTCAAAGCTAGCAGAATGGCCATACTTCCTGAATGCATACCGAGCCCATGCCGATCTGCGCATTAACCCGAGTGAGGAAGTGGGCAGAGGAACAAACGGGTGGCTAGAAGAGTCGGATGATGAGTCCGACATATGGAGTGACGTTGAACCCGAATGGAAGCGATACTGGAACAGCCCGCCATCAGCAACAACCCCCGCCGGGACCCAGAGTGGCTAAAGGAAGAAAAGCTGGTTGAAGCTAGGTTAGAGTAGTCGTTTAGTTTTTGGGTTTCATTTCGATTCTAAGTTTCCTTGTTTCAATTATTCTCAACTGGCTTAAAGCAATTGTCTTTCCGATTTTTACTCAATAAAGGTTTCGATAATTATTCTAGACCAAGTTTAGGATAAGCATTGAAGTGAGTAAAATACTAGAAAGAGAATACTTAGCTAGGCCCCCGTTGAGGATCGGCAAAGCCGATACTCGTCTTGGATCCGAGGACGGCTCCAATTCAAGGGGGGGGGGAGAAATTGTAACATCCCAAACCGGAGAAAGTACTATTGGGAAAAACTTAGACACAGACGAATGATCCGTACGGTCTCCAGAAGTGGTAACTAAGGCACGCCGGACGTAAGAGGGAGGAGCGTGGAGAGAAAAGGAAGAGTAATGGGCCTTCGGCCCGTGTAGTAAGGAGGTGGAGAAAAATAAGGAAAATGGAGGAAAATAAGGAAAGTGGATATTCTCCTTAGGGTTTTCGGTGTAGTATAAATAGAGAGCTAGGGAGCTCATTATTTACACACACCAAAATATTTTTCTCCTCTCTAGAGCCAAAGATACACGCTTAAGAGGGAGAGAAAAGGAAGAGCTCGAGAAGGAAATCGGCACCCCACCTAAGGAGAAGCGGTATAAGGTAAGGCGCAATCCGTACCAAATACTTCCATTCTATTCTCTTCCTTATAGCTTTCATGCAGTAGTTTTAGTAGTATGGGTTAGGGTAGAGTAGTGTAGTAGTATAGTAGTAGTAGTGGTCTTGTGCGGATAGTGATTCCGTGCATGACCGGTAGTGTTGGTAGCGCCAAGGGTTGGCATCGGTATGACCTCGGGGTGCCTCGATGACAACACGATTGGGTACCAACGGTAAGTCTCGCTAACGCCAAGGGTTGGCATCGGTTAGATACCGGTGACAACATGATTGGGTACGGACGGTAGGTCTCGGTAGCGCCAAGGGTTGACATCGGTCAGATACCGGTGACAACACGATTGGGTACCGACGGTAGGCCTCGGTAGCGTCAAGGATTAGCATCGGTCAGATACCGGTGACAACACGATTGGGTACCGAGTGTCCTAGAGCTGAGTAGAGGCCGCCTCGATAGGGCATCGGTGAGCCTCGAGAGGGCATCAATGCGAGGCATTGGTGGCGCCTCGACAGGGCCGGTGACGCCTTGACCAGGCACCGCAAGTAGTAAGGCTGATCGATGATCAAGACGAGTGAGCCTCGGATCGTACCACGAGGGACGTATCGATGAGAAATCGGTACGGACGCTCAACGATCCGACAGTGCCAATAGTGGCTATCAGGTAGTATCAGTGGTCGGACCATGGGGACGCATCGATAGGCCCTCAAAGAGGCCTACAATCGATCTAACACTGGCCGTCGAGGATAACTGAGAAGTCCGCAAGGGCAGTCCGCGATGAGATCGCTGACTGGCATCGATAAGCCTCGTGTAGGCCTCGGTGTATCGGTACGATACCTTGTTCGTCCGCGATGAACGAACCGGTAATCATCGGTGAAGGCATCGATGATCGAAGAGAAAGCTAGACGGCCAGTGCCAACCACTGTGCCGCGAATCGGTAAGGCCTCGATAGAGATCGATACGGCATCGGTTCGGAATCACGCCTGGTAAGCAAAAGCGTGCTTGGCTTACCAACAGTGGCAGAGCATCCGGTCAGGTCATGGCGATCTGGCTATGGACTCGTAGGTGAGACAATAGAGGAGCATGACAAGGCTAACATAGATTGTTAAGTAACTCGGCTATCACAATGGAACTTGGTGAGGGTACACGTACCTAGGCGTACCGGTCGTGGGACTCAACCTTGTATCTCGAGGAAACTTGGCTCGGCCTAAGCCGGCCCAGGAGTGACTCGTTGTTTGGCGGACTGGAGACTAGTCATGGCAGGATCATGTCTAGTTCCGACTCGCACCGCATGTAGCTTAGGAAGTAGATAATGCATAGGCCGGCTATACTCTGCAAAAGGGAGCCAGTGGGCCAAATGTAAGGATTAGCGTGGCAAACTGAAAGGTCTGATACTAACCGATCATTGAACCGCAAAATAGAGCTATGGTAGAGTTACCGCCACAAGGCCGTAGGGATACTCGATGGTTCGCTTGTTTGTTGGACTCGGCAGACAACTAGAGAATGCTGTAGGCCGGACAGGTAGTGGCCGGCCAACTCGATAGTTGTACGGACACGCCTTAGTCAACCTGGTAGAAAGTCTAGACGGTGTAGGCCAACAAGAGAAGCACTAAGGAGGCTTAGCAAACTCGTACGGCCGCATACGACTCCAGAGTTAGAGACGAGGCCGCGGGAACGCTAAGGCCAGTGATGGGCAAGGCGGGACCGCGAGTCTCCCACAATTAATGGATAGTTTTATGTGTGTATTTATGTAGGGACGGTCACCGTATGGCCATAGATGAGTCATGGGTAACGTATTGGGAAGCCATGCTTACCTGGGGCCGACCATACGGGGCAAAAGGTATTGCTTGAAATGCTTCAGCTATTGCTTGAGAACGTAGAGGTATAACGGACTAGGATTAACCGGAGTAGTTAGCTTGATTGTGAACCTTGGGATAGTCTAGTAGTTAAAAGCATGTTAAACCGGTAAGATAGTAGGTTCACAATGCCACCATTTAAATATTGCATAGGGGCGTATGTATGGGCATGCGTTCCGCCTTGTTTGTGTTTGGCCTGAAAGAGGGCACGGAGACCTAGCGTTCTGAGGATCGCTAGAAAGGTCTGGAGTGCCTTAACTTGGGAAGTCCGTCGACAGGCCGAATAGAGGATGGGCTGCCAGCGTGCCCGGCATGAGGATGGGCTGCCAGCGTGCCCGACATGAGGTTGGGGAGTTGTGTTTGTATCACCGCCAAAGGGTTGGCCGTGAGACGCAGTACCTGGCAAGTAGTGCTAAGGGTGCTGTGTGGGATTGTAGGTTTAGAATAGCTAGGTAGTGTTAGGTGGTGAGACGGAGTAGACCGTCTTACTGAGTATTCAATACTCACCCCCTTACCAGTGCGCATGATAGGACATCCGGTCAGGTGGACCATAGGACGGCAAGGCAGGAGGGAGCAGCAGCCAATGGAGGAAGACTTTCCCAAGGCGTAGTGAATCTAGTACCCATACGTTGTAATTTACCCCACAATGTAATCGAGAAATTTTTAAGCAATGAAAATATCATTTTTGTCTAACACTTGGGTCTGGATTCATAGTCCGAGATGCGGGTGTTACATTCGACCCCTACTGCGACGAGCTCTTAGTTTGGGAGAGTCTAGCTCCGGGTTAAATTTGAGCCTATCAAATTTTGGCGCCGTTGCCAAGGAATCAAAATCACCTATAAGATTTTGATTCTAGAATTTAGTCTAAGTTTTTATTTTCGTTTTTACGCGTTTTCCTTTTGATTTTGTGTGTTTCAGGTGCAAAGAGGAAAGCTACAAGCGAAGATGTTGAATCGCACTGTGGTTTTAATTCCGAATGTTGAAGGTCAGTTGTTTGATAGAGAAGGAAACAAATACGACCAAGGAGAAAGGCTCGATGAAGCTGGTAGTGCTCTCGTAGAGGCAGAGTAGGTTGACGAAGCAGTTGCAAGAGAACGAGCTGAGTTAGAGCGTCAACGAGCTGAGTTAGAACGTCAGCAAGCTGAACTAGAGCGTCAGGCTCAGGCAAATCGCCAAATTCAGGAGGGTGTAGTGAACCGACGCACTTTGGGAGATTACAACCGTCCTGAAGAATACTATGCCAACAAGGCAGCGATTCGGCCTCCTGGATTTCGTAAGAAAGATTTTGAGTTGAAGCCTGCGTACTTCTCTTTAGTGGCTCAACATCAGTTCCATGGGCACCCAACCGAGCATCCCATAGACAATCTTTAACGGTTCGAGGATCTTGCCTCGAGCATCAAGGCTAATGATGTATCTGAAGACTACATCCTATGTAAGCTCTTCCCTTACTCTCTTGCTGGAGAGGCAGCCGCTTGGCTGAAACAGTTGGAGCCAGGCTCATTGACAACTTGGAATGACACCAAGTATACTTTCCTGAACCATTTTTACGATGAGTCGTGTTCAGAGGATCTGCGAGCTAAGATCTCAACATTCTCTCATGGGCCAACTGAAGCCTTCAAGGCTTCATGGGAATGGTTCAAGGGATATCAGAGAAATTGTCCTTACTAGGGGTTTACAGAGGTTCAGTTGTTGGGTATTTTCTTCAGAGATATGGATTGGAAACATCAGATGGCTCTAGATGCTGCGAGTAATGGGGATTTCAAAACTCAATTTTCGGCTGACTATCTCATGCTTATCAAGAATGTGGCTTCGAGCAACAACAAGAAGAAGATTGACGAGGAGAGGAGAAGAGAAGGAGGTCTTACAAGTGGTGTTGAGATCGCTGAAGTGAAGGCTAAGATTGATTCAGTTCACAACCTTTTGGTAGGAAAGAAGTTGGTTCATTTTGCGTAGGAAGTTGACACGTTCTTTCAGGATGAGGATAGAGAACAAGAAGATGTCAACTATATCAACCAAAATGGGTACACGAATCAGAGATTTGGGAATCAGTCAGAGAACAGCGGGTACAATGTTTATAATCAGAGGAACTCATTCTCAGGAACTCCTAGGTCTCCTAGCTATACTCAGAAATCTCAGTACCAGAAGCCATTTGGCAGCAGCAACAACCAAAGGAGCTATGGGTCTTCATCTTATCAGCCAATCCCAGCTAACTCTCCTGAAAGCGACACGAAAGCTATGCTAGAGCAGATTCTTGAAGGACAGCAAAAATTGACAGTGAACCTCAATGGGAAGATTGAGGCTATGAACATTCGCATGAAGAAGCTTGATACTCAGGTTGCTCCGACTGCAGAATCAGTGAAGAGGCAGGAAGGTTGTATTCCTGGAAAAACATATATGAACCCAAGGCACTTCTTAAATTCTATCACATTGAAGAGTGAAGAACAAGTGATTCCAACTTTTGAGAAGTGTCAAGATGAGGATTGGCCCATGGTTCTTGAAGAAAACTTGAAATTGTGGGGTATGCAACGATCGACGCTTGAAGAAAACGTGAATTTTGATATTGCAGAGCATAGTGTCGATCGACACACTTCTGTTGTCGATCGACAGCAATATCTGACGGCAATTTCTAAACAGACAGTGTCGATCGACACACCTGATGAGGGTCGATCGACACACCTGATGAGTGTCGATCGAGACCATTGAGAAATGCAGAAAACTTGAAAAATTAGTCTGAAATCGTCGTCGAACGTGTCTACAAGCCCAAGTTTCTGTACCCAAGGAGTTTATACCCTTTATCTATCAACCATGGCAGTGACAAAGCACCTAAGGAGAAGGGAATGGATGCTCCACTATCATTGAGGAAGCTACCAAAGTTATTGAATCCAGGAATATTCGTTGTTTCGTGCTCAATCAAAGGTGTGGAATTGAAAGATTCTCTTTGTGACACAAGAGCTAATGTAAACGTCATGTCTGAGGCTGTTGCAAAGAAGATAGGGATTTTGGAGTTACAACCTTCGAAGACATATATCGAGCTTATTGATACCTCTTCTACAATTTCAAAAGGCTTCATTCCTATCGTGTTGCTTCAAATAGGAGATTTTCTTGTTCCTACGGACTTTTACATCATTGAGACCAAGGATAATAGCTGTAAACCATTGGTTCTTGGTGCAAAGTTCCTTGCAACAGTGGGAGCAATGGTGGAATTTCCTAATAAGCGAATCTCCTTCTCGAACATCAACAAGAATGTCTTCTATCCTGCAGTTCTTGTCACACAGGCTTCTTGTATGAGTGTCAATGTTGGAGATATGCTGGGTTATGGAGATGAGACGAAGAAGATTCAGAACATCCTCAAGTTGGCTCCTCTCACTGCTCATCATTATCTCAACATTCCCACGAGTTCCAAGTGCAAAAAGACCCCCAAAGTGAAGCGAAAAAAGACTTCAAAACCTTTCTCCAACTTCAGAATTTTCATCCCTTTAGAGTTGAAGGAGAAAGAAGAGGTAGTTATCCAAGAGATGGTGAATAATACTATCCAAGAGGTATTGTTCCTTGCAAGTCAGGGGGAGTGCACTTGAGAGATCCACCTTCAGTCTAAAACAGCTCCGACAAAGTCAAGCTAATGACTGAAAACAAGCGCTTGGTGGGAGGCCACCCATCTGTAAGTCTTTTCTTTTGTTTTCTTTGAGTCAGTTTGTCTTCTAACTTTGGATATCTCAAAACTTGTCAAAAATTATTAGATTACGTCTGTGTTGTGCCTTTTGATCGTGTTTCGTTTAAGTGATATTGTAGTTTAACTCATGAATGCTCGAATCGAAAAGAATCCAAGCCACGTTCTGATTTTTCGCGACGGTGTCGATCGACACCACCTAGTCGTAATGATCGACACCAAACACAACCAAGTCCAAATCTTTTTCGTTTTTACACTTTTGTGTCTTACTTTTTCATTGTCTTCACCAACCTTAAGCTTGGTAACACTGGGGACAGTGTTGTTTAAGTCTGGGGGAGGTAGTTGCTAACTTTTTTTCTTGTTTTTGAGTGTCAAAATCGTTTTATTGAGTCAAAACATGTAGGGAATGATGACCTTTTCTAGGAACAGACGCTTAGTCTTTGCGATATATTAGTTGTTGCAGCAAAGCCTTTGGTAGGAGCGAATTCAAAACCAGATGATAGTATAGGTTCCCCTCTTATCGCGGCTTGCAGAACAAAGTAGATCAAACTTTGGACTACCACACTCGACCTCCATCTCGCTATTTTCTCTATGATGATGTCACGATAGTAATCGATCCACCATTCGGGACTCCTTATTCCTTTCTACCACTCTTTGTTGAACCTGAATGGCCAACTCATTTTTACTTGGTACCCAACCCCTAGCCTTAATCTTTAGTTCAAACCTCATGCAATCTTTTTCCCTTTGTTTAATGTGCAGGTATGTGTATAAACACTGGAGAGAAAACGGTCCGACGCAGTTTTTTATTCACAAAATTGCACAGGAAAAGGATTTGGTTAGAGCGACGATTGTTAGGCATTCCATGGGATTGGTGCTCAATAATGGTAATTTTCGAGACTATGTACTATTGTAGATCATTCCCCCCTTAGTAAAAAAAAAAAGAGTTAAAAAAAAATCGAAAATCTTACCAGGGAAAGGGAATGATCATGTTTTAAAAGTCTCTAGCTTCTAGAAAAATCCCAAGGAATGGAGTGTATGGTTGTGAGTAGTGGAGTTTGTATCTTTCGTGCTTAATGGAGGTGTTTGGTTACTTACTATGATTTGGAGGAGAGAGTGCAATGTGAATGAGAAACTGTGGGTATCATCTGGACGAGTCTTTCTCTTGCGTTTATGCATAATGTCTGCATCCACCAAATAAAATCTGGTAACCTTAAACACCTTTAACTCCACTAAACACCTAAAGCCTTTTTTTACATAATACCTAGCCTTTTACTTGGTTGATATCGTTAGAGAGAATTCCATCATCACTTTGATCAAGTGTGCGACAGTTAGGAGGATGTGAAATTGACGGATTTGCAGGCTAAGATTGGAGGCCCAACCTATGATGGTTACGAATTCGTGACCACTAAGGTTGCTTTGTTTATATGCAGCGAAAGAGTCAAAGAGGCGAAGGCTAGGTTCTAAAGGATATGTGAGTTCCCGCGACTTTCAAATCTCGACTCCATTTTTAGTCTCTAGTTTGCTTGAGTGCAAGCAAAATTTAATTCTGGGGGAGTTGATATATCATGGTTTTTACCATATTTTGACCATGATTTAACCCGGTTTTATCGAGTCTTTTCGGTGTTTTTCGAGTGTTTTAGAGTTTGCAGGTTTGTGTATGTATCGAGCTTAATTGGTGATTATGGAGAATTTTAGAGCATTGTGGAAAGAGGAGCTGAAGTCGCTAGGACGGATTTTCAATTGCCGTCAGATATTGGTGTCGATGGACACCAGGAGGTGTGTCGATCGACACAGGCCCATGACTAAAAGACTTTCCAGTTTTGAAGAATTTCCTTTTCGCACCAGAAGATCCAGAAATTTACAATAAAAGCCCATCACGAATTTGAGGCTGTACTGAGTTTCTATTGAACAAATTGAAATAGAGTTTGAGAGTTTTAGGGAGAAAAGTCTACTTCAATCTTGAGATTCTTCAAACCCTTTGTATCTCTTCCTTATTCTCTTTATATACATTATTATTCAGTCATGATTTGTTTTGCATCCATGTCTGAGTAGTTCTCTTTTTAGGTTTAGGGTTATTCGAAAGGATTGAAGATGAATTGTTAAATTAACATCGCTTGTTAGGATTATCAAATTGGTTCTTCATCTAGATTGCTTTAACTCTAATTTAGGATTCGCGACCCTAAATTAGATATCCTAGGTTGATAAATTGACACGGAAGTGTAATTGATTAACTTGAACTAAGATTTTAGATGAGCAAAATTTCCTATTCGCAAAGGAATTTGATTTAGGAATTTTGTGAACAAATTGAACTTAGACTTAATGCTTGCTTGAATTGATTGAATTCGCAAAGGAATTTAGCTTTCTAGAGTTTAGGCATAGTTAGTTTTCGCAACGGAAGTTGGTTAATTATACCTTAGTGTTTCGAGTTCGAGAACGGTTCTTAATTAAATCTTGACGTTGTTTAATTTGCAATTTTCATTCATCCTGAAAATTTCCTGAAAACCTAGCTTTTTGTTTAATTGAATCTTAGGAAACCAAAAATCATCATCTGCTTTAAATTAGTTTTTGCATTTACTTTACATTATTCGCTTAGCTCAGTTCGAAGTCATACATCCTATCGTTTGATTTAACTCCCAGTGATTCGACCCCTACTGCGACGACCTCTTAATTTGAGAGAGTCTAGCTCAGGGTTAAATTTGAGTCTATCAACAACTTAACTATATTAACCCCCCACTTGCATATCACATTTGACAAAAAAAAAATGATTAAAAGAAATACACCAAACTCAAGAGACCAATATCTTTATATAAATGAATACAATGAGAAATAAGAATACTTAACTTTCTTTGTCACCTCTAAATCTTTGGCTCCATCAATACCCTGTTGCGGCGTCATCGTGCTTTATCGAGGTGTCCAAAGTAGAGACATGGACTAGAAGTAGTTGTTAAAGCTAAGTGTGTGAAATAAGTAATGATAACTACTATAAGTATATGCATATGTGTAGTGTTGTAAAGCGCATAAGAAATCAACGGGAATCACTTTTTGTGTTTGCTTTCACAAGCGGTGGCTAATAAGTCTGAGATATATGAAGTAAATGGGAATCCTATTGTTGGGGTCGGATTTCACCCGCTGAACTTCGACGTTCAAAGTTATGACTGATAATGAGCATACTTTGAACGAGTAGAGATGATATGGCCCCTAAGTCATATCATCCACAAGAAGATGAAGACCTCTTGAATTTCCTAAGTCCTCTTTTACCTGGCAAGGGAACCTTCGAAGCTATCTTCATCCCAGGAGAAGTCATGAATGTAGCGTCGGAGAGGTCATGGAGCCAACAAGAGGCACTGCAGAGGCCAAAACTGCCTGGCACCGATGTCACTGAGCAGTGACACTGATGTCACTGCCCAGTGACACTGATGTGCTTGGCCTCATCGGTGTCCAGGCAGCTGCCATCAGTGCCAAGGCAGTTGCCATCATTTCCAGGTGCTTCGTCGCCCGTCAGAACAACAACGAAGGCTCCAGAAGGTTCCCCGCATCAAAGCCCAGTAACGAAGCCCACATAGGCACAACAGACATAGGGGAAAAAGGCAATCCGCGAAGATTTAGGAAAGTTGACATTATCTTTAGGAAAAAGCTTAGCCAACTTAGGAGGGTATATATATCAATGTACACGCCCTGGTAAAAGGCATTGGCAACTTTATTCACAAAAGCAATACAAAGCATTTACAAACCCTATTTTCTCTTTGTTCATCATTTTCTCTTTCGTAGCTTAACATAGAAATCTTTGCTTCCTCTCGAAACCCTTACAAATCTAATTGTGCGATTTCCGGCATCCATAATTTGGCGCCGACTAAGGGAAACTAGAGAGTTTCTTACACAAAAAAGCTACGTTACATATCAAATCTAAGATGGTGAGCGGCAAAGAAAACACGTATCGCAGAGACAACCAGGAGAAAGAGCCCTCCATCTGAGCTACTGCTACCAACGCCGCTGCTCAAGGCGACATAACCGAGGTGAAGAAGATGCTAGAAACCTTCCTCACAAAGCAGAAGAAGAAAGCCAAGATCAACGAGGCAACCCTCAACGCCTCGATTTCACGAAGAATGTGCGGAAGACCCGACACAACAAGACTTAGGGCGCGCATCGACCCTCAACGCCTCGATTTTTTGGCGCCTCGTACCACTCGGGGAAACCCAGATGACCTACCACCATCGAGCCTTCCTTGAAGTAGCCTTGGAGAGAGCAAACTTCAAGGAAGCTGAAAAAGACATCGTCTACTGCAAGCTGTTCGTAGAAAGCCTCTAGAGGCTTGCCCTTAAATGGTTCTACAAGTTGGAGAAGAATTCGATTCACACTTTCCTCCAGCTTTCCGAGTTGTTCGGGTAGCATTACAACATCTTCATGGAACGGAAAATCTATGATTCCGAACTATGGAACAACAAGCAAGCGAGACCGAGAGTCTTCGGTCTTTCATGACAAAGTTCAAGAACACGTTGTCAAAGGTTGAAGATATCAGCAACAAATCAGCCCTAGAGGCCTTGCGAGGAGTGCTTCGGTGTCCGTCTCCATTATGGCAAGAGATGCGTATCAACACGCCAACAACAATTCAAGATGCTCTCCACCGTGCAGGTGACTTTACTCGAACAGAAGAGGAAGTCCGAGCCAGGAAAGGTGGGAAAACCAAACAAATAAGCGAACCAGCCCAGGTCTGTACTGAAGAAGAGCAATCCGGCTTACGTCCAATACGAAGGAGGATCCAGAGGGGCTCACAACTATCAAGTGGACTCTTCGGGTCGCGGACGTGGAAGAGGCCGTGGGCGCGGTCGCGGCAGATGAACCTGGAAAAACACCTGGACCAGAGAGTCAAAGGACTATGACGAGAAGCTGTACTGTGATTTCCAGAAAGCAAGTGGACATTCCACCGCAAGGTGTCGCGAGTTAGGGCGACAACTCATAGCCAAACTCACAGAGGACACCTTGAAGGGCAACAACAGCTTGTCAGACTTCAAGCGAGAGGAGAAAGCTCTTACTGACACCGAACAGCAAGCGGATAATCCTAGACGCCATCGTCGCCATGACGACATGGAAAACGACGACCAACGTGAAAAGTATCAACATGATAATGGGAGGCTCGGAGTACTGTGCGGACAACGTGACTGCGATCAAAGCTTACCAACAACGCGCTGACGTCTGCGCGAACATATCAACACCTGCAAAGCCAAAGCTTTCCAGCGACCCTATCACCTTCGACGAACAAGACACTGAGGATCTCGATCAACCACACAATGATCCCCTAGTAATCAACTTGATTGTTTACGACTTCAATGTCGCTCGCGTTCTTATTGATACAGGAAGCTCCGTGCATGTCATCTTCAAGAAAACACTGTAGCGAATGAAGATTGATCTATCCACAATCAAAGGCAGGTCTAAACCCATAACAGGCTTCTCTGGCGAGATAACCATGACGATGGGAACAATTCGCCTTCTCGTCCAAGCTGGCAACATTAAGAAGATGGTTGATTTCACCATCTCCGATCATCCAGCAATCTACAACATGATCATGGTAACTCCTTCGCTCAATCAGATGAGAGATGTGCCTTCAACATACCACTTATGCCTCAAATTCTCAACGCCCATCGGTATAAAACTGATATGAGGAAATCAGAAGGAATCCCGTACGTGTTTTCTGGCCGAGCATAAGCTGCGAAGCATCGAGAAAAAGAAAGACGACTCCGAGCCTCAAGAATCATGAAAAAGAGTGAGAACCAGCTCTGAGCAGGTCAAGAACCTGACCGACCTCTTATAGCAATTACAGATTGCAGAAGGTCGTGTAGAAGAAGAGCGACCCACCTGCGATCTTGTTGTGTCTATATGCATTGATGAGAAACATCCTGCAAGATGTGCAGAGATCAGAGCCACGCTTGATGAAACACTTAAGAAGGAGCTAGTGGCTTTCTCCAGAAGAACAAGAACACTTTCGCCTGGGTAGCAGAAGACATGCCTGGGATAGACTTCAGCGTCGCTAGCCACGAGCTCAACGTTGACCCGACTTTCAAACCAATAAAACAAAAATGGAGGAAGCTCGGTCCCGACCGAGCAAAGGCGATAAACGACGAAGTTGAAAGGCTCGTACGCGTCGGGTCAATCACCGAAGTCAAGTAACCCGATTGGCTCGCCAACCTAGTCGTGGTAAAGAAGAAGAACGGAAAGTGGCGTGTCTAGGTGGACTTCACGGATCTGAACAAAGCGTGCCCGAAGGACAACTTCCCTCTGCCTCACATTGATCGCTTAGTAGAAACAACAGCAGGGAATAAACTCTTGACATTCATGGATGCCTGCTCAGTATGCAACCAGATTCTAATGCACCCTGAAGATAGAGAGAAGACCGCCTTCATCACAAACCGTGGAATCTACTGTTACAAGGTGATGCCCTTCGGCCTAAAAAACGTTGGTGCAACATATCAAAGGCTCGTGAACAAGATATTTCAAGATCAGCAAGGCAAGACGATGGAGGTATATATAAACGACATGCTTGTGAAATCTCTTGAGGAAGAGGACCACATCTCTCACCTGGAAGCGTGTTTCAACCAGCTCAACCTTCACAACATGAAACTAAACCCAACGAAGTGCATATTTGCGGTAACCTCTGGGGAATTGTTGGGATACTTGGTCACTCATCGTGGCATCGAAGCTAATTCAAAGCAGATTGATGCGCTGATCCAGATGGCATCCCGAAGAAACAAGCGTGAAGTGGATAGATTGACTGGACGAGTGGCTGCGCTCAACCTGTTCATCTCACGATCAACTGACAAGTGCCTACCTTTCTACAACACGCTGCGAGGAAACAAACAGTTCGAGTGGCTAGACAAGTGTAAAGATGCTTTCAGACAGCTCTAAGAGTATTTGGCAACACCGCCTATCCTTGTTATACCAGTAACTGGAGAACCTTTCTTCCTCTACATCGCTGTTTCTAAAACAGTTATCAGTGTTGTGTTAGTACACGAAGAACGAGGTGAGCAAAAGCCTATATTCTATGTTAGCAAAACCCTCACCGACGCTGAAACAAGATATCCTTAGCTGGAGAATCTAGCACTTTCCGTCATCTTGGCATCACGAAAGCTAAGCCCTTGCTTCCAATCTCATACCATTGTAATTCTCAGCACCTTTCCTTTGCGTTCGGTCTTGCATAGTCTAAGTCAATCTGGCAGGTTGGCCAAGTGGGCTGTAGAACTCACCGAGTATGACATCGAATATAAAGGGCGAACGTGTAACAAGTCACAAGTGTTGGCAGACTTCCTTATCGAACTCCCAGAGGACCAAACCCCAAAGCAGGTCCGACCAGGGATCTTGGAACTACACGTCGACGACTCATCTTCCATAAACGGGTCCGAAATAGGGATGCGCTTAGTATCACCAACAGGCGAGATCCTTGAACAATCATTCCGTCTAGGCTTCAAAGCCTCCAACAACGTAGCAAAATTTGAAGCCGTTATCGCTGGTATGCGACTCGCTCAAGGATTTAACGTCGAGCACGTTCACGCATTCTGCGATTTACAACTAGTTTTAACCAGTTGAGCAGCGACTATGCAACAAAAGACGATCACATGGAAGCCTATTTAAAGATAGTCAAGGACCTTGCCTTTACATTCAAAGAGTTCACACGTTGACGACGCCTTAGCAAACCTTGCCTCCGGTTCAGCTCCGCCAAAAGATCCAGCTTTGAAACGGGTTATCCCCGTGGAGTTCATTGAATTTCCAAGCATCCAGCAAGGTATGACGCTCGCTATCTCAACACGCTCTCTGATTGCGAAGCAAGCAAAAGCCATTGCTGAATCACTTGAGACAAGAGCCGAAGACGTTGAGATGATAGATGCAGCTGAGAAAAAAACTGCAGACGTCGATGAAGTCCCAGGCACTGATGAGGCCCCAGTCGCCGACGCCTCTGTCATCGATGGGGTCCCTGTCACCGATGAGGTCCTAGACACCGACAACCTCTCGCCCGAAAATCTCCCACTTGTCCCTCATGACCAAGACACGTCTGTTCCGATGGAGACAGATAAAGAACCAGAGTACGGTTGCGATAAACCTTGGATGGATCAGATTCGTGCTTACATTATCAACGAGGAACTGCCTAGCAACAGGTGGGCAGCCCGCAAGGTACATAAGCAAGCTGCTTGATACGTTATGCTAGATGGTAACGTCTACAGGTGGGGATTCTCCGGTCCTCTGCTCACCCGCATAGAAGATTAAGAGGCCAGACAAATCATGAAGGAAGTACACAGCGGATCTCAGGAGGCAAAGAATTAGCAATCAAGATCAAGCGACATGGCCACTTCTGGTCTACTATTGTAAATGATTGCGTTAAGTTTTCAGCCAAGTATGAAAGGTGTCAATGACATGCTCCAAAGATTCATCAACCAACAGAGACGCTTTCCTCTGTCACCTCTTCTTATCCGTTAATGAGATGGGCCATGGACATCATTGGACCACTGCAAGCTTCAAAACAAAAGCGTTTCTAACTTGTTCTGACAGATTATTTTTCGAAGTGGGTAGAAGCTGAAGCTTACGTAAGTATCAAAGACGCCCAAGTTGAAAGTTTCTTCTGGAGAAACATCATATGCCGTCACGGAGTTCCATACAAAATTGTTATAGACAACAGTTCCTAGTTCATCTCCAACAGGTTCAAGACCTTCTGTGCGAAGTGGAAAATTCGACTTAGCAAGTCTACTCCTTGTTATCCTCAAGGTAATGGTCAGGCATAAGCAATCAACAAGACAATTCTCGATGGCCTTAAGAAACGCTTAGATGCGAAGAAGGGACGTTGGGCAGACAAACTAGAAGGCGTTTTATGGTCCCACCGCACCACTCCTCGCCGTACAACATGTGAAACTCCTTTTGCACTTGTCTATGGCACTGAATGTGTTATACCTTTCGAAGTCACTTCTCCGGAGCCACAACGTTGTCTCTTACCAGAACACGAAGATCTCAAAGATTCGCTCCTCTCCGATGAATTGGACCTCCTTAACGAAAGGCGTGATCAAGCACTCATCAGGATAGCCAACTATCAAAACGCAGCCGCACGCTATTACAACTCCAGAGTTCAAGAAAGACGTTTACGTGAAGGCGACTTGGTCTTGCGCGAAGTCTTCCAGAATAAAGCAGAGCGGAACGCAGGCAAACTTAGAGCTAACTGGGAAGGACCTTACAAAGTCATCACCGTGGTCTGTCCCGGCATCTATGAGCTCGCCACCATGGCTGGCTCGCCACCATGGCTGGCACGCCAATACTCGATTCAAGGAACGCGAAGCACTTGAAGAGGTACTATCATTAGTCCTCTTCTAAGGCTGTTGCCTTGAACTACGAGGCGACTCGATCCCTGCAAAGGGTACGTAGGCAGCTTGCCTCCGGAAGAGTTATGTTGCCCTCCTCCGTCTAAAGAGGGGGGGGGGAGTAAGTGCTTTAACGAACTACGGGGCGACTTGATCCCTGCAAAGGATACGTAGGCAGCTTGTCTCTAGACGAGTTCAGTTGCCCTCCTCCGTCAAAAGGGGGGGGGAGTGGGGTATGTATATTCGTATACTCCCATTTTTTATCAAGCTCTTTGCTTCAGACGATAAACACTTGACACAAGTCTCATAGACTTCATAATTTAGATCCTCTATGGATTTTTCATAGCCTTTTCAAGTAAGGTTCATCAGTTACATCCTTCATGGATCATTCAATAGCCTTTTTCAAGCAAGTTTAATCCACAGTCGTTACTGCTGGTCACAGTAACAATGTGAGATCCTGAACACGATGACATCCATCTGCGGATCCTAAGCGCACTATATATGTTCTAATGTTCAGTTTCGGGGCTTTTGACTCTGGCTGTTCATTCAAAAACTCTATTGTTTCAGCTTTAGGGCTTTTTGACCCTGGCTGTTCATTCAAGAACCCAACAGCACCGTTGGTAAAAAGCAGCTGCCTATGATTACTTAGGTTTATACACAGAATAATCATTTCGAAAACCCAACAGCACGTTGGTCAAGTCAAAAGGTGTGATCGCTTCTGAACAGACGTGTTCGGAAAGCACCGCCATTCTAGAAAACCCAACAACAAACGTTGGTAAAAGTAGAAACCCAACAACAAGCGTTGGTAGGAAAGAAACGAAAGCGCACTTGCGATTTCGTTACCCTGCAGTCATAAACCCAACAATAACGTTGGTACAATTACCCAAACGTGTGTCTAGTATAAACGACCTCCAACCTGTAATAAAGACTTGATCAAAGCAAGAATCATGATTTGACAAAGAAAGAGAGGCAAGAAAATAAAACCGCATTCATTATCATCTTACATTTACTACAATGCAAGGTAAAAAATCATAGCATGGATACAAACCATCCAACGATATTTCCAAAAGTCATGAGTAATCACATTAGAAAATTATAAAGTCATAGACAAAAGTCATAAAATGGGCTAAGTCTGAAAACAAAAGAGGGGAAAGTCGATCAGTCCTCAGCGTCCTCGTCGTCTGTCACCTCGACATCATCCTCGTCTGTCACCTCGGCGTCTTCATCGACAACAACGCTTGCCTCAACAGTGCTAGCAGAAACAATTGGAATCTCAAGTACTCTTCAGACACTAGCAAGTAGGTCCGCAAACACGTCGGGAGCATCATAGATCGGGTGACGCCGATCTTGCAATGCCTTAACCTCATTCGGAAGGTCTAGTGGCTCAGATCCCTGAGGAAGCCCAATGAACTTGATATGCTCAAATTTACCCTGAGCTACTCTCTCAAATTAAGAGGTCGTCGTAGTAGGGGTCGAATCACTGAGAGTCAAATCAAACGATAGGAATATTGACTTCAAATTCGGCTAAGTAAAATAATGTAAAATAAATAACAAAAGCAAATGGTAACAGGAAAGATTGTTGATTTAAAATTCAATTAAACAAAGTGCTAGGCTTTTGGGTAATTCTCAGGATGAATCAAAATTGCAGGTTAAACAGAATCAGGATTTAATTAAGAACCGTTCTAGAACTTGGAACACTAAAATATAATTAACCAACTGTCGTTGCGAAAACTAACTATGTCTAAACCCTAGAAAACCAAATTTCTTTGCGAATTCAATCAATTTAAACAAGCATTAAATTCAAGTCCAATTTGTTCACAAAATCCCTAAACCAAATTTCTTTGCGAATAAGTAATTTTGCTCACCTAAGATCTAGTTCTGGCTAAAAATTACACTTTCATGTCAATCTATCAACCTAAGATAGCTAATTTAGAGTGATCAATTCTAAATCAGAGTTCAAGCAATCTAGGTGAAGAACCTAACAGATAATCCTAACAAGTGAGCTTACCCTAACAATTCATCATCATTCCATTCGAACTACATTAAACCTAACAAGCAAACTACTCAGACATGGAGGCAAAGCAAATTATAGCTGAATAATAATGCATAAAGAAAGAGTAAAAGAAGAATTACAATAGGGTTCGAAGAATCTCAAAGTAATGAAGTAAACTTGTCTCCCTAAAAACCCTAAAAACCCTAAAAACCCTAAAAACCTCTCTTAAAGCTCTCTAAACCTTTTTAAGTAAAAACTAAAAGTCCTCCTCTAAAAACCTAAAATAAAACTATTTATAGAGGTAAAACTCGTGGTGAGCTTTTATGACGGTCTATTTCAGCTTTCGGCCCATTAACTGGCGAATTTCCTTCTTTAAAACGTATTTAGGTCGGTTTCTGCGCTGGCCTGTCGATCGATCGTCTATGTGTCTGTCGATCGATCGGCTTCAATGTAGCTGTCGATCGATCGTCCTTCTTGGTGTTGTCGATCGACAGGCTGCTTCATATCAGCTTCTTTTCTTGCAAAATCCGGCTCCAACCTTGTTTACGTTCCAAAATGCACCGTATTCACCATATAAGCTCCTCTCGTGCAATAACCTGTTAAGACACTAAAAAGACTCGAAATACAACGAAAAGACTCGATAAAATGACTTATATCATGGTCGAAAACCGGTAAAAACCATGATATATCAGAACTCCAAGTTTGCATCAATCTTAGCGAGGTTCAACACGTCGTTCTGGACCTTCCTGCCGATCTCTGCAAGTAACCCAGCAACCTCGTTAGTTCGCCCCGCAAAACCGCAAGCTATCTCATCTCTGGCCTCAGCAACGGCTTCACGAATCCTGATGCGCTGAAGATCACTAGCAGAGCTAAGCTCACCCCTCTGCTGAACTACCTCACCCTCGGCCTTGGTACACCTCGACTTAAGCTTCGTCAACTTATCATCACAGTCCTTTTTGATTTTCTGCACCGAGAGAGCGTCGCGCTCAATAACCTTGTTCCGCTCGGCGAACTCATCCAGTCTCGACTGCAGAACGACATTGGCCTCCTTGGTCGCGCGAAGCTCGCTATCTTTAGAGCGAACACCCTCATCATCATCACCAACCAGACAGTCAAAGAAGAGGGAATGCTGCAAGAAAGCAAAAAATGACATAAAAACATGCTAAGGCATAAACAGTGCTAAGGGAAAGAGTCAAACCTCAGAGGCTTTTGACATCACGGCCGAGTAAGCTTCATCACAAAGCAGCCCACCAACGAAAGGCACAACAACATGGCTCGTTGAACTCTCTCTGCCGGCAACTGCTGCAGGGCATGTGTCCACTCTCTGCCTCTTCGAAGGGATCTCGCGGTCGACGCCTTTTCCTTTGCAACTAGATATGTGGGCTCTCTCCGCTGACAGCCTACGAAACTCCGTGAGCTCGCCTGAAGAAGGAGGAGGAAGTAGCAGGGGTCTTCGGCGCCAAAGGCCTTGAAGACCTCGCCCGCACCAACGGAGTTGTCAAGGTCGAGGTCATCGGTATCACCGTCCTCGGCGTGCAGGTACCCGATGACCCCTTGGCCTTTGCTGTTGTTTCAAGTGCAGCCTGCTCACGAGAAGACACCCTCGCCCTTCCTCGTCCAAGAATCTTTCCTGGAATGATCGCAGTGGAAAGTGCCCTCTCGATCCACTTACGACTGAACGACTTCCTCCAGTTGTTGTTCCCAGAGGAAAGCTCGTCATGCATAGCGGTAACGAACTCCTTCGAGTCTTTAGGAAACGATGGCTTCACTGCGAAAGATAAGAATTCAAGAATTAGCATAAACAAGGCTATAAAAGAAAAGAAAAAACAAAAAAAAACTAAGTGTTAATTACCTCGTCTCTCCCATCTCGTCTTGACGAGGTCAATGCAGTACGCCTCGACAGTCTTCTCAGAAATCACAACGAAGAAGAAACGATCCTCGAAGTGGTCATCCTTGATCGGAAACCTGGCAATGAGTGCCATCCCAGAAGCATTAGTAACAGTATGCTTGAGCTCTTCACTTCGACCACGAACTCTAAAATCCGTCAAGCAAGACAAGTGATCGGTGCTGATGTCAACACCACACTCTCTGCTCAACACGTAGATACCAAAGAGATGTCTAATGCCCCTGGGGTTAATCTGAGAAAGGCAGACGCCGTGTATCACTAGAAAGCGCATGAGGAAACAGGGTAGTGGAAACCAAAGGAGACACTGATCGAAGTAGTTCTCACACAAGGTAAAGTGTCTTGGAGGCGGGGCAACAACTCTGTCAACAAGGCCAGGAGCAACTTACACGATCTCCTCTGAGATACCACACTTCCTCCAAAGACGCTGCAAAGACTTCTCATCCGAAAGACTGGACCCAGGAGGGATAGGGCGGACCTTAACCTTCGCCTTCTTCTTAGCCTTCTTCGTATGTTGAACCTCATCAAGTGTATCCTCATCATCACTCTCAACACTAGAAGCACGCGAGTCAGACGAAGAGGAAGAAGGAAATGCATCAGCACAGCAAGGGATCCTCGTTGTTCAAAGGAATCATGCCACCCACAACTCTGGTGTCGTCGGCATGTCGAGTCCCCAAACCGTCCACATCGGTGCCGACGACTCTGTCCGAATCGGTGCCGATGACCCCATCCACATCAGTGCCCCCATCTCCGATCCGCATCCACATCGGGTCATCGGTACGTGATGGAGACGTTGGGCCTTCGGTCTCAGGGTGAGTCTGCGGGTCTGCAGGGGAGCATGAAGTCCTCGGGTCCATAATGTCCAACACCAATGATCTCACCTCTTCGGTACAAGCGCAAGTAAGGCCACGGTCTTCGTTGAGATGCAGCAATGACCCCGAAGACCTCGGGTTATTCTGTCTCGAGTGCACCGAAGACCGAGGGTCATCGGGACGACCATTCGATCCCATCATATCTTCGGGGTCCATAGAGGTGGACATTGGAACGCCGCGGTAGCTTGACAACGGCGGTTCGAGAGGTGTGAGGCAACGATAGTGAACCGGGTTCCAAGGCTTTGAACCAAAATCTCCAACTACATCAAGACAAAACCAAAATCAAAGGTCAAAAACCAAAGGTTTTTCTCTATCTTCAACGAGAACAAACTTGTTCATCAACAACATCAAAAGCCGTCTCACATTCAACATTCAAAGATCAAAATTCAAGAGAGTTCAAAAATCTACTCAATCCAAAGCTAGATTCACTAAACAATCAAAGCTTATACAAGGACCCAAGCTAGATTCACGGAGCAATCAACAATCCAAAGCTTGTCTATAGATCTAACGATTTGTTCTTCATATGAAAAGGTAGATCTCCAACACTTGAATGGCTAAAAGGCTTTGGAGAATTAGAGAGCTTTGATGAAAATAAGAAAGAAACTCACCAAACCATCAAGGAGACGACGGCACGACTGTGGTGGTGCTGACCGAAAAAATTTCCGGCGAGGTTGGTCGGAAAAACGTGACGGCGCCAGCGGCAAGTGAAGAAGAAGAAGAAAATTTAAAAACCCTAAGGAAAGGAGTGGAGGAGAAAGGAAGAGAAGAGAGAGAAAAGTTTCTCTTTCTCTCCATCTCACCAAACGGGTCCCGATATCATCAGAAATATTATCATTCTCGGAATTCATTTTTCTCGTTGCGAAAAACGTCCTCAACGTCAACAAACGCAACGCGGAGTCTTAAAATCTCCAGAAAAAAAAAAAAAAAAAATTCTGCAAGTTTCGGCACGCGAAGAGTGAAGTCTTTAAATATTCAGCAAGGTCTTAAAATCTCTAGTGTAGAAACAATCTCCAACAGCAAATGCTATCAGCTCTTGCAAGCAGAGGACAAAGTCTTAAAACCTTCGAAGAAAAAAAATAACGTTTACAGTGTTATCGACACTAAATGGCTCAAACCTATAGCATCACGCTTACGACAACATCATAACTTTGAACAGCAAACTTTGACATCCAATGGACCTTAACTCGATACTGTTATCACTAACACTACCGAGCTGGCGGCCTAACTGTTGGGGTCGGA
Organism: Arabis alpina; assembly: GCA_900128785.1. Taxonomy (NCBI): domain Eukaryota; kingdom Viridiplantae; phylum Streptophyta; class Magnoliopsida; order Brassicales; family Brassicaceae; genus Arabis; species Arabis alpina. The sequence goes on from LT669793.1 coordinate 17,646,312, forward strand.
TTTCACCCGATGAATTTTGGCGTTCAAAGTTATGATTGATAACGAGCATACGTTGAACGAACAGAGATGATATGGCCCCTAAGTCATATCATCCACAAGAAGAAGAAGACCTCTTGAATTTCCTAAGTCCCCTTTTACCTGGCAAGGTAACCTTCGAAGCTTTTTTCATCCCAGGAGAAGTCATGAATGCAGCGTCGAAGAAGTCACGAAGCTAGCAGGAGGCGCTGCAGAGGCCAAAACTGCCTGGCACCGATGTCAGGCAGTGACACCGATGTCACTGCCCAGTGACACCGATGTGCTTGGCCTCATCGGAGTCCAGGCAGCTGCCATCGGTGCCAAGGCAGTTGCCATCGTTTTCAGGTGCTTCGTCGCCCGTCAGAACAGCAACAAAGGCTCCATAAGGTTCCCACATCAAAGCCCAATAACGAAGCCCACATAGGCACAACCAGCATAGGGAAAAAGGCAATCCGCGAAGGTTTAGGAAAGTTGACATTATCTTTAGGAAAAAGCTTAACTGCCTTAGGAGGGTATATATATCAATGTACAAGCCCTGGTAAAAGACATTGGCAACTTTATTCACAAAAGCAATACAAAGCAATTACAAACCCTATTTTCTCTTTGCTCATCGTTTTCTCTTTCGTAGTTTAACATAGAAATCTCCGCTTCCTCTCAAAACCCGTACAAATATAATTGTGCAATTTCTGGCATCCACACCTATAAACAAGCATAAGGGAATCACTTTTGTGTATGCTTTCACAATAATATGAATCTTCTTCTATGGCAATCGATTCTCTTCTTTCTCTCCCTCTCAATCGACAAACCCTAGTTTTGAGTTTTGTACATGGTTGGATATTGTACATGGTGGTGTACGGATGGTTGATGAGGGTACGCAATGACAGTGGTTGGACTATGTAGACGGTAGTGTGTTCTGGTCCATTAGTGTATACGATGGCAATGGTTGGACAATGTGCACCATGGTGTGGTGATGGTGATATATTGTACACTACGGTAAGGCGATGGTGATATAGTGTACACCAAATTCACAACATCTACTCTTTTTTACTAATTGAAAAGCAAACTGAATCTACAAAACTGAATCCATTAGCGTTATGTACATTGGATTTTGTTCACATGTACGTACATAAGCTCCATTTTAAAGTAGCTACACATCAGGTGCTTCGTGGGACTGTACATAAGGCATATTCATATCTAGTGGTGTATGTACTTCTTCACTACTTTGTACATCCACAACATCTTCGAATGCTGATGGATAACGATTTTGCTTTGCCCTTTTAGAGGTGTACGAACATGGAGTTTCGGAGAAACTATACCTCCTCTGTGTCTGCTAATAAGTTGGCGATGATCCTAAGGAGAGGCGGCAATGGAGAGTTCGACAATGACGGTTGGGTGACGACGTATGCCGATGGATCGATGTGTTCAGATGTCATAGTTTCGTCTGCCGACGGTTCAGCAGTCGGGCCTGAACCTCCTTGCGGCGGTTCAGTCGATCGTAAATCTAACAATGGTAATTGGTGTACGGCGGTCTCCGGTTAGTGAAACGGCAGTATAAATTATCTTTAGGGTTCGATTTATGAGAGAGAGAAAGCATAAAGTTGAATATTAAATTATGTAATTAAAAATCTGAAACAATAAATAATTACACATTTCCGCTTTTTGTGTTTTAAATAAACTATTAAAAACTCTGAAAAGGTATAATCACATAACATTTTGTCCGATGCAAGCAAAAGTAAACATAGCCAAATCACTTCAAAATCAGACATGTGTGTTAAGTGTATGTATATAAAAAAGGCAAAATCGTCATAAATCTGTGTAAGTGACATAACTTGACAAATCAGTTTTGGCTTATGACAAATATGAGGTTTGAGTTTTGAACTATGAATTATTTGTAATTATTTCATTTTTTTGTATATGATAGTGTACGTATATAAAATACATTATAATGTACGTATGTTTTTAGATGTGACAAAAAGCCAAGACATTAAGCAAAGACATAAACTCTCCGTTTATCTCATTTTATTTATAATTATTTGCCTATGTTTAGAAATTATTTCCTCTTCTATCATAAATATACCAGTTGTTAAACATCATGTCTAATATTAAATTACTCTGCACATAAATAAGAAAGAGAAGATTTTTTCGGCTTCAACAGTGTAACGTCGGACACATCTTCCTCAGTAAATGCACTTACTCTCATTTATACAGAAGGGCAAAAACGTCCGAAAATGTGGTCATGTGACATTTTCATAATTAGAAACTCAATTAGAAACTTGAAAATATGACATTTTTTGACATTTTCTACTGCTGTTTCCTATCAATGTACATCCACCACCTCCGATGTACAATTACCACCATCTTTTGCCGGAGTATATCCATAACATCCTCCTCTACCTAAAATACATATACCTCCACTTGTTGCCGGTATAATTCACCACTTCTATTTGTTGCCGACGTACATACCCTTTCTTCTTATTGTTAGTGTACATCTACCACCTCGTAATGTTGTCGATGTACATTCACCACCACCTCTTGCTGATGTACATTCACCACCACCTCTTGTTGGTGTACATCCACCTCCACCTCCACCTAAATTACATTTACTCCCACTTGTTGCTTGTGAATGACGTACATCAACCACCTGTTCTTGCTGATGAACATTCACTTGAATTGAAAAACTGAAAACTTTTAGGAAAAAATATGTTGATTAAAAACGAGATATAGAGAAAAAAATAACGATTAAAATAGTTTGTAAAACTGATCAGTTTAAGATTTAACATACTCTAATTATCTCCAAATCCAAAGATTATTCAAAGAGACAAAAAATAGAAAATACATTAGAAAGAGAAGATGAAAAAAGTTTATTTAGGGTGATTCCTAAAAGAAAGCTCTCCTTTTTTTTTCACGACGCTTTGATGAAGAACACCACCACAACATTTTGTCTCTATCAACATATTCTTATTCGTCATGTGTTCTTAATCTTTCAAAATATTAGATGTAAAAGAGAAAGACGAGATAAAGAAGAAAAAGAAGAGAAGACAGATGTGAGAACTGATAACAAATCTCATTAAGAAAAAGTTACTTTTTGCATTATGTATCATGTCACTTCATATTTATTTTTATTTAAGGACATTTCAATATTTTAACGAGCCAAATGTGACAAGATTATAATGAGTTTCAGACTTGTGACATTTTTGCAATGAAACTCAAAACCTGTGACAAATCTGTAAATAATTTAATAAATTACACATAATACATTAGTTACAAAATGGAAATGCCCGAGATACAAAACGTCACGAAATACATTAGTTACGAAATACATGAGTTCTTAGCTGTCCAAGGACTAATAATCAACTAAACATGGTAATGTTTATGAAAAAGTGTGAATTGCTTTGTTAGGTTCTATAGAATTGCTATTAGTTATAGTTAAAACCATGGAACATGAAGTTGTGAGAGATTTACATCATAGAAGCGTATAGTTCACAAAATAAGAATGATAAATCATGCACATATCTTTAATTAATATCATGTTCCAAAACACTGAAAAATTAAATCATTATGCATGTTGAGCAACCTTCTTGATCATGTCATGATATTCATGGTGATTGTTACCATTCTCCATGATCATAACAAACATCAAATCTCTAAATCTTTCAGAGGTTTACTCAACCATTATACCACTGCAAAGCTTTCAGTCTTTGTTCTTCTTTGTATGTGAGGAGAAATCGCTGCAGTAATCTTGACTTACATAATGAAAAAGTGGAAAAGAAAGAAACTGTGGAAGTGATGACACAAAATGTGTTGCAGATATGTGCGCTAAGAAGGATTTTGATGTTCTTTTAATGTTGCAGATATCACGTTTGAAATATGCACTTTGAGTTTGTAACTTTATCATCCTTCTTATATGGGAGTCTCAAAGATTTGTACAAGCTGACAGAGAGGCCATTAGAGGACATGATAGCCAAAAAAGTAATTGTTGTGGATATAACTAAACGATAAAGCGAATATATTTGTTGCCCATTTTCATATTTGAGGAGTGATATATGTTTTCAGGTCGATGAGATGAAGCCAACTGAGAAGGGAAAGAAAATAAGGAGACTAGAACCCAAGGTGAGACTTCGAAAGGATTCATAAGGATCTCATATTGGAAATCTTGGGCATCAACTTATATGATGAGAACACGAGATATGTCTCATAAGGATTCTTGTCTAATTCTTCTTTGAGTTTTTCTTTTCAAATATTTTCTGATTCTATTTTCACTGACAAATCAAAACGGACGCCGAAGAATCAGAAAGGCGTCTGAGAAAATGATAAGAGTTGGAAATATAAACCATGGAGATGCTTCACAAGGAAGGATAAGCAGACGGAAGAAAAGTAAGTGAGCTTATCAGGAAGAAGTACAAGGGAGCTTATCAGAAAGAAGAGAAGAATTATCAATTGGTTAGATGATAAAGAGATGGTTGTTAGCAATTAATAAGCAGTTAGAAGTCGTTAAGTGAGAGAGGGAAGATTGTAAGAGAGAGTCTCTGATATAAATAGAGGGTCTTCTCATTAGATTGATTTTTTATCCAGAAACTTGTAGAAACAGAATCGACACTTGTAAATCATTCTTGGAGAGAAATAAGAGTTCTTGTTACAATTCTTAGCTAAAACTCTTAACAATTGGTGCGGTGAGGTACGGTTCGATGGCACCAAAGGCAGATACGGAATTGAGAATCCAAGCTTTGGAAGCTTCGATGGAGAAGCTCACTGGTAGAGTCGAGCAAGTCGCCGGAGCTGCGGAACTTGCACAGAACGAGACGAAAGATAGTCTTAAAGCGGTGGGTTCGCAACTCGCGGAGATTCTTCAACGACTCGACGGTCGAGTACGTCCAACGACGGCGATGGAGGAACGACGGGAAGAAAACGTGGTGATTCGCGGCGGAGACAAAGTAAATTCACCGATAAATCGAAATCAGGTACATACTCCTATACTGGAACAACACCGGAGTAGTTCTAATGTAGTAACTCAGGTGGTTAGTCAAAAACCTAGAGAGAATTGGCTAAGGAAACTTGAGATGCCTGTATGTGATGGTACGGATGTGTATGGATGGATTGCGAAAACAGAAAGATTCTTCAAGATTGGTCAGTATGAGGAAGAAGAGAAATTGGGTGCAGTATCTGTGTACTTGATTGGAAAGGTTTCGAAATGGTATAACTATCAGACGAGGAAGTATCCGTTTAAAGATTGGAGAACGTTCAAGCTCAAGTTGTTGAAGAGGTATGGATCTTCAAGAAACCTAACACCTTCAGAAAGATTGTTTGGAATGAAGCAAACAGGAACAGTGGATGAATATGTAGAAGAATTTGAGGATCTTTCAGCTCAATTGGATATGGATGATGAGAGCTTGGAATCTATTTTCAAGAATGGATTGAAACCAGAAATTCGAGCATTGGTGAGAATGTTGAAACCAAGAGGGTTAGATGAGTTGATAGAGACAGCTTTGGACATGGAGTCGAGTATTATGTCCAAACTGGTATTTGGAGCTATAAGTAATGAAGGTGGGGGTAACAGAAATTACTCTTATGCTCAGAGTAGATCACAGAATAATGGAGGATGGAGGGGTAAACCAAATGGAGGTTATGCAGGGAATAAGAATGGAAACAATGGACAAAGGCCAAGTCTAAAGCTAAGTCCTGCTGAATTTGATGAGAAAAAGAGAAATGGATTGTGTTTTAAATGTGATGAGAAGTTTTTTGTGGGACATCAATGTGCCAACAAAGAATTGAGAGTATTGTTGGTAGTCAATGGTTGTGAAATCGAATTGGAGGAAGATGGTGAAGAATCAGTCAAGGGAGAAGAATTGGAAGACGATCAGAAAGAATTTATGGAACTTTCACGGAATTCCTTTCTGGGAATTAACTCACCAACCACAACCAAACTCAGAGGGTATATTGGAAAGACAGAGATTGTAGTCATGTTGGAAAGTGGAGCAACTCATAACTTCATGTCCCCAGAAGTAGTAGAGAGAACTAAGCTGAAACCGAGATACAATAATAACTATGAAGTAGCATTGGGCACAGGAATTAAAGTGAAAGGAGTAGGCTCTTGCAAAGGAGTGAAGTTTAGCATTCAACAGTTGGAGTTTGAAGCAGACTTTATTAACTTGGAGTTGGGAAACGCAGATATAATTTTGGGTATTCAATGGTTACGAACACTGGGAAAGTGCCAAGTTGATTGGGAGTTTCATGAGCTTACATTTATATACCAAGGACAGACAGTGACTTTATATGGAGACCCAACTTTACACAACAAGAAACTATCTTTGAAAACGCTGTTGTGTAAGGAAAAAGGGTTAGGAGGTCAATGGGAACAAGGCGAATGTTCTGAATTGCAGATACAGAAGGAAGAGAAAGAAAAACATCCATCGATTGAGGCATTGCTAGTTGAATTTGATCAAGTGTTTGCAGAACCAACTAGCCTCCCACCATTAAGAGGAAGAGAGCATGTGATTACACTAAAGTCTGGATCAGATGCTGTGAGTGTAAGGCCATACCGATACCCGCATTGCCATAAAGAAGAGATGGAAAAAATGGTAAAGCAGATGCTGGAATCTGGTGTGATCCGACCAAGTCACAGTCCATATTGTAGTCCAGTCTTGTTAGTGAAAAAGAAAGACAACAGCTGGAGATTCTGCGTCGATTACAGAGCTTTAAACAGAGCAACAGTTCCAGATAAATTTCCAATCCCAGTCATTGACCAGCTACTTGATGAGTTAAATGGAGCTCAAGTGTTTTCAAAGTTGGATTTGAGGTCAGGATACCACCAAATCAGAATGAAGGAAGAGGATATTGAAAAGACAGCGTTTAGGACGCATGACGGATTGTACGAATTCTTAGTGATGCCGTTTGGCTTAACAAACGCACCAGCTACGTTCCAATCACTGATGAACGAGCTGTTCCGACCATTTTTAAGGAAATTCATATTGGTCTTCTTTGACGACATACTAATCTACAGTTCATCGATAGAGGAACATGCAAAACATCTAAAGATTGTATTGGAGATATTTGAAAAACACCAACTATATGCAAACCGAAAGAAATGCTTGTTTGCAGAACCTCAAGTGGAGTACTTGGGACATATTATCTCTAAAGAAGGAGTTCTAACAGATCCAAGTAAAACAGTGGCAATGGAGAAGTGGCCAATACCGAAGAATATCAAAGGAGTAAGAGGGTTCTTAGGGTTAACAGGCTATTATAGAAGATTTGTCAAGGGTTATGGAGCTATAGCTAGACCACTCACTGATTTGTTGAAGAAGGAGAAATTTGAGTGGGAACCTAAAGCACAATCAGCATTTGAAGCGCTGAAAAAGGCAATGTGTTCAGCACCAGTACTGGCACTCCCTGACTTTACACAACCATTCATTGTTGAATCCGACGCTTCTGGTTTTGCTTTGGGAGCAGTTTTGATGCAAGGGCAGAAACCTTTAGCTTACTTCAGCCATGTTCTAGCAGATAGAGAGAAGTTAAAACCGATTTATGAGCGTGAATTAATGTCCATAGTATTAGCCATACAAAAGTGGAAACACTACTTATTGGGGAGAAGGTTTGTGGTAAGAACGGATCAGAAGAGCCTGAAATTTTTACTGGAGCAAAGAGAAGTTTCGATGGAATATCAGAGGTGGTTGATACGTCTGTTGGGGTATGATTTTGAAATTGTGTACAAACCTGGAGTAGAAAACAAAGCAGCAGATGGTTTATCTAGAATGAATGGATTGGAGTTGGATGTAGGGAAGACTTTATTGGCTATTACAATACCAACAACTATTCAGCTAGAAGAGATTTAAGAAGAAGCTGAGCAGAATGAAGTAATTCAAGGAGTAAAGAAGCAGATGCTAGAAGGCAGTTTACGGAAAAAAGGATATACAGTGGCTCAAGGAAGACTATTCTATAAAGGAGGATTGATGATACCTCAGGATTCCAAATTCATCCCGCTTTTGTTACATGAATTCCATGATGGAGTACAAGGTGGCCATTCTGGGGTTTTGAAGACACTAAAGAGAATTCAATCTCAATTTCGTTGGAAGAAGATGAGACTCGATGTACAGAGGTATGTAGCAGAATGTCAGATATGTCAAACTCACAAATACTCCACCTTAGCTCCAGCTGGCCTCTTACAACCTTTACCGATTCCAGAGAAGATTTGGGATGATATTTCTATGGATTTTGTAGAAGGGTTACCTACATCAGAAGGTATGAATGTTATCTTTGTGGTTGTGGATAGGTTAAGTAAATATGGTCACTTTATTGGATTGAAGCATCCATTTACTGCCAAAGATGTTGCTGAGAAATTTACAAGACAAATTGTGAAGTTACATGGGTTTCCGTCTACAATTGTATCTGACAGAGACAGGATCTTCTTGAGTAACTTTTGGAAAGAAGCTTTTAAGCAAGCTGGTACTAAACTAAAGTATAGTACAGCATTTCACCCACAAACGGATGGACAGACAGAAGTTTTGAATAGGTGTCTCGAAACATTTTTGAGATGTTTTGCATCGGCACAACCTAAGAAATGGGGTCAATATCTTCACTGGGCCGAGCTTTGGTATAATACATCTTACCATACCTCGTTACAAGCTACACCTTTTAAAACAGTGTATGGTAGAGATGCTCCTGGGTTGGTTAAGTTTGAGGTGGGATCAACATCAAACTTTGAGTTGGAAACAGTATTGAAGGAAAGAGATCAGATGTTGCAACAGATTAAAGCTAATCTTACTCATGCTCAGCAGTTAATGAAGAATAATGCGGATAAGCATAGAAGAGAATTGGAGTTGCAGGTTGGATCCCAAGTGTTTTTGAAGTTGAGACCCTATAGGCAGCAATCAGTAGCTAAACGAATGTTTCAAAAGTTAGCTGCGAAATACTATGGACCTTTTGAGGTAGTAGAGAAGATTGGGAAAGCTGCTTATAAGTTGAAATTACCAGAGAGTTCGAAGATACATCCGGTGTTTCACATATCACAATTGAAACCGGTGTTAGGGAAACATCATGAAGTGACGACTTTACCTTCTTGTTTGACGGAGGACGATGAAGTGATAATGCAACCAGAGGCTATTATAGATACACGTTATAATAGAGAAGGAGTTTGGGAAGTGCTGATACAATGGACAAATTTACCCGCACATGAACAGACTTGGATGAGTGTTAAGGATCTTAAGGCGCAATTTCCGGAATTCCAACTTGAGGACAAGTTGTCTGAAGCCGCGGGGGGTAATGATAAGAGTTGGAAATATAAACCATGGAGATGCTTCACAAGGAAGGATAAGCAGACGGAAGAAAAGTAAGTGAGCTTATCAGGAAGAAGTACAAGGGAGCTTATCAGAAAGAAGAGAAGAATTATCAATTGGTTAGATGATAAAGAGATGGTTGTTAGCAATTAATAAGCAGTTAGAAGTCGTTAAGTGAGAGAGGGAAGATTGTAAGAGAGAGTCTCTGATATAAATAGAGGGTCTTCTCATTAGATTGATTTTTTATCCAGAAACTTGTAGAAACAGAATCGACACTTGTAAATCATTCTTGGAGAGAAATAAGAGTTCTTGTTACAATTCTTAGCTAAAACTCTTAACAATTATTTGAGGAGTGATATATGTTTTCAGGTCGATGAGATGAAGCCAACTGAGAAGGGAAAGAAAATAAGGAGACTAGAACCCAAGGTGAGACTTCAAAAGGATTCATAAGGATCTCATATTGGAAATCTTGGGCATCAACTTATATGATGAGAACACGAGATATGTTTCATAAGGATTCTTGTCTAATTCTTCTTTGAGTTTTTCTTTTCAAATATTTTCTGATTCTATTTTCACTGACAAATCAAAACGGACGCCGAAGAATCAGAAAGGCGTCTGAGAAAAATGTACAAGCAGTTCCATCAATCGCAGTTTCCGCTTTGAAACCCAATAAAGAAGAGAAGATTGGTCTATGAATGATCATCAACTTGAATTGTATATGTCTAACGTCTGTAGATTGGAATTGCAAATTTAGATATTTGTTAAATGCTCTTAGGATAAAGTAAAATGAGACACTTATGTGGTAAGTTTTGGGTGATTTTGGCTCTCGGATCGTAGGGCAATTGAGTTTCTTTTCCAGATCTTATAATTGTTAGGTTTTAAGACATTCAAATCGTTGTTGGTTAAAAAGCTCTTCGAATCTGCAGCTTCAAAAGGATGTTGATATTAAGCTACATTTGAAATTCCCTCTGTTAACACAATCGAATGGTCTTTTTTCAATGCATAAACGAAAAGTCGTTGAACTTCAAATGTAGATTATTCTTTGAACTCAAAGCTGTTGAACTCAAGTATTGCTTTAAATCACTCAAATAGCAGGCTTCCTATCTTCCTTGCGCCTTGGAGATTTCAAGAAAGGTAATTTTGAGATTGGTTAATGTTCTCCTTTCTGCCTTACTTGTGGGCAAATATAGCAAATCCACAAAAGGCTTATGATTTTTTTAGCTAAAAGAACACGTGGACCATGAGGCTGTATGAGATCGCGAGGCTCGAGTGAAACTTCAATATATTATATTTTCAGCAAATTGAAGTGCTAACAAGATGAGATACTCTTGAATCTTTGTCAATCTTCGTTTAGCGTTGTCCTTTTTCCGCAACTAAGTTGTTAAAAGTTTTAACTAACCACTATATATCAATGTGAAAATTTATTTCTCTCGCACCTGGTTATGTGAAAACCAAACCTATTAACAAACAATTGGTAAAACGAAGTTATTATTATTTCTATTGCCAAATTGATGAAATGCTCAGATAAAATTTCCTCTGACATTCACTTGCCTTTTCAACATTAACGTACCCATTTTGTTGTTTTTATTTAGATGAGGGTAACTAGACCATTAGATCAAAACATTAAAGCAAATTGTGGGAGAAAAAAAATGTAATGCCAAAAGAAGACCAACAAAACCAATGCCATAGTTATAAGATGATCGAGTTACATCTATAAAACATGTTTGTTAAACATGAAGAAAAATAGAACGCGGTATTTAGATTCAGAAATTTGAGAGAACTTTTCGCTGTTCCTTAAGATATACGTTAGTCCATTACTATTCATATTGTGTAAATCTTGAAGGCCAAAGAACTCTATCATATATTTTGATATTTCCTCTTTACAACCAATCTCTTAACTTTAGTATAATGATTTATTTGCATATTATTACTCACATAGAGAGTCAACAAACCTAATGAAAATAAACTCACCTAAAATATTAAAATATGAATGTGCAGTAGAACTTATATTTGATAACGCAGACAAAACGCAATAATAAGTTAGTAGCCAAACTGTATTTATATATAATTAAACTCACTTTATTCCTAAGAAGAACATATTGTGATGTATTTATAAATTCACTTTCTCCCAACAACTATGCTTTCCTTCTTGAGATTTTTACTAGAACAACCTTTTTAGATATGAAGTTTATTCAAACAACTTTTTATTTTTTTAGGTCAAAAATTTGAGTTAAAAAAAGTTACAAAGACATAAGAAATACCCAAAATTCGTTTATTAACGAAAATGCCATTATCCTTTGAGAAAAAAAACCCAACATAAAACCAAAAAAAAAATATCACATTTCACAAAAAAACAAAACCTCTTCTTCTTCTCCTCCGGCGACTCCGATTAGGCGATTTCGTCTCCGGCGACGAGATTTGTTGCGTTTGACGGTAAGATTTGAAACGAATCATGAGTTTTCTTCTTCTCTATCATTCACGAGTGTTTTGGGTTCGGATTTATGAACTTCAATATGTTCTTCGTTCATAGGTTTCGAAATTCCGGCGAATGAAAGTTCTGGCGAGTGTCGGGGTTTCGTTTTCATGCGTTGTAGAGAGGTAATCTCTTGATTCTAACCGGTTTCGTTTGGGTGTGTTGAAGTTTTGTAAAATCACGTTCTGGTCCAAATCTTGATTTTTCTCAGATCTGGATTTTTCTCAGATCCAGATTCCGACGTTATGGTAAACTTATTTCTATGAGATACGTACGTTATGGTAGATTTATAATAGACGTTACGGTAAACTTATTTCTATGAGATGCAGACGTTGTGGTAGACTTATTTCTATGAGGTGCAGACGTTGTGGTAGACGTTTTGCAAAGAGATACAAACATTATGGTAGACTTTTCGACTCTGGATCTGCTAATGAATATAATCTTTTTTGACGTTGTGGTAGACTTTTTGCAAAGAGATACAAACATTATGGTAAACTTTTCGACTCTGTATCTGCTAATGAATGAAAACTTTTTTGACGTTGTGGTAGACTTTTTGCAAAGAGATACAAATATTATGGTAGACTTTTCGACTCTGGAGCTGCTAATGAATGAAATCTTTTTTGGCTAGTTAGGATTGTGTTTCAGTTTAAGATGTTCTAATTTCCATGAATTTCTTTACAGGTATTCTTTGTATGTGCAATGCGTAACCACATGAAGATTGTAAAGAACATCCAAAAGATCATGAAGATGGTCTATACACCATTGTTTCTTGTTGTATTTAGGTAGTATTTGGTTGATCTTTGTATTGTTTAACATGCTTATTCTCCTATACGGCCTTATGGTTATGTAGCATCAAGTTCTCAACCTCACCCGTATATATGGCAGGTAAGTCCTTAGTGGTAGATTTATTTTTGTGTAATGGTGGATTTATTCTATTCAATGGTAGATTTTTGACTCTGAAGTTGCTAATGAATGAGATTTTTTTGGCATAATATGAAAGACTTTTGTGATTCCAATATGCATGTTATTCGCCTCAAACGTGCAACTGATATCATGGATGAGTTACCACGTGATGAGATTGTTCAGTTATCAGAGTCAAACCCTCGTGATGGATCCAGTGATTGTTCAGTTATCCCTCGTGATTCGGATGAGATGTATTTTTGTTTGATGGTAGATTTATTTTTATGAGACACAGACGTTCTGATTTATAATATATGTTATGGTAGATTTATTTCTATAAGATACAATTGTTATGGTATACTTTTTGCAAAGAGATTCAAACATTATGGTAGACTTCTATGAACGTTTTTTGTAGTGTAATGAATGAATTGACAACATTTATGTATGGTTAAAACATTGCTTCTGAAATGTCTCTGTAACCATTACAATATCCTTAAAACACGAGTAAGAGTTCATACGAAAAGAGAAAATATATGAAAAGATATAGTACATATGAAATGATAGAGTATATCCATACATTTAAGCTTTGCAAGTAGTAGGATTATGACTGTGTTGAAATTTTTTTAAACACTTGTGTTCTTTTTTAGGTCGCTTCCGCTCCATGGTAATTTTCATAGCATTTTTTATCCGTGAGAGTCTTGGCATAACAATTTTTGATTAACCACTGCACAAGTAGTAATGATGACTCGCATGTTAGTTGTATTTGTTGGTCATTTATCTCTTGAGTAGTCAATAGCTGTGCATTCTCAACCATGTCTTGTTTTTAAAATGTCGAGACACGTGAGAAGCATTAGTCCACAAGTAAAAAATCTACCAACAGTAATTACTTAATCTACCATCATTTGTATATAAATCTACCATCACTTGCATGATCTGCCCCTAGAATTGTACCACCTTTTGAATTGTCAACCAAGAACACCATTGATTTTTCTCAAAACTCTGACTACCACAAACAAGAATGATCTGTTTCGTTCCCAATTAACCTATTTTTGTTCAAAAATCACTAGAGAACACAAAGAAAGATCAATCAAGGAACTGAGCTTTGCGGCGATAACCTTAGTTCTTCACCATTGTTGCAGGTTTTGTCGTGCAAATTAGTGTCTCTTTAAAGGGTAAAACTGACATTTTGCGTTGTCTGCAAATAACTCTACCACCTACCAAATAAGTCTACCACAACTATAGTTTCCAAAACATGAGATAAGTCTACCACCAAACACTACAAGTGTACCGCTATCACAATAAGTCTACCAAATATCTAATGTGAAAAAAAGTCTACCACCGAACATAACAAATTTAGTGTAACTAGGTTGGATAACAAGTCTACCATCAGTCAACTTAGGTAAAACAAAATCTACCACTACAATCGCTCCGAACCAATAAGTCTACCACTGTTATTCCTAAAAAATTAAGTCTACCAATCGAAGGTTGGTTTGGTAGACTGAAAAGATTGAATAAGTCTACCGCTCATTATAACTCTACCACTACTACAATAAGTCTACCACGAGTATCCACCCATATAAATCTACACTAGTAAAAATAAGTCTACTGCTAATTATAACTCTACCGCCACTACAAAAAATCTACCGTTATTATACACAATTTTAAATCTACCGCTGCTATCAATAAAATCTACCATTGAATAAGACAAATATACCAGTCAAAATAAAATCTACCATCGACATAAACAAATCTACCGTTCAAAATAATTCTACCGAGAATAAATCTATCGTTCGATTAATAAGTCTACCGCTCAAACCCAAGTCTACCATTGGTAAACTTAGTCTACCATTGGTAAACTTAGTCTACCGTTCGAAAACAAATCTACCACCGAATGTGACACATAAGTCTACCGTTCAAAAATAAATCTACCGCTCCTAAAATAAGTCTACGGACTCCAAAATAAGTCTACCACCTCGACTATAAATCTACCATCGTTGAGCGGTAGACTTTTTATTTTAGGTGGGAACTTTTCCTGCCTGAAAATCCCGTTTCATTAATGGCAGTTTCGTAAATACGTTTTTTATTATCAAAGGAAAAAGGGTAAAAAGGACTCAAAAATAGTCTCACTAATTAAAATCTAAAAAGGTTGTTTGAGTCAACTCAAAATTTAAAAAGGTTGTTTTAATAAGTCTCCGTTAATTCTTTAGGTCTGGCCAAATGTTATACTTTAAAGTGCAAAACAAATTAACTAAAAATTATTTAAATTTGGTCTCTCCTGCTATCGAAGTTACAATAAAAACCATTGATTCTCTACACTTTAAATTTATACCACAAAATGAATTTTGATATCATTTTACAATTCGTGACAGAAAAACGTAATATAATAGTGTCAAAATTTACGAACAACACAACATATTTGATTGTACAATGTGTAGAAATGGATTCAAATCTCTATGTACCAATATATTGGTTATAAAAACAGAAAGAGATATATTAGTCCAAACATCTTAAGTTTTTAGCTACATGCCAAAGTGGGATAAAGACGTGAAGAGTGTTTCATATAAGAAAGAGCCAAACTGGTAGTCTTGGAGAGCATTTCAAATATAGACTATCAATTACATTTCAAATAGTATGACATTTCAGTTATTTTGGATTTCACTTATTTTATCTTCCACCATAAAAATTCGAGTCGGAGAACTTTGATGAAAAGTCAAACAAAAAGTGTCACTACATTGGTAATGTACACGTAACCAAAATAAATTACACGAAGTCCAAAATACATTAGTTACAAAATGGAACGCCTGAGGACCATTTATTAATGCAATATTTCCTCGTAACAAACCCTTTTTAATACTCCCTCCGTCTGATCTTCTAGAAGAAAAGTTTGTCCCAAATTAGTTGATTTTTTTAATTTTATGCAAAATTTATTGTGTTTTTGGCTGTTTGAATTCTGCAGGTTATTTTTTCATTGGTTGAATCATTTTAGAAATGATGTTCTATATTGAAAAGATGAACAATTAAATGGTTTCTTAATTTGTATGTAAAAACCTTAAATATCATCTAAAATGGGTCGGAGGGAGTACTACGGTATAACCAAAACCTCACATTTCTTCTTTTACCATTTATGTTTCCGTTTTTTATAGGATCCTTTTTCTTTATGTAGAATATTGTGTTCGACTTTTTTTTTGGGTGTAAATGTGATGTTGTGTTCAATTCTTTGCTCTTATTTATTGCAATTTTCATTTCCCATTTTTTTTGCTCGATTCATTGCTCTCACCATTATAGTTTTTGGAGTTTTTATGAAAAGAAAATATCAAAGCCGTTATAGACTTATACGTGCATGCACAACAACTAATCAATCCATGTTGACAAATTTGCATTGGCGTTTATATACAAAATATATATTAGTTTCATCATATTACAAGAGTTATAAAACACTACTGTAAATGTTAACTTAAAACGTGAGAACCCATGTGGATTTTATGAAGAGAGCTCGAGTAAGTTCGGTCTATGAAGGTAAAGAGAGATATAGATCAAGTAAATGAGAGAAAGCTCGAAGTGATCACTTGAAACACGCAAGGATGACTGCAAAAACTCAAATGAACATTCACAAAGAGAGCATGAAAACTCTGATGAATCGTAAGAAAGGGATAATGATCATCAGAAAAAATGATAAGACGCTTGATTATCAAGAAAATGTTATTGTTAGGGCTGCTGAAAAGGTAAAGGATGAGAAGGATAAAGCTAAGGCGGAGAATATAGAGGAAACAATAGAAATGCCCTCGTCAGGGTGGGTCGAGGAGTGGACATGGTTCGCGTTTGTGTTCGGATGGGGATGGTGGTGGCGTTATGATGAGGTTACAATATATTTTAGGTGGTTTGTTGCTATAGTATACATAGATTTACCTTCAAAGGATTGTTAGAAAATTCATAAGTAGAACGAAGATATTGAAAAATGAGTATATATATCGACCGAGATCAAAATATCTCTTTAGAAGGTTCAATTTCATTATATACATATCTCAATTTTCATAATAGATTTTGAATCTTTTTTTATTGTTATCGTGTAGTGTTTCAAATTTTGCAAACAATATCTTGGTCATTGTACCATAATTTGATTCTACTGATAAAAATTCATATTGCAGAGATCAATAACCATATTATAGAACATAAATATTTTAAATATAGATGGTTGAAAACCCAATCTAAACCATAACCCACGGCATCCACAATGATGTACGCGATTTCTCTTAAACCAGTAGATGTCTTATCAACACTCATTACCCTTCATCTTTTTTTTCCATTTCCTTCCCTTCTTTCTCTCATATGATCTTTTTTTTTTATCCAATAGTTAAATTTATTTTGTGAGAGTTGGTCGACCATGTCTGACACAGTCCATTTGATGAGATTTTCCAGTCAACAGTTTGCTTGACATAATGTATTTGATGAGATTATCAGTCTTCTCATCAAATATGTTGTCTGCTTTCTAGTATGGATACATGTCTACCGGATCCCTTACACATACTAGTTACAATCAGTACGAAACACAATTATATATGTTTACTGAGTAGTTAGAAGATTGTGCATAACTAACAAACAAATCTTGCCATAAAACTGGAACAAACTGTGCCTAGTTAAGATCTACCTTTAGGGAAAATGTACATAACTCTCCACTCGAGAAGATCTTTTGGATATTGGGTCTGCCAGGAGAACATTCAGTGTGAATCCTTATTCTAAATCAATGGAATTAGATAAAATTTACCCATGGAACTCATAAACTTCCTTATATATGGTAGCTAATATATATCAAAAGGCTAAACATGTATTGCGTATGAGTTCGATGCAATGCTCCCGTGGCAGATGTTGGCCTTATTTTTGCACACGTTTCCTTTACTAACTATGACGTAACTGCTTTCAAGGAGAAGATCTTACATTGTACTTGCTATAGAGAAGATTTTCTAAATTTGTTCTTTTAAAACCAATTTATTCACGAGTATTCATGTTTTCAGAAGTTTGATGATAACTGCTTAGAGAGTTCGGTATTTAGTTAAGTTATGCTTTGTCTTGATTTGTTTGTATTGCTTGATTGTTCAACCACGAATCTTGGGATCTGATATGCAATAGATAATTCCAAAAGCTAGTTAAGCCATCAGAACTAATCTTTTGAAAGCTATGCATCTTAACCTCCGCAAGTTATGTTAAGGAGTTTAGTCAACTCACGATATTGTACATGCTTTTGTTTTGTAATAACCTATGAAAGTTGTTTCTATATTAAATATAATGAACGAAGCCATAAAAGTTGACAACTATACCTTCATGAATTTAATTCTTGACAAACAAAATTTAATTACAATTTCCAATCAATTTTCAAATTTCTATAAACATAATACCTAATGCTTTTCTACTATTAAAATAATCAATATTTACAAAAGCTGAAAATTATACCTTCATGAATTCGATTCAGACGATTTCTTCTCTAATTCCCTATATCTCAATTATCTAATTTCTATTAACATGATTGGCCAGAGACTTAATTAGTATTACCTGCAAATCTAGGACTAAGATATAGTCTAAAACATTAGTTTTATGCTTTTAGTTTGTTTATTTTTTTCTAGCAATCAAGTTTCGATATTTTGTTTCTTTTTGTGTGTGTTTCATGTGCATAAATAGGAGATCTAATACAGTAAAACTAATTGAGCCCAAGCAAAAAAAAATTGAAAAACTCAAGCGGTCCCTTAAAAGAAACGTAACGAAGGATGGTTGAGGTAGGAAATCAAAACCTACTTTGCATGGAATCAAAACAAATACATGAAGCGAAGTTGGGAAATGGGTATATACGTTATATATATATATATATATATTTATTTATATCAATAAAATTATATATCATTTCACCAAAATATATATATATATATATTTATATCATGAAACAAAAATATCAAAATATAAAAAATATTTTAAACAACACAAATCCAATATTATAATTGGAAAAGTACATTGCTTAGTTCTCGTGACTCTTCGACTCCTCTAAAATTTTAGGTTATAGTAGAGAGGAGATAAAACAAAAAAAATTAGAAGTGGTTCATAACTAGATCTTATTACTTATTAAAAATAACATATATCTAGATATAATTTTTCAAATTATTTACTTAATGTGTTTCCCAATAATAAATCAAGTTTTCGTCGTGAATTTTTCCATCGCATTTATAAATTGACATTTTTAGGAAATGCGGTTTTTGAGAGTTTTTATTTTCAAAACGGTTCTAAAACGGGAAACAAACCTTCACTGAGTTTCCAAGAAACCTAGATCAAACCAACAGACTAAAATTTGTGGCATGTTCTTTTATTCATTAAGCTAATTCATCTGGAGGAAGATGAAAATTGATATTCGTTTGGTGCTAGAAATGAACAATATCTAGAACGAGCAATTGAATGAGTTTTACAATCATTTGGCTAAACCGAACTGGATCACATGAATGGAAGTGATTTATTCAAATGGAATATGCACTTATATGGACGATTGTGATGGAAATGTCAAATGAGCCAACGAAAATGCCACTACTCGAAAACAACTTCTTCTAATAGCGTTGCCAAAATTTAAGTTAAAATGTGGAGCTTAGTCACGTCGGCCATTCTTTTGGATAAGAGCGAAGTTGCATGACAAAGGTTGTGAACACTAAAGAGCTAGGAAAAATATACCGAATTTGATTCATCACATCAATCACATTTTCGTAAAGTTTTTTAGATTTATCCTTTTTTTGGTTGTTGTGGAAAAGAGGATTTATTACATTTTCTAAATCTTGTAGATTTTATCCTTATTTAGGATGTTGTGGAAAAAATAAAAATTACCACATATATCATATTTTCTAAATTTTGTAGATTTTATTCCTATTTTCTAAATCAACAGCTGGCAGCCGTGAATATAGGTCAACCCTTTAACTGATTAATGCATTTTATTGCACAATTAAAAATCATTGTCTCTAGGTGGAAGCTAGCATTAGACTACCCAATCAATACAAAGTTCTCACAAGGCTTTGATGAAAAAACCAATTTCAACTACAATTTTTTTGCCTACAAGGATGGTGGTTCGTGGAGTTGCAACCTCCTCATGTGTGAACATGTGAATCCCACGACAACATCCAATGTCAAGTTTTTTTACAAAGCCGGAGTACTTTATGCAACCACCTAGATCTGAAAACACGTTGTTTGTTCAACACCTAATGAGAAGTGAAAAAAACGGAGATGAGAGCGAGTTAGGCTTCGCACCCGGCATCCCAATCCCATGTCAATCCACCGCCACAAAGAGGATAGGCGTTGGTATCGATTCATAAGGGCAGAAAGGGTACAATGGGATGCACACCAACTCTTATCCAAGAGTAAGGGTATGATGAGGCGCTACCATCACTATATCAACTTCCTAGCCACCAAAGAAGACAGAGATATTCCACTTCATCCGCAAACTAAACAAGATGGATAATTCTTCCAACGATGAAGCAATCCAATGCAACTCGCCAATGAGGGAATATCAACTCCCCTTAAGTGACTCCGAAAAGGTACCAACTAATGCTTTTAATGTAAATACCATTGTTTTCCCATAGTTTTATTTTCTTTTTCGTTATTGTTTTTACATCGAGACGGTATAAATTTATTTCAGAAAAAAAACATTTGTAACCTATCAATTGCATTTGACGTTTTGGTATTCATAAAGTTGTATGCATATGTTTACAAAACTATTGTTGTTGTGATTTAGAGAAAAAAATGTATTAATAGAACTAATATGAAATAATTATAATATGCAGAAAGAAACTACAAATTTGATAAGAAACACATATATTTTCTTTACTGTGACTTTTGTTTTAAAATTTATATTGCTTCTAGATATTTATACACTACAAGTATATACATACATTAATAATAAAAATTTGAAATTGTTGTGATTGAACAGTCAACCTAGCACAAACATATGCATATACAATAATATATTAAATACAAACATAACAATATATATCATGATGTATCATGTACATCTATCTATGAGCATCTGCAAATGTATGTGTAACTTTACATATATATACATAAACGTGAGTCATGACTATGCATATAATCACAAACAAGTATATACATATAGTTAGGAATAATAAAAATAGAAAATTGTTGTGATTGAATAGTCAACCTAGCACAAACATATCCATATAAAAGAATATATTATATCAAAACATAACAATATATATCATGAAGATATACTATGAACATTTGTCTACGAGAATCTGTTAATGTATGTCTACTTTTACATATATACATAAACGTGAGTCATGATTATGCATATAAACACGCCCACGTATGCCATACCAATAAATATATATATAAGTAAAAAAGAATGAAAGACCGTATAATAGCAAAGATGGTTATGTCATATTTCTCTACATTGCTTTTCTTATCTTCCTTAAAACATCTTTGAAATCATTACCATTTCTTTGTGTCACACCGCTCTAAGATAAGCACTAATATCATGTACATTTATAAATTTCTCCAAAATAAAAACCAACCAATCATAACAACAATCGATTTAGAATGAATTGATCAGTTTTATATTATAAAATATGGAAACCTCCCTATCTTCGGTTCTTGTCCATTTCCGTTTGATGATGTTAAGTTTCTTAGAAAGTATTTTTTTTTTCACCTACTTTGTCAAATTCTTCTCTTCATCATTTTTTTCATCATCACTAGATCTTGAAATTGATTAATGATTTTTTATGTGTGATGGTGATACTCTTTGGTCTGAAAAAATAAACTGGTAGAGATTAAATCAAGATTAGATCGAGTTTTGTTGATCGTGCACAACGTCATCCCATATTATCTTCTCTTGAATAAAAACTATGGAAATACCCTAAATTAGGGATTAGGGAGTTAAGCTGGATTGTTGATCGTCGCATGACGATTTGTGGGAATGAGAAATGTTTTACCTATAACAACTTATGTCTCCTTGTGTCACGTCATCAATACCCTTACAAGACCTGCCCAAGTGATGATTTCAAATCCCGCCTACTTAGTTATCCATTTCCCAAGTAGTGCTTTTATCGACAGTTATTGGTCTCTTGAGTTTTGGTGTATTTCTTTTAATCTTCTTTTTGGTCTAATATGAAATGCAATAAGGTGGTTTATATGGTTAAGTCGTTTTTGGTTAAGTCGTTTTTGGTTTATATGAAATGCAATAAGGTTCTTTTTGGTCATTTAATATTCGTAAGTCACTTCACTAACCTGAAGCTACCACTACTCGACAAGAAGCTACTAACGCCCGAGAGCTCAAGAAGAAGGTCGCAGTCTTAGTAAGTCAACTATCCCAAACTTGGCTTCTTCTATAGTGATTTTGGTTTACATTATTGTAATTATGGTAACTCTATCACTGCCTCAATATAGCTTATACATTGTGTTGTTTGAGTCACGATGATCTTAGCAAATACGATTCAACAATATCGAGTTTGTCTAATGGGATATTGGATTTAGTTTTGCATTAAGTGTCTTGAGTTGGATTCTTGCAAGTAAAGAGAAAGATTTAGAGTGTTCAATCTCATGATAAGTTTTTTGAAATGAAAAATGTTGCAGCAAAAGAAGGTGAAGGAAGCAGGAGATAAGTTGAAAGTAGCAGCTAAAGCGATCGAGGAGGTGCAAGATTTAGTGGTTGGGATGCAACAAGCTGATTTGACTTAACCATTGAAGGTTTGAGTCAAATCAGCTTGTTACATCCCAACCACTAAAGTTTGCACCTCCTCGATCGCTTTAACTGCTACCTTCAACTTATCTCCTGCTTCCTTCACCTTCTTTTGTTGCAACATTTTTCATTTCAAAAAACTTATCATGAGATTGAACACTCTAAATCTTTCTCTTTACTTGCAAGAATCCAACTCAAGACACTTAATGAAAAACCAAATCCAATCTCCAATTGGTCAAACTCGATTTGTATTTGCTAATATCATTGTGACTCAAACAACACAATGTATAAGCTATATTGAGGCAGTGATAGAGTTACCCTAAATACAGTAATGTAAACCAGAATAACTATAGAAGAAGCCAAGTGTGGGATAGTTGACTTACTAAGACTACGACTTTCTTCTTGACCTCTATGGCGTTTCCAGCTTCCTGTCAAGTAGTGTAGGTTCGGGTGCCAGTGAAGTGACCTCTGATTAGATGATAACAACTTAACTATATAAACCCCCAATTGAATTTCACATTAGACCAAAAAAAAAGATTAAAAGAAATACACCAAACTCATGAGACCAATATCTTTATACATACGAATACAATGAGAAATGAGAATGCTTAACTTTCTTTGTCACCTCTAAAATATTTGGCTCCATCGATACCATGTCGCGGCGTCATCGTGCTTTGTCGAGGCGTCCAAAGTAGAGACATGGACTAGAAGTAGTTATTAAAGCTAAGTGTGTGAAATAAGTAGTGAAAAGTACTATAAGTATATGCATATGTGTAGTGTTGTAAAACGAAGAAGAAATCAATGGGAATCACTTTTTGTGTTTTCTTTCACAAGCGGTGGCTAATAAGTCTAAGATATATGAAGTAAATGGGAACCCTATAAGCAAGCATAAGGGAATCACTTTTGTGTATGCTTTCACGACAATATGAATCTTCTTCTCTGGCAATCGATTCTCTTCTCTCTCTCCCTCTCAATCGACAAACCCTAGTTTTGAGTTTTCCAGATCAATTTTTTAATTCAAATTGTCGTGGTACTCTTTTGGGAAATCACGTTTTCAGTTATGGGAAAATCAAGTTTCCAAAACCTATTACTTCTATTGTCACGATTTTTAGATTTCTAATTAGAGAGCTAAAATTAAAAAGAATTAAGGTAATTGGGTGGCTTAAAACAGAAATTTATAAGGTTGGGGTATTTATAACGAGGTAAATAGTTTGGGTGGAATAGATATGGTTTATTGAGTTGGGGTAGTTTTCAACATACATTCAACCTTTTTATTATTGTAATTTGAAAATATTAAATATAAATGTAAAATATTAGACTTATACTCCAATATTGCAAAATATATAAAATAAAATGAGTTACAACAAATCTTATTATATAAAGTTGGATGCCCACCAAATCGTAACTAACGAGATTTTTACATGTGTCATTGTTACTTTACACTGTGACATATGTCAAGTAAAAAATATCTTATCTATATAATTTACTTTTAAAATCAAATTGTAATATAATTTAAAAAGTAGTAATAAATCAAAAGAAAATATCAATAAGGAAGACAAAAAGTTAAGTCGAAAGAAATTCAATTAAAGTAAAAATATACTCACAACAAAAAATAGGGCAAAATAGTTTCATAAAAACTAGAAAAATACAAGAAAGACAATACAATTGGGAAAAGTAAATTAACTGTTGACAAAAAAATATAGTTGTCATCATGATCAATAAAATATGGCAAATACGTTTCATACAAATTTTCGAGGAACCATTTTTGAGGAAAATGGAGGGGCTATCGATCGACATACGTGGTGAACGTCTATCGACAGGGCTCTTAAGGGGGTTGTCGTTCGACACACGTGGTGCGTGTCGATTGTCAGGGCCTTTAAGTGGTCGGTTTTCTGGTTCGATTTTAGTCGTTCGGTTGGACCGGGCCGGTTTGGAGGAAACCTAGGATTCGTATATAAGTCTTTTTGGCCGTATTCTGAGCGAAACAACAGTCCAAAATTAGAGGAAAAAGAGTTGAGAGGAGTTTCTCTTGTTCCTGATAGTTTTGTGAGTTACAGTTTCGTTCTTGGTCGTTTTGGAGTGGAATCTTGTGGTGATTCTAGCTGATTTCGTTTCTAGCCTCAATTCCATCAGTTTCTATCCGAATAATTCAAGGTGAGTGTGTGACCATGGCTTCTGAGTTGACGGATCGTTAGGGTTCTTTGGTGATAGGTTTGGAACGTGTGGATTGATCTTGTGTTGATTGATTGTGGTTGTGTGTATTGGTTGTTGTGTTGTGATTGTTGTTTTGTACAGGTTTTCGTGTTGACGCAGAGGAGAAATCGATTCGAGAGGATTATGATCGATTTCCCAGGATCCTGCGAAGGGCCTGTCGAACGACACATACGAGGTGTGTCGAACGACAGCCCATCACGAAGGTTGTCGAACGACACACATAAGGTGTGTCGAACGACAGCCAGATCACATGCCTGTCGATCGACACCTAGTGGTTGTGTCGAACGACAGGTATGTACAGGGGGTGTCGATCGACACCTAGTGGTAGTGTCGATCGACAGCCTGCATGTTCGGCTGTGGGTGAGCCTTTGTGTTTCTGTGCTGTTTTGTTGTATGTTTGCCTGAGCGGTCCATCGTGCCTGAATGCGCAGTCGTAGATGGGATGACTATCTCACTGGGTATTTATGATAATACTCACGCATCTCTTTTTTCCATGTGATGCAAGTAAAGGGAAATTGTGATCGTGGAATCACGGCTACGAAGAGGGAGATGATCTAGGGTCTCGTGTTTCGTGTGTTTTGTTGTTTCCGTTATTGTTTAGAACCACTATTAGGTTGCTGGATTGGAATGGATATTGTGGAAGTTGTTTGGTTTTGTTGATCGAATCGGTTTAGTGATTTTTAATGGAATTGATTGTTTGGTTTAAATCGTTGGTTATCCGCTGTTGTATGTTTTCTGTGTTTTGCTTGGTTGTTGAGGATAGCATTTATGGGAATGCTAATCCGAGACCAAGGGTTATTGTTTAAAAAAAAAGAAAAATGGGTCAGGCCGTTTCAGTTTAGTATCAGAGCCCTTACGGTTTTAGGACGGGTTAGAACTGCTAGGATTGTAATTTGGTTAAATTGACAATTCTATGGGTTTGGGGGTTCTAGATCATCTTCCTTCGAGTCTTCAATGAGATTCGACAGTAAGTGTGTTTTGTGTTTGTTTGTTGGCCTTTCTAGTTCTTAGCTGGGTACTTTGTTAAGTGCACTGAGATGGCTAGGACTACTAGAGGGCGTGGGCGTAGAGGCCGTGGAGGCCGAGATAGAGGTCGTGGACTTGTGGATGAGCTACTCTTGAGCGAGGCTCAGAGTTCCACGCGAGGGGCTGCGACAGTTCAGCAGACTTTGCATGATGGTCATTCCGCATGTGTGACTACCAGTGTGGGGGACGGTTTGGGTCCTATTGGGGCTGGTTTGGGTCCCGTTGAGGCTGGTGGGGTTGGCGCAGTTGGGGGTCCGGGTGTGGCCGCAGGAGTAGCCCAGGCTGGTGATGATCGTCTGGCTGATCTGTTGAGGCAGTTGTTGGAGCGGTTACCGGGTGCGGTGCCAGTGCAGGATCCAGTGTTACCACGAGTGGCTGAGGTGCAGCCGAGGGTTGCGGTTGCTGAGGAGGTTCCGTCATTTATCCGGATGATGGAGCAGATGCAGAGGATCGGTATGGGTTCTTTTGCAGGAGGTGCTAAGCCTGAGGAGGCTGATGAGTGGCGGATGAGGTTAGAGCGTAATTTTCGCTCGATCAGGTGTCCAGAGGGGTACATGGTTGATCTAGCAGTCCATTATTTGGACGGTGATGCACATCTATGGTGGAGGGGTGTTGCAGCGAGGCGTGCCCGGACTGTGATATCTTGGGCAGATTTTGTGGCGGAGTTTAACGCCAAGTTCTTCCCTCAGGAGGCATTGGATAGGCTCGAGGCGAGGTTCTTGGAGTTGACTCAGTGTGCGATGTCGGTTCGAGAGTATGACGCGGAGTTTAACCGACTCTTCGGTTATGCTGGTAGGAGTCTGGAGGATGAGCAGGCTTAGATTCGGAGGTTCGTGAGGGGACTTCGACCAGACTTGAGGACTCGGTGCAGAGGCATCACGTTCGAGTTCAGGGTGGAGTTGGTAGAGATGGTTGCACAGATCGAGGAGGATCTGAGGGAACAGGCTGCGGTAGTTGTTCCAGTTGTTCACCCTCGGAGGCCTCAGCAGCAGGAACAGCAGAAAGATCCTAGCAAAGGCGGCAAGCCTACGCAGGGACAGAAGAGAAAGTGGGATGACACTTCGAGATCGGGTCAGAGTGGCCGAGGGTGATTTGGTTGTGGGAGCTTGGACCATAAGAAGGCGAGGTGCCCTAACCAGTGTGGGGAGCCGGGGCACTTCAGGTTGAACTGTCCCAAGTTACAGCAGATGGCGGTGGCAGTTGTGCAGCCAGTGGCGCAGTATGGGACAGTGCAGCCTGTGGAGCAGATTGCGGCGATGCAGCGTCCGCCGGCTATTGCAGTGCCGGGTAAGCCGAGCTCGAGGTCGATCACAGGTAAACTCTCTAATTCAGACGTTGTAAATTCAGTAGTGTAGAATTTTTGGTGTTTGTTTCGGATTGTTTACCTTGTGATAGAAAGTTAGGTTGCTTAGCACATGAGATTTGTGTAGGGACCTTGTTTGTAGGCGTGTGTGAGTCTCACGTGTTGTTTGATTCTGGATCATCGAATTGCTTCATTACTCCAGATCATGCTGAGAGAAGTGGTATTCAGAGTGACGCTGGTGAGCAGACTGGACCGGTTATGGTTGCTGGAGGAGAATTTCTAGCTACGCATGGCCGGGCGAAAGATGTGGATATTCTGGTAGCGGGCGATTTGATGCCAGCAGACTTGGTGATTAGTCCGGTGGAGTTGTACGATGTTATCTTGGGTATGGATTGGTTAAATTGGTACAGAGTTCATCTGGGTTGTCATTGGGGTCGAGTGGTGTTTGAACATGAAGGTGGTAGGTTGGTTTATCAGGGAGTGAGACCGACTTCAGGTAGTCTCGTGATCTCGCTTGTCCAAGTTGAGGCGATAATTAAGAGGGGTTGGGAGGCTTACTTGGCTACGATTGTAATGCCAGAGGCTGTTGGTGGGGTTGTTGTGAGAGATATTCGGGTTGTTCGGGATTTCGAGGATGTCTTTCATTCGTTGCAGGGATTACCGCCGTCTCGGTCTGATCCTTTCACGATTGAGTTAGAGCCCAGAACGACGCCGTTGTCTAAGGCGCCTTATCGAATGGCTCCAGTAGAGTTGGCAGAACTGAAGAGGCAATTGAAGGATTTGTTGGAGAAGGGTTTTATTCGGCTGAGTACTTCACCGTGGGGAGCACCGGTGTTGTTTGTGAAGAAGAAAGATGGTGGCTTCCGGTTGTGCATCGATTATCGAGGGCTTAACCGAGTCACTGTGAAGAACAAGTATCCTCTTCCGAGAATTGATGAGTTGTTGGATCAGTTGAGAGGGGCTAATTGGTTCTCCAAGATTGACTTGGCATCCGGTTACCACCAAATTCCTATCGACGAAGCAGATGTCAGGAAGACGGCTTTCAAGACTCGGTATGGGCATTTTGAGTTTGTTGTTATGCCATTCGGATTGACAAATGCACCAGCGGCATTTATGAGGTTGATGAACGGAGTTTTCCAGGAGTATCTGGATGAGTTCGTAATTATCTTCATCGATGACATTTTGGTGTATTCGAAGAGTCTTGAGGAGCATGAGGTTCATCTGAGGAAAGTTCTTAAGAAGTTGCGGGAACAGAAGCTGTTTGCGAAGTTGAGCAAGTGTAGTTTCTGGCAGAGAGATATGGGATTTCTGGGTCACATCGTTTCTGCAGACGGAGTTTCTGTGGATCTGGCGAAGATTCAGTCTCTCCGAGATTCGCCTAGACCGAGGAATGCTACTGGGATCAGGAGTTTTCTTGGGTTGGCAGGTTATTATCGGAGATTCGTCAAAGGATTTGCGAGTATGGCTCAGTCTATGACAAAGCTGACAAGGAAGGATGTTCCTTTCGTGTGGTCTGCTGATTGTGAGCTGAGTTTCGGGAAGCTGAAGACGATGTTGACTAGTACACCAGTATTGGCGTTACCTGAGCCGGGTGAGCCTTATGTGGTGTATACAGATGCTTCGGGAGTTGGTTTGGGATGTGTGTTGATGCAGCAAGGTAAGGTGATTGCGTATGCTTCGAGGCAGTTGAGGAAGCACGAGGGCAATTATCCTGTTCATGACTTGGAGTTGGCTGCAGTGATCTTTGCGTTAAAGATCTAGAGGTCTTATCTGTATGGTGGCAGAGTTCAGGTGTTCACTAATCATCATAATCTGAAGTACATTTTCACTCAGCAGAATATGAATGTACGACATAGGCGATGGTCGGAGTTATTGGCTGATTACGACTTGAACATTGTTTACCATCCTGGTAAGGCTAACACTGTGGCAGATGCTCTTAGTCGGAGGCGGTATGATTCATCTCAAGAGCGGGATGTGGAGATTCTTGTGAGCATGCTTAGTACTTTGAGGTTGTGTGTTACTCCAGAGGAGCCGTTGGGGTTAGCGGCAGCTGATCAGGCGGATCATTTGAGCAGGATCCGAGCAGCTCAGGAGAAAGATCAGGTGTTGATTGATCTCTCTAAGGCTGCTGGTTCTGAATATCAGGTTTCTTCTAACGGGACAATCTTGGTGCATGGACGAGTCTGTGTGCCTAAGGATGAGGACTTGAGGCAGGTGATTCTGAGAGAGGCTCATGTGAGAAAGTTATCGATTCATCCGGGAGAAACTAAGATGTATCGGGATCTAAAGCGGTATTATCATTGAGTCGGGATGAAAAGAGACGTGGCAGATTGGGTTGCAGCGTGCAATGTTTGTCAGCTGGTGAAGGCTGAGCATCAGGTTCCTAGTGGCTTATTACAGAGGTTACCCATTCCAGAGTGGAAGTGGGACATGATTACCATGGATTTCGTGGTAGGGTTGCCGGTTTCTCAAACCTATGACGCGATTTGGGTGATTGTGGATCGACTGACTAAGTCAGCACATTTTCTGGCCATTAAGAAGACAGATGGAGCTGATGTCTTGGCTAAGAAGTATGTGAAGGAAATGGTGATGTTGCATGGTGTGCCAGCGAGCATTGTGTCGGATAAAGATCTGAGGTTTGCTTCAGTGTTCTGGAGAGCTTTTCAGGCTGAGAGGGGCACTAAGGTGCACATGAGTACAGCTAATCATCCTCAGACGGATGGGCAGTCCGAAAGGACGATTCAGACACTAGAGGATCTGTTGAGGATGTGTGTGCTGGATTGGGGTGGTCATTGGGCGGATCACTTGAGTTTGGTGGAGTTCGCTTATAATAACAGTTTTTAGGCGAGTATTGGTATGGCTCCTTTTGAGGTGTTGTATGGGAGGCAATGTCGTACACCGCTATGTTTTACCCAAGTGGGGGAGCGGAGCATTTATGGTGCAGATTTTGTTCAGGAGACAACGGAGAAGATCCGTGTTGTGAAGCTGAACATGAAAGAGGCTCAGGATCGGCAGAAGAGTTATGCCAATAGGAGAAGAAAAGAGTTGGAGTTTGCAGTCGGAGATCGAGTGTATCTTAAGATGTCTATTATGCGGGGTCTGAACAGGTCCATATCCGAGGATAAGCTGAGTATGAGGTACATGGGTCCGTTCTGGGTTGTGGAGCGTGTGGGACCAGTTGCTTATCGGTTGGAGCTGCCTCCGATCATGAAGAAATTCCATGATGTGTTTCATGTTTCGAAGCTCAGGAGATGTTTGCATGCATCTGAGGAGGTAGTCGTGACGATTCCTGCAGATCTTCAGCCTAATCTGACTGTTGGGATGAGGCCGGTTATGATTCTTGAGAGAAGTATCAAGGTTCTGCGCTGGAAGAGAGTACCGTTGTTGAGAGTCTTGTGGGACTGTGACGGTATTCAGGAGGAGACTTGGGAACCAGAGGCAAAGATGAAAACGAAGTTCAAGAAGTGGTTCGAGAAGCAAGCCGAAGAGTGAATTCGTTTTTCTTTGTGGTTTCCAGTTTCAGTTTTTGTGTTGTGGTCACCGTGTATGGTGAGGTTTTTGGTCCTGGATTTTGTGTTTTCATTTGAGTTGTAATGATTATGACTTTTCCAGTTTAATAAGATGAGTATTCTTATGTTTTTGACTTGTTAGTCATTGGTTTGTGGTTAGAGAACCTCGAAATGGAAGTTTTATAGTGGTTAGAACTTGCCAGTTTCGGTGGGGAACTGTAACGGGTTTGTGTGTTTATGCGTGAGAGAGTCTCGGAATAGAAGTTTTACGATGGTTAGAACTGTCTAGTTTCGCAGAGACTCTGCAGGGACATCCGGTGGGATGGATGGTTCAGGTGATCTGTGAGGATCATGTTGTGATGGTATTCCGGGTTGGGAGTATCATGTTGAGACCTTGGGAGGTGGTTCCGGTCAGAGGTGCACTATAGACGTCTAGAGTTAGTTTCGTCCAGGGGATGTGTGGGTTCCCTGCATACCGATCGTTCGCCAAGACTACGTGGACTGGGGACGTGAGGGTATGGAGATAGCTTTTGGAGATTGTGATCTCTGGCAGATCTTTGAGAGTTGTGTCTCTCCAGGGGATGTGTGGGTTCCCTGCATACCGAGAGCTTGATGGACTATGTGTTCTGAAGGTTGAGGGGTATGGAGATATTTCGTATCAGACATCGTCATGACTGCGTGGACTGAGGTGGGTTAATACGAGGCACTGAGGACTTGAGGGGTGACGATCCCGAGAGTTAGAGGGTGTGGTTATGAGCTATGAGCGATCAATGTCTGAAACAGGTCTATATGCATAGGACGAATGTGAGTCTCGAGAAGGTCTGGGAGATGTAGTCTCCGGTGTTACTGGCAGGTTGGTTAGGAGGTTAGCCATGTGGGTTGTGTTTGAGGATTCGAGGAGGAATCCAATTTTAGTGGGGGAGAATTGTGACGCCCGTGAACCATTTTTGAGGAAAATGAAGGGGCTGTCGATCGACACACTTGGTGTATGTCGATCGACAGGGCTCTTAAGGGGGCTGTCGTTCGATACACGTGGTGCGTGTCGATCGACAGGGCCTATAAGTGGTCGGTTTCTAGTTCGATTTTAATCATTCGGTTGGACCGGGCTGGTTTGGGGGAAACCTAGGGTTCGTATATAAGTCTTTTTGGCCGTATTCTGAGCGAAACAACAGTCCAAAATAAGAGGAAAAAGAGTTGAGAAGAGTTTCTCTTGTTCCTGATAGTTTTGTGAGTTAAGGTTTTGTTCTTGGTCGATTTGGAGTGGAATCTTGTGGTGATTGTAGCTGATTTCGTTTCTAGCCTCAATTCCATCAGTTTCTATCCGAATAATTCAAGGTGAGTGTGTGACCATGGCTTATGGGCCGACAGATCGTTAGGGTTGTTTGGTGATAGGTTTGGAACGTGTGGATTGATCCTGTGTTGATTGATTGTGGTTGTGTGTATTGGTTGTTGTGTTGTGATTGTTGTTTTGTGCAGGTTTTCGTGTTGACGCAGAGGAGGAATCGATCCGAGAGGATTATGATCGATTTCCCAAGATCCTACGAAGGGCCTGTCGAACGACAGCCCAGCATGAAGGCTGTCGAACGACACAAATAAGGTGTGTCGAACGACAGCCATATCACATGCCTGTCGATCGACACCTAGTGGTTGTGTCGAATGACATGTATGTACAGGGGGTGTCGATCGACACCTTGTGGTAGTATCGATCGACAGCCTGCTTGTTCGGCTGTGGGTGAGCCTTTGTGTTTCTGTGCTGTTTTGTTGTATGTTTGCCTGAGCGGTCCATCGCGCCTTAGTGCGCCGTCGTAGATGGGATGACCGTCTCACTGGGTATTTATGATAATACTCACGCATCTCTTTTTCCATGTGATGCAGGTAAAGGCAAATTGTGATCGTGGAATCACGAATACGAAGAGGGAGATGATCTAGGGTCTCGTGTTTTGTTGTTTCCGTTATTGTTTAGAACCACTGTTAGGTTGCTGGATTAGAATGGATATTGTGGAACGTGTTTGGTTTTGTTGATCGAATCGGTTTAGTGATTTTTAATGGAATTGATTGTTTGGTTTAAATCGTTGGTTATCCGCTGTTGTATGTTTTCTGTGTTTTGCTTGGTTGTTGAGGATAGCATTTATGGGAATGCTACTCCGAGACCAAGGGTAATTGTATTAAAAAAAAAAAACGGGTCGGGTCGTTTCACATTATATATAGTAGCTAATATATATCAAAAGGCTAAACATGTATTGCGTATGAGTTCGATGCAATGCTCCCATGGCAGATGTTGGCCTTATTTTTGCACATGTTTCCTTTACTAGCTATGACGTAACTACTTTCAAGGAGAAGATCTTATATTGTACTTGCTATAGAGAAGATTTTCTAAATTTGTTCTTTTAAAACCAATTTATTCACAAGTATTCATGTTTTCAGAAGTTTGATGATAACTGCTTAGAGAGTTCGGTATTTAGTTAAGTTATGCTTTGTCTTGATTTGTTTGTATTGCTTGATTGTTCAACCACGAATCTTGGGACCTGATATGCAATAGATAATTCCAAAAGCTAGTTAAACCATCATAACTAATCTTTTGAAAGCTAGGCATCTTAACCTCCTCCGCAAGTTATGTTAAGGAGTTTAGTCAACTCACGATATTGTACATGCTTTTGTTTTGTAATAACCTATGAAAGTTGTTTCTATATTAAATACCAGGGGATGTCCCGGGCTACGCCCGGGTATGCTCTTTACATGTTTATGCAATTATAATAAGAAATAAAATTTTAGAAAATATATTATGGGTACAAAGGAAATGCTAAACTCTTCAAATATTTTACCAACTGTTTATTGGTGTCTATAGAATATTCAGCAGTCTATATTTAATTAATTTAAGTTTGAACACTACTTAATACTGATTATTGACGATTGAAAGTTTTTTGTGATGAAGAATATAACTTCGTCCTTAATCTTTAGTTACGATTTCAATTTTGGTGATTGAGTCATATATTTATATGTTTAATATTTAAAGGTTTTGATATTTTCATATATTTCTATGTTTAAAGGCTGTCACAAAAAAAAGTTTTGATTTCTTCCCATTTTGCATGTAACAAATAACATTAAGTGTAAGTTAATCTTCTAAACTTCTACAAATGGTTGAGGAGACACTTATTAATTCTCTCTTCCATTCCAAATTTTGTTGTACGGTCTTCTACTCTCAAAGACCATGGACCCTAACTTGTCCATAGTTTTTTTCCCTTGCATATTTGGCTCTGCTCCTTAGTACAATATGATGAAACTCAGTGTCCAACTTTATTTTTCACTATCAATCACTTTAAAAACTTATCTTGTTTTTTATTACGACAATATATGGAGCATGATTTAATTCAGAAAAGATATCATTGTTGTAACCAAACATACATCTTCATAATGGAAGAGTCAAAGAAGCTCTCACAAGAAAAATATCAATGTCAAATGTTTGAAACGTTCCATTTGTCTCCAATTAGCCGGACTAAAAATGTTTGAAACTAAAAGTAATATGCAAAGAAACTTCACAAACATACAATCCAACAATGCGTTGTATGACGAAAGTGTAGGAGAATGTAGAGAAAATTAGACAGTAAAAGCTATATGTATATTAAAAGAAAAGTAGCACAAAGAATGACATTAATTAACATAGGTAGGTGTATGTGTATATGTATACATTTTTAGAAAAATTAGTTACCTTCAAAACACCATATAACTGTACCACATTACCATGATGGTCAATCTCAATTCTCATTGCTCTGTTCTCTGTGGACTCTGAAATCTTAATCACAAAAACGTACCATGATCATTGATAAAGAGAAGTCTCCCTTTATCAAAAAATAAAAATAAAGAAAACTCTCTAGTTAAGTGAATAAATAGATTATAGTCTCAAAATCATGATAATATAATATAACTCAATTCATTTTATAGGATATATCAATACAAAGATGATATTTTGGTAAACAAATTATGTAGCATTTTTTTGGTGTTATTGAAGAAAATGATACATGAGATGGCATAATCATTTATAAGTATATAATCTTCATATCTATTTTCTGTTTAATGGACCCTACAATTATTTTCCTAATTTCCATCACAGTCGGAATCACACTATCATAACAATAGTATTTTGAAAAATACTCTGATTCATTCTCCAACTTTGATTTATTATGTTTCTTATCTTTCTTTGTGCCCCTGGTACAAACCCCATTTGATATGGAATGTTATTCTTTAAATCTGAATATTTAGAGGCTGATTCCGAGTACTGAAACTTACAAACTTAGATTTTATGTTTAGTTATTAGGTTTTGTTTAATACTTTAGTTTTTAAAATAATTAGAATACAATTTCATTTTTTGGAAACATATGATATTCATATAAGTTATATTATTTTTGTTTAATTTAGAATATGAATAATAACGTATCATATTATTGTTAGCATGTTAAAACCAATTTATGATATGATAAATGATAACTTTTCATATTCTTCTCATAATTTTAAAAGCAAATGTATAATTAATATGTGTAATTTATTTAAAATTAGAAAAATTATTATAAGAATATGATGTGGTAATAATGTGGAATGTGATGTGTCTTAAAGAGAAAAGAGAAAAGGTCTTTTTTATATATATAGATAATGAACGAAGCCATAAAAGTTGACAACTATACCTTCATGAATTTAATTCTTGAGAAACAAAATTTAATTACAATTTCCAATCAATTTTCAAATTTCTATAAACATAATTCTCTGCAGATATCCTAAGACCTAATGCTTTTCTACTATTAAAATAATCAATATTTACAAAAGCTGAAAATTATACCTTCATGAATTCGATTCAGACGATTTCTTATCTAATTCCCTATATCTCAATTGTCTAATTTCTAGTAACATGATTGGCCAGAGACTTAATTAGTATTACCTGCAAATCTAGGACTAAGATATAGTCTAAAACATTAGTTTTCTGCTTTTAGTTTGTTTATTTTTTTCTAGCAATCAAGTTTCGTTATTTTGTTTCTTTTTGTGTGTGTTTCATGTGCATAAATAGGAGATCTAATACAGTAAAACTAATTGAGCCCAAGCAAAAAAAAAAAAAAAAACTCAAGCGGTCCCTTAAGAGAAACATAACGTAGGATGGTTGAGGTAGGAAATCAAAACCTACTTTGCATGGAATCAAAAACAGATACATGAAGCGAAGTTGGGAAACGAGTATATACGTTATATATATATTTATTTATATCAATAAAATTATATATCATTTCACCAAAATATATATATATATATATATATATATATATATATTTATATCATGAAACAAAAATATCAAAATATAAAATATATTTTAAACAACACAAATCCAATATTATAATTGGAAAAGTACATTGCTTAGTTCTCGTGACTCTTCAACTCCTCTAAAATTTTAGGTTATAGTAGAGAGGAGATAAAACAAAAAAAATTACAAGTGGTTCATAACTAGATCTTATTACTTATTAAAAATAACATATATATAGATATAGTTTTTCAAATTATTTACTTAATGTGTTTCCCAATAATAAAACAAGTTTTCGTCGTGAATTTTTCCATCGCGTTTTATAAATTGACAATTTTAGGAAATGCGGTTTTTGAGAGTTTTTATTTCCAAAACGCTTCTAAAACGGGAAACAAACCTTCATTGAGTTTCCAAGAAACCTAAATCAAACCAACAGACTAAAATTTGGGGCATGTTCTTTTATTCATTAAACTAATACATCTGGAGGAAGATGAAAATTGATATTCGTTTGGTGCTAGAAATGAACAATATCTAGAACGAGCAATTGAATGAGTTTTACAATCATTTGGCTAAACCGAACTGGATCACATGAATGGAAGAGAATTATTCAAATAGAATATGCACTTATATGGACGATTGTGATGGAAATGTCAAATGAGCCAACGAAAATGCCACTACACGAAAACAATTCTTCTAATAGCTTTGCCAAAATTTAAGTTAAAATGTGGAGCCTAGTCACGTCGGCCATTCTTTTGGATAAGAGCAAAGTTGCATGACAAAGGTTGTGAACACTAAAGAGCTTGAAAAAATATACCGAATTTGATTCATCACATCAATCACATTTTCGTAAAGTTTTTTAGATTTATCCTTTTTTGGTTGTTGTGGAAAAGAGGATTTATTACACATATATAGCACATTTTCTAAATTTTGTAGATTTTATCCTTATTTAGGATATTGTGGAAAAATAAAAATTACCACATATATCATATTTTCTAAATTTTGTAGATTTTATTCCTATTTTCTAAATCAACAGCTGGCAGCCATGAATATAGGTCAACCCTTTAATTGATTCATGCATTTTATTGCACAATTAAAAATCATTGTCTCTAGGTGGAACCTAGCATTAGACTACCCAATCAATACAAAGTTCTCCCAAGGCTTTGATGAAAAAACCAATTTCAACTATAATTTTTTTGCCTACAAGGATGGTGGTTCGTGGAGTCGCAACCTCCTCATGTGTGAACATGTGAACCCCACGACAACATCCAATGTCAAGTTTATTTTACAAAGCCGGAGTACTTTATGCAACCACCTAGATCTGAAAACACGTTATTTGTTGAACACCTAATGAGAAGTGAAAAAAGCGGAGATGAGAGCGAGTTAGACCTCGCACCCGGCATCCCAATCCCATGTCAATCCACCGCCACAAAGAGGGTAGGCGTTGGTATCGATTCATAAAGGCAGAAAGGGTACAAAGGGATGCACACCAACTCTTATCCAAGAGTAGGGGTATGATAAGGCGCTACCATCACTATATCAACTTCCTAGCCACCAAAGAAGACAAAGAGATATTCCACTTCATCCGCAAACTAAACAAGATGGATGATTCTTCCAACGATGAAGCAATCCAATGTGACTCGCCAATGAGGGAATATCAACGCCCCTTAAGTGACTCCAAAAAGGTACCAACTAATGCTCTTAATGTAAATACAATTGTTTTCCCATAGTTTTATTTTCTTTTTCGTTATTGTTTTTACATCGAGACGGTATAAATTTATTTCAAAAAAAAAAAAAATTTGTAACCTATCAATTGCATTTGACGTTTTGGAATTCATAAAGTTGTATGCATATGTTTACAAAACTATTGCTGTTGTGATTTAGAAGAAAAATGTATTAACAGAACTAATACTTAAAAAAGAAACTACAAATTTGATAAGAAACAAATATATTTTCTTTACTGTGATTTTTGTTTTAAAATTTATATTGCTTCTAGATATTTATACACTACAAGTATATACATACATTAATAATAAAAATTTGAAATTGTTGTGATTGAATAGTCAACCTAGCACAAACATATGCATATACAATAATATATTAAATAAAAACATAACAATATATATCATGATGTATCATGTACATCTATCTATGAGCATCTGCAAATGTATGTGTAACTTTACATATATATACATAAACGTGAGTCATGACTATGCATATAAACACAAACAAGTATATACATATAGTTAGGAATAATAAAAATAGAAAATTGTTGTGATTGAATAGTCAACCTAGCACAAACATATCCATATAAAAGAATATACTATATAAAAACATAACAATATATATCATGAAGATATACTATGAACATTGGTCTATGAGAATATGTTAATGTATGTCTACTTTTACATATATACATAACCGTGAGTCATGATTATGCATATAAACACGCCCACATATGCCATAGCAATAAATAAATAAATATATATATATAAAATAGTGACGTCGCTGAGGCGATGAAGCGTTAGTAACGGCTCCGGAACTTTTGAAATTTCGAATTTTTCTCGCCGGAATGTCCTATTTCCAGCCTAGGCAAAGCGGAATATGGGGAGGATTACCATCTTGTTCCATCTTCAGGTGTTTCCATGGATTGGGATTGGAGAGACTAATGATTTTGGCCTTAGTAAGATCAAGGAGGTCATGGGAGAGGCTACCTTATCTGATCGCACTTCTCATGGGATATTGTTTCCTGAAGATTGTGATTCGAAACAGATTTACATTTGAGATCCCAATTTTTAGATTGCGATCTCTTCTTGATCGATTCAGATCTGGTCCTACACAATGCAAATCTTGCGGCTTAATCCCGGAATTGACAGGATCCAAGTATGGTAATGCCATCTCATAAGGCGCAATCCTTGTCCCTGATTTTATCCCTGCAATTACGGATCAATCACATTTGATTCCACGAAAACCCTACCATGATCCACATAGCTTATATTCAAGTAAAGGAGACTCGCATCCTGTTACCTTTTCTGTCTTCAACCTTCAGACAACTTTCTCTTTCTCTCTTAACACGATACCTCCAATGGCGTTTTTTGGAAAGCTGATTTCCTCAGACAGACTCCAAGAAGGAGAAACCTCTCAAGCTCCCACCGATTAACAAGGACCAGATGCTCAAACGCTTTGAACGGACTTTGGTGGGACGTGCTTTTCTCTCTGAAGTTCGAGATCACAAGCTTGGGGCCATGATCCGTTTCTTCCCTACGGTATGGAGATGTGAAGGACGTGTGCAAGGAATTGAAATGGGAGATGGATGAGTCCACTTCCGTTTCCAGCAGGAGGAGGACCTCCAAGTGGTTTTGGACAATCGTCCTTACCATTTTGATGGCTCGATGATCGCCTTGGACCGTTGGGTGCCTACTGTGCGCAGAGACTTCCCCAACACCATTCCTTTTTGGGTGATCATTCAAGGGTTACCTGATTATCGGCGTGAAGAAGAATCGGTGCAGAGTATTGGTGAAGATCTCAGTGAGTTTGAGTTGGTGGATGTGTCTGACCCTATTCCACGGGTCCGAGTTACCTTGGATTGTAACTCACCGCTGCTCCAACGCTAGGAAACCGATGATGCGGGTCAATTGTGTGTCCTGGAATTTCAGTATGAGAAGCTCCAATGCCACTGTTCTCGATGCTTCCGGATGACCCATGAAGTGCTCCAATGTCCAGAGAGGGTCCTAGAGAAACACCCTCCGCGTGAGCACCGCCGAGAGAAACGACGCCGAGGATTTGCGGGAAAGACAGAGGAGCTTTCGTGAGGACAGAGGAAAGCCTGTGTCGAATCACCGGAACATACGAGATAAGTCGACTCGTGCTGGTAATGACCGAGCTTCATCGTCGCGAGCTTCGTCATCGCATCCCAAGCCGGTCTGCCGTGATATCCTTCCGGAGCTTGATAATTGTCAACCGAAGAGGGTTGAACCACTGAAGGAGAAGGTTTCCACCAAGGAATGGGTTCGTAAATCCTTCTGTCGTGAGGGGAGGAGAGAGAAGACGGAGGAGATGCGTGGGGATAGAGTTCACGGTGGCCTGATCCGCGAATCAAAGAAACCCAAAGCACCGTGGTATCGTGCTACTAAAGAGGAGGCAACAATTGCAAATGAAATTGCGTTTCAGACAACACGGTGGGAGGCGGTAGAGGCAAAGGTTGGTCCGGAGAAGATCACCGGAGAATGTTCAGAGACGGCTAGGGTTGAGACGATAGTGATGGGCTCGATCCCGAAGGGACAAGAGGAAGCAAATGGGCCTGGTCGGTTCAAGGCCCAACAAGAGGAAGAGAATTTTGATCAGTTGGATACAGGGCCTACAGGCCTGGAATTTAGTGCAATGGGCCAGAATTATCATTTGAGCCCAACAGAATTAATCTCACCCCTTAAGGGATTAGTGAACAAGGCCAACAAATCACGAAGGATTACACAACGAATTACGAAGGCACTTGGAGTCAAGAAGAAGATTGAGCATAGTCCGTTTCAGGGTAATCGTATCCATCAACACATGGATTTAGCTAAATTGGAGTTGGTTAACGAACCAATAGGTTTGGCAGATGTGTTAAACCTGTCATCGTCGAAGACGGGCTCGATGAAGAGAAAACTTCGAAGGAATTTAAAGATCCGCTGGTTGAAGAGGAACCACCGGCAGATGCTTAAAATGATCATCAGTTGGAACTGTCAGGGGGCTGGAAGTTTTCTGACAGTTCGACGATTGCGTGAATTTGGTAAGAGGTTTTTCCCGGGGATTCTCTTTCTTATGGAAACAAAGCGTGATCACCAATTCCTACAAGACCTTCAAGTTGAATTCGGTTATGATTTCCTTTTTACCGTTGACCCTTGTGGTCGTAGTGGAGGCCTAGCCCTTATGGCGAAGTCCGAATTTCGTATTCAAGTTCTTTTTTCCAATAAAAATATCATTGATGTAATGGCTATCATTCATGGTAATAAAGTTTTCCTATCGTTTGTTTATGGTGATCCTGTCATTGCTCAACGAGAAATTGTCTGGGAACGTCTTACCAGAATTGGTACCACCCGTTCTGAACCATGGTTCATGACCGGGGATTTTAATGAGATCATAGGCCATCATGAAAAAACGGGGGGCCGTCGGAGACCAGAGAATTCGTTCCTGGATTTTAATCTGAGGCGTCAGAGTTGTGGAATGGTAGACTTTCCATACTTAGGAAATTGTCTTTCCTCGGTTGGTCGACGAGGTACCAATGTTATTCGATGCCGTTTGGATATATCGATGGGTAGTGAGGGGTGGCATGAGGTTTTTTCCCATACCCAGATGGAGTACCTCCGTTTTATGGGCTCCGATCACCGTTCAGTCCTTACACACATCCATAACCGGCGAATTTTCGGGACAAAACAGTTCAGGTTCGATAAGCGCTGGCTCTCTAAACCAATTTTCGAAGAGGTGGTGAGATCAGGATGGGAGACGGGGAGGATCGGTACAGTCCCAACGGTGGGAGATCGAATTGCGAATTGCCGTAAACTTATCTCTTGATGGCGTAAACAGGACCAAGTTAGCTCCGAGGAAGTTATAGAGGGTTTTAAAAACTCGGCTCGAAGAGGCCCAGAGTAGTGATACGTCCTCGACGGAGGAAATTATGGAGATTCAGGAACAATTATATCTTTCATTACGAGAGGAGGAGCTTTACTGGCAACAAAAAAGTCGGGTAACCTGGCATCAAGAAGGCAATCAAAACACAAAATTCTTCCAAGCAACCACAAAGCAAAGGCGGGCCCGCAATAAGATAATTAGTATCGTCAATGAGGCAGGGGACTAGACGGAGAATGAGGACGAAATCGAACAGACTGCTACGCAGTATTTTGCTGGTATCTTCACATCCACGACCGTCACTGACCTGGAGGTGTCGTTATCGCATATACGAGGTTGTGTTACCTCTGAAATGAATTCCACACTGACTCGAGCAGTTACTAGTGCGGAGGTCAAAGCAGCGGTTTTTGCCATCCACCCGGAAAAAGCCCCGGGCCCCGATGGAATGACAGCTTGTTTCTACCAGAAGTTCTGGCATATTCTGGGCCCTCATGTGGTAGAAATGGTCCAACGTTTTATGCGGACAGGGATTTTGGACGCCAAAAGCAATGAGGTAAACATTTGTTTGATACCCAAATCGGAGCGCCCACGGATGATGAAGGAGTTTCGGCCCATTAGCCTATGTAATGTGAGCTACAAGATTATATCTAAAATCCTTTGCCAGAGAATGCGACGATATTTACCTAGGATTATGTCAGAAATGCAATCAGCCTTTGTGGCAGGACGAAAAATTACAGATAATATTTTAATGGCACAGGAAGTGTTCCACGCCCATGTCACGAATAGAGTTGCCAAACGGGATGGCAATCAAAATTGATATGAGTAAAGCATATGATCGGGTTGAATGGACCTTTCTCGAGGCACTGATGCAGAAAATGGGTGGATTTCTTCGATCATGACTTGTGTCAACTCCGTCTCATACAGTATTTTGCTAAATGGTGCTCCGAAGGGCTCTAGAACACCTACAATAGGATTAAGACAGGGGGACCCCTTATCCCCCTTTTTATTTATCCTCTGTACTGAGGTACTCATTGCTAATCTACATGCCGCTTAGAGGTCAGGGGGTCTTTGTGGACTTTGGATTGCGCCAACGTCCCCCCCCCCCTATCACATTTGCTTTTTGCTGATAATAGCCTCTTCTTCTGTCAAACGAGTATGGAACAATGTGATTTTATACTAAGAGTTCTGGAGATTTATGGTAATGCTTCGGGACAACGTATCAATTTTGACAAGTCGGCCATTACTTTTGGTAAAGAGGTCCCTTCTGATCGGCGTTCAGAGATCAAAGCCAGGCTGAATATTCCAGAGGAGGGAGGATCCGGGAAGTATTTGGGAATCCCAGAACAGTTAAATGGATCCAAAGCGGAGGTGTTTGCGTATGTCCAGGACCGATTAAATCAACAGATAAATGGCTGGTCAGCCAAATTCCTTTCCAAGGGTGGGAAGGAGATTCTGATTAAATATGTAGCGCAAGCTCTACCTACCTACGTGATGTCAACGTTCCTTCTTCCCAAAGGCATCCTCCGTAAGCTTGCGAGTGCGGTGGCTAATTTCTGGTGGCAAACGAACACCAATTCCAAAGGAATGCATTGGATTTCTTGGAAGAAAATGTGTCTCCCCAAGAATGCAGGGGGTATTGGATTTAAGTCTTACGAAGAGTTCAATCAAGCTTTATTGGCAAAGCAACTCTGGCGACTACACCAATACCCCAACTCACTCGCTGCTAGGGTGCTGAAAGGAAAGTACTTTCGCTATTCCCATCCTTTCGAATCAAAGAAACACTATAGACCCTCGTATGGATGGCACAGCCTTTATAGTGACAGGAGCCTGGTGGATAAAAGAATGCGGCGTATTATTGGCACGGGTGCTCAATCCTGGTTCTGGACGGACAAATGGATCCTTGATGATAATCCCAGAGTAGTCCGGAGTATTCTGCCCACTCAAGATAGGCATCAACGCGTTTGTGAATTTATTGACCCAGTTTCAGCAAAATGGAACATGGCTAAATTGCGGGAATGCGTTGAGCCAGAAGACATCAAACTCATTCTTACTCTTCGACCCTCCATGGTTGGGGCTAATGATGGGGTATGTTGGCATTATACAAAATCTGGAATGTATACGGTTCGATCCGGGTATGAGGTGGCTCGCCAGAATCTGGAAGCGGATTTGGTATTTGCAAGCCAACAAGCATCGCTGAATCCTTTAAAGGCAAAAGTGTGGAAACTAAAAACAACAAACAAGATTCGGCATTTCTTGTGGCAATCCCTCTCCGGTGCGGTCGCAGTTAATGAGCGCCTGGCCCATCTGCGATTACAA
The DNA here is from genome assembly GCA_900128785.1 of Arabis alpina. NCBI lineage: Eukaryota > Viridiplantae > Streptophyta > Magnoliopsida > Brassicales > Brassicaceae > Arabis > Arabis alpina. Next base: position 17,689,919 of record LT669793.1, read on the forward strand.
ACGGAAAGAAGCTGTCCTCGATGTGGGGGTCATGAAGAGACAATTAACCACGTCCTTTTCACTTGTCCCCCGGCGAGGCAATGTTGGGCACTATCTCATATTCCAAATCAACCAGACGAATTCCCTACTGAGAATCTATGGAGAAATGTAGATTATTTGATGTCTCATGTCCCGAGTATGACAGAACTATCTGAGGCTATATGATGCTTCCCTTGGATTTGTTAGTACATCTGGAAGGCTCACAACGATAAAGTTTTCAGTAATTTGGATAGATCACCACAGGACACTGTGGATTTGGCTACGAAAGAGGCAAATGTATGGTTCCTTGCAAATGAAGACACATCTGAGGATGTCCCAACTCAAAGAATCCCAAATCCAGAAGAGACTTCGACAACAACCTTTCGATGCTTTATAGATGGATCTTGGAAGGATAATCACATTACGAGTATCGTAGGCTGGATCTTACAGTTACAGGATGGGACTACGGAACTCGTGGGTTCTCGTGGAGTCTTACAATTGTTAACGCCGCTACATGCAGAGCTGTATAGCCTGCTTTGGGCGATGCAGAGTCTCCGCAAGAAACGAAGATACAGTGAGAACTTTCAAACGGACTCCCAGGAGCTAGTCAGAATGATTACACAGCCTAACGAATGGCCACGTTTCAAAACGGAGTTGGAGGAATTTAAAGCGTTACGTATTTCTTTTTCGGACTTTACCCTAGCGTATTATCCTCTGGAAAAAAATGAAAAAGCAAACCTTCTCGCGAGGAATGCTCATACCCGGCAAAGAGTCTTCTCTTATGTTAGCACTTCCATTCCTTGTTGGTTCGATAATACTTCGGTATTCTTGTAATCGTTAGGAAAAGTGTGTTCGTGACAAAAAAAAAAAAAAAAAAAAAGAGAATGAAAGACCGCATAATAGCAAAGATGGTTATGTCATATTCCTCTTTATTGCTTTTCTTATCTTCCTTAAAACATCTTTGAAATCATTACCATTTCTTGGTGTCACACCGCTCCAACATAAGCCTTAATATCATGTCCATTTATAAATTTCTCCAAAATAAAAACCAACCAATCATAACAACAATCGATTTAGAATGAATTGATCAGCTTTATATGATAAAATATGGAAACCTCCCTATCTTCGGTTCTTGTCCATTTCCGTTTGATGATGTTAAGTTTCTTAGAAAGTATTTTTTTTTCTTCACCTGCTTTGTCAGATTCTTCTCTTCGTCATTTTTTTCATCATCACTAGATTTTGAAATTGATTAATGATTTTTTTGTGTGATGGTGATACTCTTTGGTCTGATAAAATAAACTGGTAGAGATTAAATCAAGATTAGATCAGTTTTGTTGATCGTGCACAACGTCATCCCATATTATCTTCTCTTGAATAAAACCTATAGAAATACCCTAACTTAGGGATTAGGGAGTTAAGCTGGATTGTTGATCGTCGCATGACGATTTGTGGGAATGAGAAATTTATTACCTATAACAACTTATGTCTCCTTGTGTCACGTCATCAGTACCCTTACTAGACCCGCCCAAGTGATAATTTCAAAGCCCGCCTACTTAGTTATCCATTTCCCATGTAGTGTTTTTATCGACTGTTAGGTTCTTTTTCTTCTAAGTTTTTCTCCAAGGACCACTACTTTGGTTTTGAGATGCTACAAATTCTCTCCCTCTTGAAATAGATATGCCCTCGGATCCAATATCTATAGGTAATCGACTCTCAGCGGGAGCCTAGCTATAATAATGTATTGTCTCTCGAGTTTTAACCCAATTCAATGTTCATTCTAAACTTACTATAAAATAAATATTGATATCTTTATTGAGTAAGAAAACGTGAAAGCAAAATATTATCGAGCTAGTTGAGAATAACTGAAACATTTGAGGAAAACAAAAACCACGCGGAAAAAATCAGATCCTAACCTAACCCTAGCTAGCTCGTCATCCATTCATCTTGTCTCCTAGCCACTTTTGGTTTTGATGGGGCTTCTTGCAGAGAGTGGGCTGTTTATGTTTCACTCTCATTCAGGATCCCGTTTGCTTGAGTCGTCGTTCATTTTTTCTATACATCCATTCGTCTCGTTACCATCCTATCGAGAAAGGTTGATCCTTAGGTCGACGTGTTTGTGGTAAGCCTACACCCATTCCGGTGGCAAAGAGAAATAGGCGGTCTTGTCATACCACTTATCATGTGTATGATTATGTTTTTCTTCCGAGTGCTTTCCTTCGAGGATGATCGCATCTTCAATCACCATCATTGTAGTGTAGTACTTGCGTGTGTTGACACCCATATGTAGTTTCACATTGAGTCCATTGAAAAATTCCTCAGAAGCTCCTCTATGTCAAGTCGCATCTGCTTGCATCCGTGAGCAGGTAGAAATCGTTATAATAATCTTATATCATTTTCGTACCAGACGTAAATCAGTCGAACTGTCTTTGCTAGTTTGCTATGGCCTTTTCTTTGGGGTGGATTGTAACCGTGGCAGGTTATTCATATGTATTGATTTCCCATCGTATTCTCATTTCATTTCCGGGTCGAGTTAAGCATTCACATTTCCTATTGTATTAATATGTGAAAAGTTATTGGTCTCTTGAGTTTTGGTGTATTTCTTTTAATCTTCTTTTTGGTCTAATATGAAATGCAATAAGGTGGTTTATATGGTTAAGTCGTTTTTGGTTTATATGAGATGCAATAAGGTTCGGTTTGGTCTTTTAATATTCGTAAGTCACTTCACTAACCAGAAGCTACCACTACTCGACAAGAAACTGCTAACGCCCGAGAGCTCAAGAAGAAGGTCGCAGTCGTAATAAGTCAACTATCCCAAACTTGACTTCTTCTATAGTGATTTTGGTTTACATTATTGTATTTATGGTAACTCTATCACTGCCTCAGTATAGCTTATACATTGTGTTGTTTGAGTCACGATGATCTTATCAAATAGGATTCGACAATATCGAGTTTGTCTAATAGGATATTGGATTTAGTTTTGCATTAAGTGTCTTGAGTTGGATTCTTGCAAGTAAAGAGAAAGATTTAGAGTGTTCAATCTCATGATCAGTTTTTTGTAATGAAAAATGTTGCAGCAAAAGAAGGTGAAGGAAGTAGGAGATAAGTTGAAAGTAGCAGTTAAAGCGATCGAGGAGGTGCAAGATTTAGTGGTTGGCATGCAACAAGCTGATTTGACTTAATCATATGTACCAGTGAAGTGACCTCAAATTAGATGATAACAACTTAACTATATAAACCCCCGATTGAATTTCACATTAGACCCAAAAAAAAAGATTAAAAGAAATACCAAACTCAAGAGACCAATATATTTATACATATGAATACAATGAGAAATGAGAATGCTTAACTCTCTTTGTCACCTCTAAAATATTTGGCTCCATCGATACCCTGTCGCGGCGTCATCGTGCTTTGTCGAGGCGTCCAAAGTAGAGACATGGACTAGAAGTAGTTGTTAAAGCTAAGTGAGTGAAATAAGTTGTGAAAACTACTATAAGTATATGCATATGTGTAGTGTTGTAAAACGTAGAAGAAACCAATGGGAATCACTTTTTGTGTTTTCTTTCACAAGCGGTGGCTAATAAGTCTAAGATATATGAAGTAAATGGGAACCCTATAAGCAAGCATAAGGGAATACTTTTGTGTATGCTTTCACAACAATATGAATCTTCTTCTCTGGCAATCGATTCTCTTCTCTCTCTCCCTCTTAGTCGACAAACCCTAGTTTTGAGTTTTCCATATCGATTTTTTAATTCAAATTGCCGTGGTACTCTTTTGGGAAATCACGTTTTCAGTTCTGGGAAATTCACGTTTCCAAAACCTATTACTTCTATTGTCACGATTTTTAGATTTCTAATTAGAGAGCTGAAATTAAAAAGAATTAAGGTAATTGGGTGTTTAAAACAGAAATTTATAAGGTTGGGTTATTTATAACGAGGTAAATAGTTTGGGTGGAAATAGATATGGTTTATTGAGTTGGGGTAGTTTTAAACATACATTCAACCTTTTTATTATTGTAATTTGAAAATATTAAATATAAATGTAAAATATGAGACTTATACTACAATATTGCAGAATATATGAAATAAAATGAATTACAACAAATCTTATTATATAAAGTTGGATGCGCACCAAATCGTAACTAACGAGATTTTGACATGTGTCATTGTTACTTTACACTGTGACATATGTCAAGTAAAAATTGTCTTATCTCTATAATTTACTTTTAAAATCAAGTTGTAGTATAATTTAAAAAGTAGTAATAAATCAAAAGAAAATATCAATAAGGAAGACAAAAAGTTAAATCGAAAGATATTCAATTAAGGAAAAAATATACTCACAACAAAAAATAGGGCAAAATAGTTTCACAAACACTAGAAAAATGAAAAAAAGAAAATACAATTGGGAAAAGTAAATTAACTGTTGACAAAAAAATATAGTTGTCATTATGATCAATAAAATATGGCAAATATGTTTCATACAAATTTTCTTTTTAAAAAGAGACATTCCAATTGGAATACGAAAATTAAGTGACAAAAATAAAAACGAATATAATATTGCCATTACGTTCAAATATCAAAAAGTTGTTACTAAAAGAAAAAAGCAAAATACCATATACTTAATTAGCAAACGTAAATATATCTAATAACATCAAGACCGTTTCAAATTTTGATATGTGATCAATATTCTATTCTCCTAATCAAATAAGTTATGAGTTTGAAAATTCAACAAATAAATTAAAGTCATTTTACAATAGATCAGTTAAATCGAAATCATTTGTATTGCCGTTCTATCGTACATGTACGTAATAAAAAGAAAATTACAAGTAAAAGGGAAAAAACAAAGTTACTATGTTAAGTGGGTATTTACAATTTAAAGGCCCACTTAGTTACAGAGCAAGGAAAAAGGAGGATTAGGTTTTCGAGATATTCAGTGTTTTAACGATGCTCTACTAGGGAAAATTAGCTGGAGACTACTTAACAAACCTGAGTGCCTCCTGGCAAAGGTTCTCCTTGGGAAGTACTGTCATAAAACTCCTTTCCTGGAAGCTATCCCACCAGCAGCTGCATCCCACGGCTGGAGAGGAGTTCTGATTGGGAAGGATCTGATAAAACAAAAGTTGGGTAAGGTTATAGGAGATGGAAATAACACAAGGGTCTGGAATTATCCATGGCTCTCCCTAGACATACCTCAGAAACCTTGGAGTCCACCAAATGAACACGAAACTGCCCTACTAGTGGGAGACCTATTGCTGACTTAGAATCGAGATTGGAATGTTCCTATGATCGAAGCCATCTTCCCTGAGCTCAAAAGTATGATTCTAGCAATCAAAACAAGTATTACAGGAGCTCAGGACCAATACTCATGGCTGGACCACTCCTCAGGAATCTATTCGGCCAAATCTGGCCATCATACAGCAAAAAACCAATCATCAAGAGGGGAAAACCAACAAGTAGCTAAATACAACTGGAATGCTCTGATATGGATTATCAAAACCTCACCAAAACTGAAGCTTTTTCTCTGGAAAGCTTTGAAAGGAGCTCTTCCATTGGGTGAACAGTTAGCATCAAGAGGAATTAGGGATCAAGCTTTGTGTTCTCGATGTGGAGATACAGAATCAGCATCTCACGTCTTCCTCCATTGTGCTTTCGCACAACAAGTCTGGTCTTTGGCCCCTCTGGAAAAGGACTTTAACCACATGACTATCCCAGACATTCACACCGCCTTGACCCTCTCCAAACAGACCGTCTGTGAAACGACCCGACCCATTTTTTTTTTTAACAAGAAACCCTTGGTCTCGGACTAGCATTCCCATAAATCCAATCCTTAACAACCAAGCAGACATAAACAGACAACCAGCGGATAACATCAATTAACCAAGAAAACAATTCCATTAAAACTTAAGACAACCAGTTCCAATAACAAATTCCAATTCAATAAAACTAGCAACCTAGCAAGGTTCTAAAACAGAAAAGGAAATCACAACAACACCCAACGCGAGACCCTAGATCATCTTCCTCTTCTTAGCCGTGATTCCACGGTCACAATTTGCCTTTACCTGCATCACATGGAAAAAAGAGATGCGTGAGTATTATCACAAATACCCAGTGAGACGGTCATCCCATCTACGACTGCGCAGTCAGACGCGATGGATCCGCTCAGGCAAACACGCATCAAACAATCACAGAAACACAACAACGGCTCAACCACAGCCTAGACAGGTGGCCTGTCGATCGACACTACCACTAGGTGTCGATCGACACCCCTGTGCACACCTGTCGATCGACACACCCACGGTGTCTGTCGATCGACACAACCTCTAGGTGTCGATCGACAGATCCTCAACCACCTGTTGATCGACACAACCTCTAGGTGTCGATCGACAGCTCTCGTGTTGTCTTGTCGATCGACAGCACTTGGGTGTGTCGATCGACAGACCATCGCAGATTCATGGGAAATCGATCATTATCCTCTCAGATCGATTTCCTCCTCTGTGATGACACGAAACCTGCACGAAAAACACAATCCACACAATCCAAACACAAATCACAATCTCAAACAATCCACACAAGATCCAATCAATCAATTCGTAACCTACCACCAGACAACCCTAACAAATCCACCGGCCTAGAAGCCATGGTCACGCACTCACCTTAGATTTTCGGATGGAATCTGATAGTATTGAAGCTAGACACGAAATCCACGACAATCCCCACGAAATTCCTCTCCAAATCGATCAAGAACAAAAACCCTAACTCAAAACCCTAACAGAAACAAGAGAACTCCTCTCAACTCTTTCTCTGCAGATTTGAGTCTTGGTTTCGCTCAGAATGCGGCCAAAAAGCTTATATACGAAGCCCTAGGGTTTCACCAAACCGGCCCGGTCCAACTGAATGACTTAAATCGAACCAAAAAACCGACCAATTCGGGTACCTGTCGATCGACAGACCCTAGGTGTGTCGATCGACAGCCCTTAAGAACCCTGTCGATCGACAGCCCTTAAGTACCCTGTCGATCGACAGCCCCTCCATTTTCTCAAAAATGGTTCACGGGCGTCACAATTTGGCTTCCACCATCAGGAATCAACTTGGGTCCCATTTCTCCATGGATCTTCTGGTACCTATGGATCGCAAGGAACAACAAGATATTTGGTGAACGTGCTTTCACGGTAGAAGAAACAATCACAAAAGCAATTCAGAGTGCGAGAGAATGGATGAGAGCTCAGGATCACTTACCGAGAGCCCAACTCAACCAAGAGGAACTGACTCACAAGGGCACATGCCGACGGTGCTTCACCGATGCAGCTTGGAGACCCGACTCAAAAGACGCAGGATTAGGATGGATCATTTGCAATCCTGACGACTCAATACTACTACAAGGATCACGATCGGTCCATCAGATCACAGGACCTCTAATGGCGGTTCGAGACCTGTTGTTTCACGCAGCCGATCGAGGGATCCAAATCGATAGCGTTTCATCGGACGCAATCAATCTCATCAAAATCATCAACAAGAGAGGATACCACAAAGAGATTTATGGAATCCTCCAAGATATCCTATCGATTTCTACTGCTTTTCAATCGCTTTCTTTTAGTTACATTTCTCGCAATCTGAACTCTCGGGCTGACTCCTTGGCAAAGGCAGCTCTGTACCAGGCCCCGGGTAACACCGGTTTAGCCTCAATTTCGGTTTAATCAATTTCAAAGTCTTTCGATCAAAAAAAAAAAAGGCCCAAAATAAAAATTGAAAGAGATATATTAGTCCAAATATCTTAAATTTTTAGCTACATGCCAAAGTGGGATAAAGACGTGAAGTGTGTTTCATATAAGAAAGAGCAAAACTTGTAGGGTTGGAGAGCATTTCAAATCTAGACTATCAATTACATTACAAATAATATGACATTTCAGTTATTTTGGATTTCATTTATTTTATGAGAAAATTACATATTATGTCACTTTCTAAGTTTTTAATCTCGTAAAATGTCACAAGGCAGTTTACCTAACACAAAATGTCACTTAAACACAAATATTCTGAAACTGCCTTTTGCATATGTGTGTATGACTCTGTGTTTGATGAGAGAGAGAGAATGTCGTGTAAGAATTTTTTCTTACAAGAGACGTGACATGACAATGTGTCTGACTGAAGCTTTAATTAATAAGATAGAGGGTTGGACAGTGGATCCCGATATTTAGTGCTAGATTGAACATGTTATTTGTGTATGTACATAAATGAGCTAGATGGTATTGCGGACACATATATGAGTCAAATGTCTACATTAACATTTAACATAACACCAAATCCACATCATCTACATTATTTATCAGTTTAAAAGGCAAATTGAACCTATTAAATATTTTATATATAAAATAAAAGTTGGTTACGTCAAATACATGCATACACAAAAATTATGTACACCCAAAATAAATTCATGTGTATACCAAACCATATACAGGATCACAGTGGTCGTACTGTCTACATGGTGATAGTGTACACGATGACAGTGGTTGTACTGTGTTAAGATGACGGTGGTTGTACGGTGTACACGATGACGGTGGTAGGATAGTGTACATGGTAGTGCACCTATGGTCGGCGAATATACTCGATGACGGTGGTCAGAGAGTGTACACGATGATGGTGGTTGGACTATGTACACGATGATGGTGGTGTACGGATGGTTGGTGAGGGTACGCGATGACAGTTGTTGGACTATGTAGACAGTAGTGTGTTGCTGGTCGATTAGTGTATAAGATAGCAATGGCAGGACAGTGTACACCATGGTGTGGCGATGGTAGTATATTGTACACTTCGGTGAGGTGATGGTGATATAGTGTACACCAAATTCTCAACAACTACTCCTTTTTACTAATTGAAAAGCAAACTGAATCTACAAAACTGAATCCATTATCGTTATGTACATTGGTTTTTGTTCACATGTATGTACATAAGCTCCATTTTCAAGAAGCTACACATCAGGTGCTTCGCCGGATTGTACATAAGGCATATTCATATCTAGTGGTGTACGTACCTCGTCATTACTTTGTACTTCCACAACATCTTCTAATACTGATGGATAACGATTTTACTTTGCCCTTTTAGAGGTGTATAAACATGGAGTTTCGGAGAAACTCTACGTCCTCCGTGTATGCTAATAAACTGGTGATGATCTCGAGGAGCCGGCAAAGGAGAGTTTGACAGTGACGGTTGGGTGATGACGTCTACCGCTGGATAGATGTGTTTAGACGTCTACCGCTGAATCGATGTGTTTAGACGTCATAGTTTCGTCTGCCGGCGGTTCAGTCGATCGCGAATCTAACAACGGTAATTGGTGTACGGCGGTCTCCAGTTAGTAAAATGGCAGTAGAATTCATCTTTAGGGTTCGATTTGTGAGAGAGAGAAAGCAGAAAGTTGAATATTAAATTATGTAATTAAAAATCCGGAACAATAAATAAATTACACATTTCCGCTTTTCGTGGTTTAAATAAACTATTAAAAACTCTGAAAAGGTATAATTACACAACATTTTGTCAAATGCAAGCAAAAGTAAACATAGCCAAATCACTTCAAAATCAGACATGTGTGTTAAGTGTATGGATATAAAAAGGGCAAAATCATCATAAATGTGTGTAAGTGACATAACTTGACAAATCTGTTTTGGCTTATGACAAAGATGAGGTTTGAGTTTTGAACTATGACTTATTTGTAATTATTTCATTTTTTTGTATATGATAGTGTACGTATGTTTTTAGATGTGACATAAAGCAAAGACATAAAGTAATTATCTCATTTTTATTTATAATTATTTGCCTATTTTTAGAAATTATTTCCTCTTTTATCATAAATATACCAGTTGTTAAACATCATGTCTAACATTAAATTACTCTGCTCATAAATCAAAAAGAGAAGTTTTTTTCAACCTCAACAGTGTAAAGTCGGACACATCTTCCTCAATAAATGCACTTACTCTCACTTCTACAGAAAGGCAAAAACGTCCGAAAATGTGGTCGTGTGAGATTTTCATAATTAGAAACTCAAATGTGACATTTGAGTAATTAGAAACTTGAAAATATGACATTTTTTGACATTTTCTACTGCCAATATCTATCAGTGTACATCCACCACATCTGATGTACAATTACCACAATCTTTTGCCGGAGTATATCTATAACATCCTCCTCTACCTAAAATACATATACCTCCACTTGTTGCCGGTATAAGTCACCACTTCTACTTGTTGCCGACATACATATCCTTTCTTCTTATTGTTAGTGTACATCCACCACCTCGTAATGTTGTCGATGTACATTCACCACCACCACTTGCTGATGTACATTCACCACCACCTCTTGTTGATTTATTTAGGGTGATTCCTAAAAGAAAACTCTCTTTTTTTTTTCACGACTCTTTGATGAAGAACACCACCACAACATTTTGTCTCTATCATCATATTCTTATTCTTCATGTGTTCTTAATCTTTCAAAAGATTAGATGTAAAAGAGAAAGACGAGATAATGAAGAAAGAGAAGAGATGACATATGTGAGAACTGATAACAAATCTCATAAAGAAAAAGTTACCTTTTGCATTATGTGTCATGTCACTTCATATTTATTTTTATTAGAGGACATTTTGATATTTTAACGAGCCAAATGTGACAAGATTATAATGAGTTTCAGACTTGTGACATTTTTGCAATGAAACTCAAAATATGTGATAAATCTGTAAATACTTCAATAAATTACACATAATACATTAGTTACAAAATGGAAACGCCCGAGATACAAAACGTCACGAAATACATTTGTTACGAACTACATGAGTTCTTAGCTGTCCAAGGACTAATAATCAACTAAACATGGTAATGTTTATGAAAAAGTGTTAATTGTTGTGTTAGGTTCTATAGAATTGCTATTAGTTATAGTTAAAACCATGGAACATGAAGTTATGAGAGATTTACATCATAGAAGCGTATAGTTCACAAAATAAGAATGATAAATCATGCACATATCTTTAATTTATATCATGTTCCAAAATACTGAAAAATTAAATCATTATGCCTGTTGAGCAACCTTCTTGATCATGTCATGATATTCATGGTGATTGTTACCATTCTCCATGATCATAACAAACATCAAATCTCTAAATCCTTCAGAGGTTTACTCAACCATTATACCACTGCAAAGCTTTCAGTCTTTGTTCTTCTTTGTATGTGAGGAGAAATCGCTGCAGTAATGTTGACTTACATAATGAAAAAGTGGAAAAGAAAGAAATTGTGGAAGTGATGACACATAATGTGTTGCAGATATGTGCGCTAAAATGGATTTTGATGTTCTTTTAATGTTGCAGATACCACATTTGGAATATGCACTTTGAGTTTGTAACTTTATCATCTTTCTTATATGGGAGTCTAAAAGATTTGTACAAGCTGACAGAGAGGCCAATAGAAGACATGATAGCCAAAAAAGTAATTGTTGCCCATATATTTGTTGCCCATTTTCATATTTGAGGAGTGATATATGTTTTCAGGTCGATGAGATGAAGCCAACTGACAAGGGAAAGAAAATAAGGAGACTAGAACCCAAGGTGAGACTTCGAAAGGATTCATAAGGATCTCATATTGGAAATCTTGGGCATCAACTTATATGATGAGAACACGAGATATGTTTCATAAGGATTCTTGTCTAACTCTTCTTTGAGTTTTTCTTTTCCAATATTTTCTGATTCTATTTTCACTGAAAAATCAAAACGGACGCCGAAGAATCAGAGAGGCGTCTGAGAAAAATGTACAAGCCGTTCCATCAATCGCAGTTTCCGCTTTGAAACCCAATAAAGAAGAGAATATTGGTCTATGAATGATCATCAACTTGAATTGTATATGTCTAACGTCTGTAGATCGGAATTGCGACTTTAGATATTTGCTAAATGCTCTTAGGATAAAGTAAAATGAGACACTTATGTGGTAACTTTTGGGTGATTTTGGCTCTCGGATCGTAGGGCAATTGAGTTTCTTTTCCAGATTTTGGCTCCCTCTGTTAACACAACTGAATGGTCTTTTTTCAATGCATAAACGAAACGTCGTTGAACTTCAAATGTAGATTATTCTTTGAACTCAAAGTTGTTGAACTCAAGTATTGCTTTAAGTCACTCAAATAGCAGGCGTCCTATCTTCCTTGCGCCTTGGAGATTTCAAGAGAGGTAATTTTGAGATTGGTTAATGTTCTCCTTTCTGCCTTACTTGTGGGAAAATATAGCAAATCCACAAAAGGCTTATAATTTTTTTTAGCTAAAAGAACACGTGGACCCTGAGGCTGTTGGAAAAGAATAATGCTAATGATATATCCAAGTATGAGATCACGAGCCTCGAGTGAAACTTCAGTATATTATATTTTCAGCAAATTGAAGTGCTAACAAGATGAGATACTCTTGAATCTTTGTCAATCTTCGTTTAGCGTTGTCCTTTTTTCGCAACTAAGTTGTTAAAAGTTTAAACTAACCACTATATATCAATGTGAAAATTTATTTCTCTCGCACCTGGTTATGTGAAAACCAAAACAAACAATTGGTAAAACGAAGTTATTATTATATCTATTGCCAAATTGATGAAATGCTCAGATACAATTTTCTCTGACATTCACTTGCCTTTTCAACATTAACGTACCCATTTTGTTGTTTTTATTTAGATGAGGGTAACTAGACCATTAGATCAAAACATTAAAGCAAATTGTGGGAGAAAAAAAATGTAATGCCAAAAGAAGACCAACAAAACCAATGCCATAGTTATAAGATGATCGAGTTACATCTATAAAACATGTTTGTTAAACATGAAGAAAAATAGAACGCGGTATTTAGATTCAGAAATTTGAGAGAACTTTTTCGCTGTTCCTTAATATATACGTTAGTCCATTACTATTCATATTGTGTAAATCTTGAAGGCCAAAGAACTCTATCATATATTTTGATATTTCCTCTTTACAACCGATCTCTTAACTTTAGTATAATGATTTATTTGCATATTATTACTCACATAGAGAGTCAACAAACCTAATGAACATAAACTCACCTAAAATATTAAAATATGAATGTGCAGTAGAACTTATATTTAAGGGTTTTCTGCAAATAAACCCTCAAAATGGCTAGATTTTGCGATTTTACCCTCCAAGTCAAAAACCCACGGAACAACCCTTAAAGTATGAGTTAATCCGCAATATAACCCTCGGCCATATATGAATTTTTTCAATCCGTATATAAGCGATTGCATCTTCTTCTAAGAGAAAGCCATTCTTTGTAATAAGTTTCTAAATAAACATGTTTGTAAAATACGGTAGAAAAATTTATATATGGCCGAGGGTTATATTGTGGGTTAACTCATACTTTAAGGGTTGATCTGTGAGTTTTTGACTTGGAGGGTAAAATTGCAAAATCTAGCTACTTCGAGGGTTTATTTGCAGAAAACCCTATATTTAATAACGCAGACAAAACACAATAATAAGTCAGTAGCCGGACTGTATTTATAAATAATTAAACTCACTTTATTCCTAAGAAGAACATATTGTGAAGTATTTATAAATTCACTTTCTCTCAACAACTATGCTTTCCTTCTTGAGATAATTACTAGAACAGGCTTTTTAGATATGGAGTTTATTCAAACAACTTTTTATTTTTTTAGCTCAAAAGTTTGAGCTAAAAAAAGTTACAAAGACATTAGAAATACCCCAAATTCGTTTATTAACAAAAATGCTATTATCCATTGAGAAAAAAATAACCATAAAACCAAAAAAAAAAGTATCCCATTTCACAAAAAACAAAACCTCTTCTTCTTCTCATCCGGCGACTCCGATTAGGCGATTTCGTCTCCGGCGACGAGATTTGTTGCGTTTGACGGTAAGATTTGAAACGAATCATGAGTTTTCTTTTTCTCTATCATTCACGAGTGTTTTGGGTTTGGATTTATGAACTTCAATATGTTCTTCGTTATAGGTTCGAAATTCCGGCAAAGGAAAGTTACGGCGAGTGTCGGAGTTTCGTTTTCGTGCGTTGTAGAGAGGTAATCTCTTGATTCTAACCGGTTTCGTTTGGGTGTGTTGAAGTTTTGTAAAATCACTAACTGGTCCAGATCTGGATTTTTCTCAATTGTGGATTTTTCTCGGATCCAGATTCTGACGTTATGGTAGACTTATTTCTATGAGATACGTATGTTATGGTAGACTTATAATAGACGTTACTGTAGACTTATTTCTATGAGATGCAGACGTTGTGGTTGACTTATTTCTATGAGATGTAGACGTTGTGGTAGACTTTTTGCAAAGAGATACAAACATTATGGTAGACTTTTCGACTCTGGATCTGCTAATGAATGAAATCTTTTTTGACGCTGTGGTAGACTTTTTGCAAAGAGATACAAACATTATGCTAGACTTTTCGACTCTGGATATGCTAATGAATGAAATCTTTTTTGACGTTGTGGTAGACTTTTTGCAAAGAGATACAAATATTATGGTAGACTTTTCGACTCTGGAGCTGCTAATGAATGAAATCTTTTTTGGCTAGTTAGGATTGTGTTTCAGTTTAAGATGTTCTAATTTTCATGAATTTCTTTACAGGTATTCTTTGTACATGCAATGCGTAATCGCATAAAGATAGTAAAGAACATCCAAAAGATCATGAAGATGGTCTATACACCATTGTTTCTTGTTGTATTTAGGTAGTATTTGGTTGATCTTTGTATTGTTTAACATGCTTATTCTCCTATACGGCCTTATGGTTATGTTGCATCAAGTCCTCAACCTCACCCGTATATATGGCAGGTAAGTCCTTAGTGGTAGATTTATTTTTGTATAATGGTGGATTTATTCTATTCAATGGTAGATTTTTGACTCTTAAGTTGCTAATGAATGAGATTTTTTTGGCATAGTATGAAAGACTTTTGTGATTCCAATATGCATGTTATTCGCCTCAAACGTGCAACTGATATCATGGATGAGTTACCACGTGATGAGATTGTTCAGTTATCAGAGTCAAACCCTTGTGATGGATCCAGTGATTGTTCAGTTACCTCATGATTCGGATGAGATGTATTTTCGTTTGATGGTAGATTTATTTTTATGAGACACAGACGTTCTGATTTGTAATATACGTTATGGTAGATTTATTTCAATAAGATACAATTGTTATGGTATACTTTTTGCAAAGAGATTCAAACATTATAGTAGACTTCTATGAACATTTTTTGTAGAGTAATGAATGAATTGACAACATTTATGTATGGTTAAAGCATGGCTTCTGAAATATCTCTGTAACCACTACAATATCCTTAAAATACGAGTACGAGTTCATACAAAAAGATAGAAAATATATGAAAAGATATAGTACATATGGAATGATAGAGTATACCCATACATTTAAGCTTTGCAAGTAGTAGGATTATGACCGTGTTGAAAATATTTTAAACACTTGTGTTCTTTTTTAGGTCGCTTCCGCTCCATGGTAATTTCCATAGCATTTTTTATCCGTGAGAGTCTTGGCATAACAATTTTTGAGTAACCACTGCACAAGTAGTAATATGACTCGCATGTTAGTTGTATTTGTTGGTCATTTATCTCTTGTGTAGTCAATAGCTTAGCATTCTCAACCATGTCTTGTTTTTAAAAAAGTAGAGACACGTGAGAAGCATTAGTCCACAAGTAAAAAATCTACCAACAGTAATTACTAAATCTACCATCATTTGTATATAAATCTACCATCACTTGCATGATCTGCCCCTAGAACTGTACCACCTTTTGAATTGTCAACCAAGAACACCCATTGATTTTTCTCAAAACTTTGACTACCACAAACAAGAATGATTTGTTTCGTTCCCAATTAACCTCTTTTTGTTCAAAAATCACTAGAGAACACAAAGAAAGATCAATCAAGGAACTGAGCTTTGCGGCGATAACCTTAGTTCTTCACCATTGTTGCAGGTTTTGTCGTGCAAATTAGTGTCTCTTTAAAGGGTAAAACTGACATTTTGCGTTGTCTGCAAATAACTCTACCACCTACCAAATAAGTCTACCACAACTATAGTTTCCAAAACATGAGATAAGTCTACCACCAAACACTACAAGTGTACCGCTATCACAATAAGTCTACCAAATATCTAATGTGAAAAAAAGTCTACCACCGAACATAACAAATTTACCGTAACTAGGTTGGATAACAAGTCTACCATCAGTCAACTTAGGCAAAACAAAATCTACCACTATAATCGCTCCCAACCAATAAGTCTACCACTGTTAGCCCTAAAAAATTAAATCTACCAATCGAAGGTTGGTTTGGTAGACCGAAAAGATTGAATAAGTCTACCGCTCATTATAACTCTACCACTACTACAATAACTCTACCACGAGTATCCACCCATATAAATTTACCACTGCTAAAAATAAGTTTACTGCTAATTATAACTCTACCGGCACTACAAAAAATCTACCGTTATTATACACAATTTTAAATCTACCGCTGGTATCAATAAAATCTACCATTGAATAAGATAAATATACCAGTCAAAATAAAATCTACCATCGACATAAACAAATCTACCGTTCAAAATAATTCTACCGAGAATAAATCTACCGTCCGATTAATAAGTCTACCGCTCAAACCCAAGTCTACCATTGGTAAACTAAGTCTACCGTCCGAAAACAAATCTACCACCGAATGTGACACAATAAGTCTACCGTTCAAAAATAAATCTACCGTTCCTAAAATAAGTCTACGGACTCCAAAATAAGTCTACCAGATCGACTATAAATCTACCATCGTTGAGGGGTAGACTTTTTATTTTAGGTGGGAAAAGTTTCCGCCTGAAAATCCCGTTTCATTAATGGCAGTTTCGTAAATACGTTTTTTGTTATCAAAGGAAAAGGGTAAAAAGGACTCAAAAATAGCCTCACTAATTAAAATCTAAAAAGGTTGTTTGAGTCAACTCAAAATCTAAAAAGGTTGTTTTAGTAAGTCTCCGTAAATTCTTTAGGTCTGGCCAAATGTTACACTTTAAAGTGCAAAACATATTAACTAAAAAATATTTAAATTTGGTATCTCCTGCGATCGAAGTTACAATAAAAACCATTGATTCTCTATACTTTCAATTTATACCACAAAATGAATTTTGATATCATTTTACAATTTGTGATAGAAAAACATAATATAATAGTGTCAAAATTTACGAACAACACAACATATTTTATTGTACAATGTGTAGAAATGGATTCAAATCTCTATGTACCAATATATTGGTTATAAAAACAGAAGAAATATATTAGTCCAAATATCTTAAGTTTTTAGCTACATGCCAAAGTGGGATAAAGACGCGAAGAGTGTTTCTCATAATATTTCAAATAGTGTTGACATTTCAGTTATTTTGGATTTCAGTTATTTTGGATTCCACCATAAAAATTCGAGTCGGAGAACTTTGATGAAAAGTCAAACAAAAAGTGTCACTACTTTGGTAATATACACGTAACCAAAATAAATTACACGAAGTCCAAAATACATTAGTTACAAAATGGAAATGCATGAGGACCTTTTATTAATGCAAGATTTTCTCGTAACAAACCCTTTTTTTTTTTAATGGTCTCCTTCCCAATGTCAATGTCTAAAGCAACCCAGTGATTCTTATTTATAAAATGGCATGCGTATAGATGATCAACATCATGAAGCCACTTTTGGTTTGTCACCGAGTCTGTGGGGTATTTACCGTCGAAGGCATCCTTATAGTTATTTGGCGCAGTCCACGTTTTAGCGTTGAATGCTTTAAAATCATTTACGAGTGTCCTGACAAACAACTGGTCCAAAAACACAATCCGTTGAGAATGGAATGGAGATGGATCACGCTAAGATCGTTGATGAAACATACGCATTGCACACCACATATGCTACAACAACAACAACAAAAATTAGCTAAACAATTATGTAAAGGTAATGAGTACACGTACAATCATGATCCATTATGTATGCTAAACTTTAAATAATACCAGAATCAAGTGTAGAAAGGAGAAACATGATACTAACCCAATTATTCAACCATCCATAGTTCTGATTAGGCCATTCAGCTCTCGGAGTCATAATAACCTTGTAGAATTCAACACTAGAGTAGTTGGTTCTATCAGGTTTCTTTCTACATAATTGTTAAAGAAATTGTTAGACACAACCAGTAATATACACTTATGAGCGACATAAGCAAACAGAAAAAGTGACATACTCAATATTCAATTGGAAAACAAGTAAACTCTGGATTTTACTCGTGTCCACATCAACAAACGGGTCATATACAGTGACTGATGGAGTTACCCCTGTGATGATACGTTTCACTGTAGAATTCCCTACAAACGGAAATAGTTGACTTGGTGCCAACTTAGTTTTTCGCTTGTGCGGAGGTGTGAGAGGTTCCGGTGATGGCTTTATCAATTTGTTAACCTTTGCTGCAATTTCATCCAAACGTCCACTAGCTCCTTTAAATATGTCACAATGTATCGGTTCTGACAATGTTTCCATAGAAGATGTATCGCGAAGTTGTGGCACTTGTATTTCAGTTTTGATAACCTTCTTGTCACCTATTTTTGTCTTGCATGCATTCTTCACAGTCTTGGCAACACAAATTGGTAAATCATCTTGGGATGTGGATTTCATTTGAACCATCCAGGACTGAAAAAATCATACAAAATAACAGTTTTATAAGCAAAAGTTTCGTTGTGTTTCTTATAAATTAGAAATTATCACAGACATTCATACTAACATACCATAGCTTTACTTGTGACTTCTTCGTTGGTGTTGGAATTGGTGGCTTCTTTGGAGCTGACTTCTATTGGAATTTTGAGAACTTTTTTGCCTAGTAACTTTTCCATCTCCTTCTCTAATGTAGCCAATTTTTCAGTGAAGGGAGTAAGTATGGCATTAACCTTTGTACCAATTACTGCATTGAAACCCGACAACTTGGCAGATAAGTTGGTGTCCATGCTGTCTACTTTTTCTGACAACTTCTGCAACATGGCCAAAACCGCACCGTCTACCATTTTATTACCATCGCCCTACAATAATTCAAATGCAACCAAATAAGAAAATGGTAACACATTCCATTGTGTTACAAAAGAAAAAGGTGATATATGTACTTACACTAGAAGAATTTACAAGTCGACTATCTCTAAAACCATGTATATCATTTATCTTCTTTGTTGTAGGATTCTCAGAATCACTCAAGGGAGCAATTTCTTTACGCTTTCCCCTCTTGCAGCTTGGAGCTGTGATTACATCCCAAGCTTGTCGATTCACACAATCATTTTGTATATCATGAACCAAGTTGTCCATCTCTTCATCTACGACAATATTTACCCCCTTAGGCACTATATTACCATCCAAATAGGAAAGAAAATGACTCACTCGCACCTGAAAAAAACAATTACAACAAAAAAATTTGTAGTATGAGGTTGAGAATGATATATATAGCATGCACATATGAAAACAAGGAATGGAACAAAAAAAAATCAATTTATACGTACATAAAGCCACGGTTTATGATATATATTTTTTCTATTAAAATGTGTTCATCAAAATAAAGAGTTAAGTCAATGTCAACTGGTGAGGAAAAAATACCTTATCTTCATGCGCTTTCTTCTCTTGTATTATGAAGTCGACCATCTCAAATCTCTTACGGGATCCACGCCATGAAAGAAGAGGAACTTCCTCACCAATAATTTTGTTTCCATATTGCTCTCCTATACCGATAATTGACTCATATGCCCATATGAGCAAAACGTAAACAAATCCTTCCATCGTATATGACTCTTTTACATTGTAACTGGTTCTATTCTTAATGGATTGTAGCAAACTCTTACACGCAACACGACCCCATGGATATCTCTCAAAAGCTTCAAGATCAAGTACTCGCTTCGCAACCTCCAAAGGGATTCGACTTGTTGGAGCCATGCCGTAGATTCCAATATGCAAAATACACAACCATCCAACCATTCTCCTCTTCTCAAAAGTCCAATTCTTGCATCTATCTAACACCAACCGCAACTCATTCAAGCTAGGACCAACTAATGTACAAATCTGCAATTCTTGCCAAAAATCTGTGTGATCAACATCATAAATGTCCTCATCTTGGAGTAGTTCACAGTTCAAGCCAGTAAAGAAGCCAAATTCTATCAAAGAAAGACGAATTGGTTGCCAATCAATCAACGACCAAATCTCGTAATTCTTCGTAACTTGTAGTTGATGCGTTAAAAGGTGGTGGACAATCTTTGCATTCCATATGAAATCTAGTTCAGAAAACTTAGGTATAACTCCAATAGAAGACTCCTTCAATGCATCCCAAGCATCAAGGCCAATTCCTCTTTGAACCATTTGGTAATTTGATAAATAACCATAATAACTCATACTTCTTTTCTGACTTGGTGCTTTCCCCTTCGCGTAGAGTAGTTTCGGATACTTACTGTTTGTATTTGACGAAGCCATCTAAAAAAGAAAGAATAGAAAACATGAGATTCAAGTCCTAAATATAAAATTCAGGTTTGTTACTTAGATTTAATAATATGGCCCTGTCATTGTGAAAGCTAGTGTGTTGAAAACATATATAATGGTGTGTTGAAAATGACATAAACACTAAACCTGCGAAGAAAATCCATAAGAACCCAATGATCAAAGTATGATACGAATAATACTTTGTACGATGACATATGCGAAACAAAAACCAATAAAAATTCATATAGTAATGATTTGTCTAGATTCAATACAAAACACTAATCATAGGAACCATACAATCAAAGAAATAGAACAAAAAAACAAACACACCAGAACTATGAAATCCATCATGAAAAACCAAACGAGATAGCAAGAGAGTTACCTTTACAAAATTGGAGCGGAGATCGTGAATTTCTTGTCAGGAAAAGAATTCACAAATGAAGGAGACAAGAGAATTAGGGTTTAGCCGCAAGAGAGTTTTTTTCAAAAAACTCAGAAAACAAAGCGTCGAAGAAGACAAAGTCGAGGGTTTCTTATTAGGTAATATGTGGAATTATTTTTATTGTTAATTGTTAGATTTACTAATTCTAAAATATTTTTTAATATTAATTGAATTTAAAATAGTAATGGCATAACCGTTATTAAAATAAAATATGAAAGGTTAACTGACTTTTTATTCATTTTTTAATAAAGATTTTGAATGGATGCTAGTCTAGTAATATATGAATGAATCAGTGTCAAACAAAGTAATTTCTCTTTATTTATTGCAATTTTCATTTCCCATTTTCTTTGCTCGATTCATTGCTCTGACCATTATAGTTTTTGGATTTTTTATGAAAAGAAAACTAATCAATCCATGTTGACAAATTTGCATAGGCGTTTATATACAAGATATATTTTAGTTTCATCATATTACAAGAGTTATAAAACACTAATGTTGATGTAGTTTTTATTATAGTGAATAGAGGTATATGGAGGAATATTTGACGGGGTGACGTGGCAGGCGATTTTTTTTGCGATATTCTGAGTTAACCTTTAGGGTTTCGTAGGCTTCTCAGCTAGGGTTTTGGTGGCCTCGCCGCCGGAATTCAGTCATGGAGGAGCAAGGGACGGAGGTATTATCAGCGGGAAGTGTAGACGTTCTGGCGGAACAAGAAGGTGCTAAAACGCAATTGACGAAGCCTACATGGAAATCGGTGGTGCAATCAACAAACTGTTTAGCAAGGCATGATTTCAGTTTCAAGGAGATGGACGGGAGTCCGGTGGTGGTGATCCGGGACGAGGTGGTTGAGAAATCTGTTCCACTATGGGAGGACTTCTTGATCGGAAATTTTCCAAACACAGCACCGCATGTGGCTAAGGTCCACGTTATTGTTAACAAGATCTGGTCATTAGGTGATAAAGCTATCAAAATCGACGCTTTTGAGGTGAACGCAACAACTGTTAAGTTTAGAATCAAAAACCAAGCAGTTCGAAACCGTGTTCTAAACCGTGGAATGTGGGAAATAGCAAACATCCCTATGTGGGTATCAAAATGGTCTCCGTTACAAGAGGACCAGCAACCCAATCTAAAAAAGGTTCAACTATGGGTGACAATTCATAACGTCCCTCACAAGTTATTCTCGGAGAAAGGGCTAGGATTCCTAGCAAGTGCAGTCGGGGAAGCTAAGAAATTACACCAGGACACATTGCTTTGCAAGTCTTTTGAAGAAGCAAAAGTTTTGGTGGAGGTGGATCTGACAAATGAACTATCTACCTCACACCGATTTACATCTAGTAAGGGGGTTGATGCGGTTGTGAAGTACACATATCCGAGGTTACCACCTAGATGCTCAACCTGCAAAAAATGGGGACATGTGACTGAAGTTTGCTTAGTCAACAAAGGAACGCAAATCACATTGCTTCAAAAAGAACCAGTGAAAAGCAATCTAAATGAAAAGATCGATGATAGCAATCAGCTTATTGCACCTCTTGGAGCAGAATCAAATAATACTAAAGGAGAGGGTGAGTTTCAATCGGAGGTAGAGGTGGGAAGTGAAACCCCTAAGAGCTCAAGAGCTGGGAATCATGACTTGTGTGATACGGATCTGAATCACAGAGAACCAGAGCAAGCTTCACCTTTTGTGACCACACAAAACAATCACGAAGCAGAACCGCCGGGGAATACACTTACAAAGGAAATATGGCAAAAGGTCTCTCCGGCAAAGGTTGGTCATGTAGTTGAGCCTACTACTTCAGAAGTTAGTTTGGGTATCTCTCCATCTCGTTTCTCTGTTCTTGACGAGCTAGAGGGGAATGGGGAGGATGCTGGATCAGATGAAGTTGAAGGAAAGGAGTCTCAGAAGGAGAGTAAGGGTCATGAGGAGGCACCGGAAGAGGGTGAAATAATCACAAATTCTGTGGCGAGTATAATATCAACTCGTACAGGTAGACAAAGTCAAAGAAGCATTGAAGAGCCAAATACACGGCTCAAGCTACCACGTTCAACAAAAGCATCGAGTGCAAAGGCATTAGATGCAAACGGTCCAAGAACAATAGAGTCTATCCCCAATGCCGTTGGCAAAAGGGGTAAAAAACATTAACTATATGTCGGGGTTCACATGGAATGTACGCGGGCTTAATAAAACATCAAAACATTCCATTATCAGAGAGTGGATACGGCAACATGATTTTCAGTTCGGATGTTTGTTGGAGACAAGAGTAAAGGAGAGTAAAATGGAGAGGATTAGCTCGGCTGTACTTGGTGACTGGTCAGTCATCTCGAACTATGAGTATAATAGTCTTGGGAAAATATGGGTTGTGTGGGGTGGGAGAGCAAGAGTGACCCCCATTTTCAAAAGTGGTTAAATGATCACATGTTCGATTCTACTTGGTGGACAAGATGAGGAATTCTTTTGCTCTTTTGTTTATGCTTTAAATCTGGCGGAGGAGCGCAAGGAACTATGGGAAGATATTCGTAACCACTATGACTCCCCGTTGTTACGCAATAGACCATGGATGATATGTGGGGATTTTAACGAAACTTTGGATATTGAGGAGCACTCAAATCAAAGTCCAGTCACAATGGGGATGCGAGATTCCCAGGAAACCACAAGTTATTGCTCATTGTTGGATCTAAGATGTCATGGGCCTGTGTTTACTTGGTGCAATAAAAGAGAAGAGGAGCTAATTTGCAAGAAGCTTGATCGCGTGTTGATTAATGATAAGTGGCTCGTTGTGTATCCAAACTCCTTTAGTGCTTTTGAGTCTGGAGGTTGTTCCGATCATGCTCGGGGCAGGATTGAAATCGAGGCGGCAAGACCAAAGAAAAAACGGCCTTTCAAATTCTCAAATGTTCTCACAACTCTACCCCAATTTCAACCTATTGTTACAAAATTTTGGGAGACCACAAGCCCATTATTTGTGTCCACTTCAGCCTTATATAAGTTGGGGAAGAAGTTGAAGGTAATAAAGTCAGTTGCGGAGCCTGGGGAAGGAAACTCTAGGGGATTTGTCTAAGAGAACAAAGGAAGCATACGCGGATCTCTGCACTAAACAACACGAGACACTACAAAACCCAACTAATACCACTATGGTGGAGGAAAACAAGGCGTTTGAAAAATGGAGAAAATTGGCGGACCTAGAAGAAGGATACCTCCAACAGAAAGCTAAGCTACATTGGTTAGCTATTGGAGATCGAAATAATGGCTATTTTCACCGATCAGTTCAGATACGCAGGATGCAGAACTCAATTAGAGAGATATTGGGGTCTAATGGTGTGGTTTATACGGATCCAGAAGAATAAAAAGATGAGGTTGTACGCTTCTTTGAAGAATTCTACACACATGAACCTGCAAATATTGCAATCCCTTCAGTTGAGAAATTGAAAGAATTACTGCATTTTCGCTGCAGCCTTGCTGATTGTACCATGTTAGAACGTGAAGTGAGTGAGGAAGAAGTTCGTAAGATAATCTTTGCAATGCCAAATAACAAAGCTCCTGGGCCGGATGGATATACGAGTGAGTTTTTCAAGGCGACATGGAACATGTTAGGGAAAGATGTCACCACTGCGGTACAATCTTTTTTCACAAAAGGGTTTCTTCCGAAAGGACTGAATACTACGATCCTCGCACTCATTCCTAAAGTGGAAACGGCTCAGGTCATGAAGGATTATAGGCCAATTTCTTGTTGTAATCTGTTGTATAAGGTGATCTCCATGATAGCTGCAAACCGGCTCAAAAACATGCTCCCCAAGTTCATAAATAAAAATCAATCTGCTTTTGTGAAACAGAGATTGCTCATGGAGAATATTCTTCTTGCTACAGAAATGGTGAAAGATTATCACAAGAACCAGATATCGTCAAGGTGTGCGATGAAAATTGATGTATCCAAGGCATTCGACTCGGTTCAATGGGATTTCGTATTGAACACTCTACATGCTTTAAACTTTCCGGAGAAATACATTCATTGGATCTGGCTCTGTATTACTACGGCTTCATTTTCCGTCCAAGTAAATGGTGAGCTAGCGGGCTTCTTTCGCAGTAAACGGGGACTCAGACAAGGTTGTGCTTTATCTCCATATTTGTTTGTCATTTGTATGAATGTACTCTCTTGTATGATTGACAAAGCAGCAGCAGAGAAGCAAATTGGATATCACTCGAGGTGTAAAATTGTTCAGATGACTCACCTCTGCTTTGCGGACGACCTTATGATCTTTATTGATGGGAAAAAGCGATCAGTAGAAGGAGTGTTGGGGATCTTTGCAGACTTTGCCCGAGACTCCGGTCTTAATATAAGTTCGGAAAAATCCACACTCTACTTGGCGGGGGTTACTGATCAAGTGCGTGACGATATAACCTCGAGGTTCCCCTTTGCTCTGGGACAACTACCAGTCAAATACTTAGGACTACCGCTGCTCACAAAGAAAATGACGACCTCTGACTACTCCCCCTTGCTTGAGAGCATTCGAAAGAAAATCTCATCTTGGACGAATCGACATTTATCATATGCAGGCCGAATGCAATTACTCCACTCGGTCATTACAAGCATTACGAATTTCTGGATGTCCGTGTTCCGACTACCAAGTGCCTGTCTAAAGGAGATTGACAAATTGTGCAGTGCTTTCCTTTGGTCTGATCCGCATTTGAATACTCGAAAGGTGAAAATTGCATGGCAAATCGTATGCCAACCAAAAACCGAGGGAGGTTTGGGGTTTACTCCGCTCAAGGAAGCAAACCAAGTGAGTATTCTGAACTCATATGGCGAATTGTATCAAACCAACCATCGATGTGGGTGAAATGGGTTAAAAGCATATTGATTGGGAAGGATACTATTTGGTCAGTAAAGAACAATACAACGAAGGGTTCGTGGATGTGGAGGAAGATTTTGAAATATAGAGATAAAGCCAAAGATTACCATAAGGTTGAGTTGGGTAATGGTGAAACAACCTCGTTCTGGTTCGATACATGGTCTTCACTAGGGAGGGTTTTTGACATCACAGGACCTCGTGGTTATATTGATATGGGCATCTCAAAGACGGCAACTATGGCTGAGGTGTTTGATAAGCATCGTAGGCGAGATCACCGTGTGGAGACGTTAAAGGCTATGGAGGAAGAAATAGCGAAGGCCAAATCAAAAAGATCGAATCACGGGGATTGTTCTTACTGGAAATCAGCCCCTAATGTCTACAAAGCACGTTTTGTTATGCGCACGACACGAAATATGCTACGTACTGAAGCTCCAGTGGTGCCATGGTATAAGGGAGTCTGGTTTAGGTACGATACTCCTAAATTTACCTTCTGTACTTGGCTGGCTATGCACAATCATCTCATGACCGGAGCTCGAATGCGTCCTTGGAGCTCAAGTCAGATTGTGGTATGTAGCCTTTGCCAAAATGCGGAGGAGACACGAGATCATCTCTTCTTTGAATGCATATACTCTGAGGAAGTATGGAGGAAGTCAGTGGGGAATATCGTTGCCTTTGATTATACAGCAAATTGAGATGAGATAAAACGAATACTCATCTCTAACCGGGAGAAGTACGAATCCGATACGTATTTCAATCCACAATATATCACATTTGGCGAGAGAGAAACCAAAGGAGACATGGAGAAATCGCAAGGAATCCTCAAGTTTTGATAAAACTCATTGATAGATCGGTAATTAATCGGGTGAATGCGATCCGAGCCACGGGAGATTACGAGTATGGAAGAGCAATGGAAAGTGGCTCTTGTCAAAATAGGAACGCCCATTTGCAGATGGACTAACTTAGCTTTAAAATCCAGTTTCTTACCTATTTTTTTCTAAGTTCATTCAAACTCTCAAAACAAAGTAGCATTCATTGTAAAAAAGTTGATTTGAATAATATTTTTACATTCAACTCAAAAAATAAAACACTAATGTTAATGTTAACTTAAAACGTGAGAACCCACGTGGATT
Source organism: Arabis alpina (assembly GCA_900128785.1). NCBI lineage: Eukaryota > Viridiplantae > Streptophyta > Magnoliopsida > Brassicales > Brassicaceae > Arabis > Arabis alpina. Next base: position 17,716,839 of record LT669793.1, read on the forward strand.
TTATGAAGAGAGCTCGAGTAAGTTCGGTGTATGAAGGTAAAGAGAGATATAGATCAAGTAAAGGAGAGATAGCTCGAAGTGATCACTTGAAACACGCAAGGATGACTGCAAAAACTCGAAGGAACATTCACAAAGAGAGCATGAAAACTCTGATGAATCATAAGAAAGCGATAATGATCATGAGAAAAAATGATAAGACGCTTGATTATCAAGAAAATGTTATTGTTAGGGTTGCTGAAAAGGTAAAGGATGAGAAGGATAAAGCTAAGGCGGAGAATATAGAGGAAACAATGGAAATGCCCTCGTCAGGGTTGGTCGAGGAGTGGCCAGAGATGTTAACTTATGAAGAAGAGTGGACATGGTTCGCGTTTGTGTTCGGATGGGGATGGTGGTGGTGTTATGATGAGGTGATAAACGGTGAGAGATGGTTTGACTGAATTATTTATCAAGGGTCTTGTTACAATATATTTTAGGTGGTTTGTTGCTATAGTATACATAGATGTACCTTCAAAGGATTGTTAGAAATTCATAAGAAGAACGAAGATATTGAAAAATGAGTATATATATCGACCGAGATCAAAATATCTCTTTAGAAGGTTCAATTTCTTTATATACATATCTCAGTTTTCATAATAGATTTTGAATCTTTTTTTATTGTTATCGTGTAGTGTTTCAAATTTTGCAAACAATATCTTGGTCATTGTACCATAATTATAATTCTACTGATAAATATTCATATTGCAGAGATCAATAACCATATTTTAGAACATAAATATTTTAATTATAGATAGTTGAAAACCCAATCTAAACCATAACCCATGGCATCCACAATGATGTACGCGATTTCTCTTAAACCAGTAGATGTCTTATCAACACTCATTACCCTTCTTTTTTTTTTTCATTTCCTTCCCTTCTTTCTCTCATATGATCTTTTTATTTTTTATTTTTTTCCAATAGTTAAATTTATTTTGTGAGAGTTGGTCGGCCATGTCTGACACAGTCTATTTTTTCCAGTCAACAGTTTTCTTGACATAATGTATTTGATGAGATTATCAGTCTTCTCATCAAATATGTTGTCTGCTTTCCAGTATGGATACATGTCTACCGGATCCCTTACACATACTAGTTACAATCAGTACGAAACACAATTATATATGTTTACTGAGTAGTTAGAAGATTGTGCATAACTAATAAACAAATCTTGCCATAAAACTGGAACAAATTGTGCCTAGTTAAGATATACCTTTAGGGAAAATGTACATAACTCTCCACTCGAGAAGATCTTTTGGATATTGGGTCTGCGAGGAGAACATTAAGTGTGAATCCTTATTCTAAATCAATGGAATTAGATAATATTTACCCATGGAACTCATAAACTTCCTTATATATGGTGGCTAATATATATCAAAAGTCTAAACATGTATTGCGTATGAGTTCGATGCAATGCTCCCAAGGCAGATGTTGGCCTTATTTCTGCACATGTTTCCTTTACTAGCTATGACGTAACTGCTTTCAAGGAGAAGATCTTACATTGTACTTGCTATAGAGAAGATTTTCAAACTTTGTTCTTTTAAAACCAATTTATTCACGAGTATTCATGTTTTTAGAAGTTTGATGATAACTGCTTTAGAGAGTTCGGTATTTAGTTAAATTATGCTTTGTCTTGGTTTGTTTGTATTGCTTGATTGGTCAACCACGAATCTTGGGATCTGATATGCAATAGATAATTCCAAAAGCTAGTTAAACCATCAGAACTAATCTTTTGAAAGCTAGGCATCTTAACATCCGCAAGTTATGTTAAGGAGTTTAGTCAACTCACGATATTGTACATGCTTTTGTTTTGTAATAACCTATGAAAGTTGTTTCTATATTAAATATAATGAACGAAGCCATAAAAGTTGACAATTATACCTTCAAGAATTTAATTCTTGACAAACAAAATTTAATACAATTTCCAATCAAATTTCAAATTTCTGTAAACATAATTCTCTGCAGATATCCTAATACCTAATGCTTTTCTACTATTATAATAATCAATATTTACAAAAGCTGAAAATTATACCTTCATGAATTCGATTCAGACGATTTCTTATCTAATTCCCTATATCTTAATTGTCTAATTTCTATTAACATGATTGGCCAGAGACTTGATTAGTATTACCTGCAAATCTAGGACTAAGATATAGTCTAAAACATTAGTTTTCTGCTTTTAGTTTGTTTATTTTTTTCTAGCAATCAAGTTTCGTTATTTTGTTTCTTTTTTTTTGTGTGTTTCATGTGCATAAATAGGAGATCTAATACAGTAAAACTAATTGAGCCCAAGCAAAAAAAATAAAAACTCAAGCGGTCCCTTAAGAGAAACATAACGAAGGATGGTAGAGCTAGGAAATCAAAACCTACTTTGCATGGAATCAAAAACAAATACATGAAGCGAAGTTGGGAAACGAGTATATACGTTATATATATATATATATTTATATCAATAAAAATATTTATCATTTCACCAAAAAATATATATATATATATGTATATATATATATATGTATATATATATTTATATCATGAAACAAAAATATCAAAATGTAAAAAATATTTTAAACAACACAAATCCAATATTATAATTGGAAAAGTACATTGCTTAGTTCTTGTGACTCTTTGACTCCTCTAAAATTTTAGGTTATAGTAGAGAGGAGATAAAACAAAAAAATTACAAGTGTTTCATAACTAGATCTTATTACTTATTAAAAATAACATATATATAGATATAGTTTTTCAAATTATTTACTTAATGTGTTTCCCAATAATAAAACAGGTTTTCGCCGTGAATTTTTCCATCGCTTTTATAAATTGACATTTTTAGGAAATGCGGTTTTTGAGAGTTTTTATTTCCAAAACGGTTCTAAAACGGGAAACAAACCTTCATTGAGTTTCCAAGAAACCTAAATCAAACCAACAGACTAAAATTTGGGGCATGTTCTTTTATTCATTAAGCTAATTCATTTGAAGGAAGATGAAATTGATATTTGTTTGGTACTAGAAATGAACAATATCTAGAAGGAGCAATTGAATGAGTTTTACAATCATTTGGCTAAACCGAACTGGATCACATGAATGGAAGTGATTTATTCAAATGGAATATGCACTTATATGGACGATTGTGATGGAAATGTCAAATGAGCCAACGATAATGCCACTACTCGAAAACAACTTCTTCTAATAGCGTTGCCAAAATTTAAGTTAAAATGTGGAGCTTAGTCACGTCGGCCGTTATTTTGGATAAGAGCGAAGTTGCATGACAAAGGTTGTGAACACTAAAGAGCTAGAAAAAATATACCGAATTTGATTCATCACATCAATCAAATTTTCGTAAAGTTTTTTAGATTTATCCTTTCTTGGTTGTTGTGGAAAAGAGGATTTATTACATTTTCTAAATTTTGTAGATTTTATCCTTATTTAGGATGTTGTGGAATAATTTAAAATTACCACATATATCATATTTTCTAAATTATGTAGATTTTATTCCTATTTTCTAAATCAACAGCTGGCAGCCATGAATATAGGTCAAACCTTTAACTGATTCATGCATTTTATTGCACAATTAAAAATCATTGTCTCTAGGTGGAAGCTAGCATTAGACTACCCAATCAATACAAAGTTCTCACAAGTCTTTGATGAAAAAACCAATTTCAACTACAATTTTTTTGCCTACAAGGATGGTGGTTCGTGGAGTTGCAACCTCCTCATGTGTGAACATGTGAACCCCACGACAACATCCAATGTCAAGTTTATTTTACAAAGCCGGAGTACTTTATGCAACCACCTAGATCTGAAAACACGTTGTTTGTTCAACACCTAATGAGAAGTGAAAAAAGTGGAGATGAGAGCGAGTTAGACTTCGCACCCGGCATCCCAATCCCATGTCAATCCACCGCCACAAAGAGGATAGGCGTTGGTATCGATTCACAAAGGCAGAAAGGGTACAAAGGGATGCACAACAACTCTTATCCAAGATTAGGGGTATGATAAGGCGCTACGATCGCTATATCAACTTCCAAGCCACCAAAGAAGACAAAGAGATATTCCATTTCATCCGCAAACTAAACAAGATGGATGATTCTTCCAACGATGAAGCAATCCAATGCGACTCGCCAATGAGGGAATATCAACTCCCCTTAAGTGACTCCAAAAAGGTACCATTTAATGCTATTAATGTAAATACCATTGTTTTCCCATAGTTTTATATTCATTTTCGTTATTTTTTTTACATCTAGATGGTATAAATTTATTTCAGAAAAAATATTGTGTTCTATCAATTGCATCTGACGTTTTGGTACATTACAATGAAATTTCTAAGCCATGTCAGTCTACTAGGGTTCAATTGATCTTCTGTTTCACTCCAATTATCTTTCTGAAATCATATGTTAGTCATATATTAATGAATATATATATATATATATTCATAAAGTTGTATGCATATGTTTACAAAACTATTGTTGTTATGATTTACAAGAAAAATGTATTAATAGAACTAATACGAACTAATTATAATATGCAAAAAGAAACTACAAATTTGATAAGAAACAAATATATTTTATTCAATGTGACTTTTGTTTTAAAAGTTATATTGCTTCTAGATATTTATACACTACAAGTATATACATACATTAATAACAAAAAATTGAAATTGTTGTGATTAAATAGTCAACCTAGCACAAACATATGCATATACAATAATATATTAAATACAAATATAACAATATATATCTTGATGTATCATGTACATCTATCTACGAGCATCTGCTAATGTATGTGTAACTTTACATATATATACATAAACGTGAGTCATGGCTATGCATATAAACACAAAACAGTATATACATATAGTTAGGAATAATAAAAATAGATAATTGTTGTGATTGAATAGTCAACCTAGCACAAACATATGCATATAAAAGAATATATTATATAAAAACATAAAAATATATATCATGAAGATATACTATGAACAATTGTCTACGAGAATCTGTTAATGTATGTCTACTTTTACATATATACAAAAATATGAGTCATGATTATGTATATAAACACGCCCACATATGCCATACCAATAAATATATATATATATATAAGTAAAAAAGAATGAAAGACCGTATAATAGCAAAGATGGTTATGTCATATTTCTCTACATTGCTTTTCTTATCTTCCTTAAAACATCTTTGAAATCATTACCATTTCTTGGTGTCACACCGCTCCAACATAAGCACTAAAAACTAAACTGGTAGAGATTAAATCAAGATTAGATCGAGTTTTGTTGATCGTGCACAACGTCATCCCATATTATCTTCTCTTGAATAAAAACTATGGAAATACTATAAATTAGGGATTAAGGAGTTAAGCTGGATTGTTGATCGTCGCATGACGATTTGTGGGAATGAGAAATTTATTACCTATAACAACTTATGTCTCCTTGTGTCACGTCATCAATACCCTTACTAGACCCGCCCAAGTGATGATGTCAAAGCCCGCCTACTTAGTTATCCATTTCCCAAGTAGTGCTTTTATCAACAGTTAGGTTCTTTTTCTTCTAAGTTTTTCTCCAAGGACCACTACTTTGGTTTTGAGATGCTACAAATTCTCTCCCTCTTGAAATAGATCCGCCCTCGGATCCAATATCTATAGGTAATCGACTCTCAGCGGGAGCCTAGCTATAATAATGTATTGTCTCTCGAGTTTTAAACCAATTCAATGTTCATTCTAAACTTACTATATAATAAATATTGATATCTTTATTGAGTAAGAAAACGTGAAAGCCAAATATTATCGAGCTAGTTGAGAATGACTGAAACATTTGAGGAAAACAAAAACCATGCAGAAAAAATCAGATCCTAACCTAACCCTAGCTAGCTCGTCATCCATTCATCTTGTCTCCTAGCTACTTTCGGTTTTGATGGGGCTTCTTGCAGAGAGCAGGCTGTTTATGTATCGCTCTCATTAACGATTCCGTTTGCGTGAGTCGTCGTTCATTTTTTCTATACATCCATTCGTCTCGTTACCATCCTCTCGAGAAAGGTTGATCCTTAGGTCGACGTGTTTATGGTAAGCCTCCACCCATTCCGGTGGAAAAGAGAAATAGGCGGTCTTGTCATACCACTTATCATGTGTATCATTGTCTTTTTCTTCTGAGTGCTTTCCTTCGAGGATGATCGCATCTTAAATCACCATCTTTGTAGTGTAGTACTTGCGTGTGTTGACACCCATATGTAGTTCCACATTGAGTCCATTGAAAAATTCCTCAGAAGCTCCTCTAGGTCAAGTCGCATCTGCTTGCATCCGTGAGCAGGTAGAAATCGTTATAATAATCTTATACCGTTTTTGTACCAGACGTCAATCAGTCGAACTATCTTTGCTAGTTTACTATGGCCTTTTCTTTGGGGTGGAGTGTAACCGTGGCAGGTTATTCGTATGTATTGATTTCCCATCGTATTCTCATTTCATTTCCGGGTCGAGTTAAGCATTCACATTTCCTATTGTATTAATATGTAAAAAGTTATTGGTCTCTAGAGTTGTGGTGTATTTCTTTTAATCTTCTTTTTGGTCTAATATGAAATGCAATAAGGTGGTTTATATGGTTAAGTCGTTTTCATCTAACCTGAGGTCACTTCACTAGCACCAGAAGCTACTACTACTCGACAAGAAGCTGCTAACGCCCGAGAGCTCAAGAAGAAGATCGCAGTCTTAGTAAGTCAACTATCCCAAACTTGGCTTCTTCTATAGTGATTTTGGTTTACATTATTGTATTTATGGTAACTCTATCACTGCCTCAATATAGCTTATACATTGTGTTGTTTGAGTCACGATGATCTTAGCAAATACGATTCAACAATATCGAATTTGTCTAATGGGATATTGGATTTAGTTTTGCATTAAGTGTCTTGAGTTGGATTCTTGCAAGTAAAGAGAAAGATTTAGAGTGTTCAATCTCATGATAAGTTTTTTGAAATGAAAAATGTTGCAGCAAAAGAAGGTGAAGGAAGCAGAAGATAAGTTGAAAGTAGCAGCTAAAGCGATCGAGGAGGTGCAAGATTTAGTGGTTGGGATGCAACAAGCTGATTTGACTTAACCATTGAAGATTTGAGTCAAATCAGCTTGTTACATCCCAACCACTAAAGTTTGCACCTCCTCGATCGCTTTAACTGCTACCTTCAACTTATCTCCTGCTTCCTTCACCTTCTTTTGTTGCAACATTTTTCATTTCAAAAAACTTATCATGAGATTGAACACTCTAAATCTTTCTCTTTACTTGCAAGAATCCAACTCAAGACACTTAATGAAAAACCAAATCCAATCTCCAATTGGTCAAACTCGATTTGTATTTGCTAATATCATTGTGACTCAAACAACACAATGTATAAGCTATATTGAGGCAGTGATAGAGTTACCCTAAATACAGTAATGTAAACCAGAATAACTATAGAAGAAGCCAAGTGTGGGATAGTTGACTTACTAAGACTACGACTTTCTTCTTGACCTCTATGGCGTTTCCAGTTTCCTGTCAAGTAGTGTAGGTTCGGGTGCCAGTGAAGTGACCTCAGATTAGATGATAACAACTTAACTATATAAACCCCCAATTGAATTTCACATTAGACAAAAAAAAAGATTAAAAGAAATACACCAAACTCAAGAGACTAATATCTTTATACATATGAATACAATGAGAAATGAGATTGCTTAACTTTCTTTGTCACCTCTAAAATATTTGGCTCCATCGATACCCTGTAGCGGCGTCATCGTGATTTGTCGAGGCGTCCAAAGTAGAGACATGGACTAGAAGTAGTTGTTAAAGCTAAGTGTGTGAAATAAGTAGTGAAAATTACTATCAGTATATGCATATGTGTAGTGTTGTAAAACGCAGAAGAAATCAATGGGAATCACTTTTTGTGTTTTCTTTCAACAGCGGTGGCTAATAAGTCTAAGATATATGAAGTAAATGGGAACCTTATAAGCAAGCATAAGGGAATCACTTTTGTGTATGCTTTGACGACAATATGAATCTTCTTCTCTGGCAATCGATTCTCTTCTCTCTCTCCCTCTCAATCGACAAACCCTAGTTTTGAGTTTCCAGATCGATTTTTTAATTCAAATTGTCGTGGTACTCTTTTGGGAAATTACGTTTTCAGTTCCGGGAAAATCACGTTTCCAAAACCTATTACTTCTATTGTCACGATTTTTAGATTTCTAATTAGAGAGCTGAAATTAAAAAGAATTAAGGTAATTTGGTGGTTTAAAACAAAAATTTATAAGGTTGGGTATTTATAACGAGGTAAATAGTTTGGGTGCAAATAGATATGGTTTATTGAGTTGGGGTAGTTTTAAACATACATTCAACCTTTTTATTATTGTAATTTGAAAATATTAAATATAAATGTAAAATATGAGACTTATACTCCAATATTGCAGAATATATGAAATAAAATGTGTTACAACAAATCTTATTATATAAAGTTTGATGCGCATCAAATCGTAACTAACGATATTTTGACATGTGTCATTGTTACTTTACACTGTGACATATGTCAAGTAAAAAAATTCTTATCTATATAATTTACTTTTAAAATCAAATTGTAGTATAATTTAAAAAGTAGTAATAAATCAAAAGAAAATATCAATATGGAAGACAAAAAGTTAAATCGAAAGAAATTCAATTAAGGAAAAAATATACTCACAACAAAAAATAGGGCAAAATAGTTTCATAAAAACTTGAAAAATACAAGAAAGACAATAAACTAGGAAAAGTAAATTAATTGTTGACAAAAAAATATAGTTGTCTTCATGATCAATAAAATATGGCAAATACGTTTCATACAAATTTTCTTTTTAAAAAGAGACATTGCAATTTGAATACGAAAATTAAATGAAAAAAATAAAAACGAATATAATATTGCTATTATGTTCAAATATCAAAAAGTTGTTACTAAAAGAAAAAAGCAAAATACCATATACTTAATTAGCAAACGTAAATCTATCTAACAACATCATGACCGTTTCAAATTTTGATATGTGATCAATTATTCTATTCTCCTAATCAAATAAGTTATGAGTTTGAAGATTAAACAAATAAATCAAAGTCATTTTACAATAGATCAATTAAATCGAAATCATTTGTATTGCCGTTCTATCATACATGTACGTAATAAAAAGAAAATTACAAGTAAAAGGGAAAAAACAAAGTTACTATGTTAAGTGGGTATTTACAATTTGAAGGCCCAAAATAAAAATTGAAAGAGATATATTAGTCCAAATATCTTAAATTTTAGCTACATGTCAAACTGGGATAAAGACTTGAAGTGTGTTTCATATAAGAAAGAGCAAAACTAGGGTTGGAGAGCATTTCAAATCTAGACTATCAATTACATTTCAAATAATATGACATTTCAGTTATTTTGGATTTCAATTATTTTATGAGAAAATTACATATTAAGTCACTTTCTGAGTTTTAATCTCGTAAAATGTCACAAGGTAGTTTACCTAACACAAAATGTCACTTACACATAAATATTCCGAAACTGCCATTTGCATATGTGTGTATGACTCTGTGTTTGATGAGAGAGAGAGAATGTCGTGTAAGAATTTTTCCTTAAAAGAGACGTAACATGACAATGTGTCTGACTGAAGCTTTAATTAATAAGATAGAGGGTTGGGCAGTGGGTCCCGATATTTAGTGCTAGATTGAACATGTTATTTGTGTACGTACATAAGTGAGCTAGATGGTATTGCGGACACATATATGAGTCAAATCACTACATTAACATTTAACATAACACCAAATCCACATCATCTACATTATTTATCAGTTTAAAAGGGAAATTGAATCTACTAAATATTTTATATACAAAATAAAAGTTGGTTACGTCACATACATACATACACAAAAATTATGTACACACAAAATAAATTAACGTGTATACCAAACCATATACACGATCACAGTGGTCGTACTGTGTACGTGGTGGGGTGCCGGTTGTCGGATAGTATACACGATGAGGGTGGTTGTACGGTGTACATGATAACGGTGGTTGTACAGTTTACACGATGACGGTGGTTGTACGGTGTACACGATGACGGTGGTGGGATAGTGTACATGGTAGTGCATCTATGGTCGGCGAATATACTCGATGACGGTGGTCAGACAGTGTACACGATGACGGTGGTTGGGCTATGTACACGATGATGGTGATTGGATATTGTACATGGTAGTGTACGGATGGTTGGTGAGGGTACGCGATGATAGTTGTTGGACTATGTAGACGGTAGTGTGTTGCTGGTCGATTAGTGTATATGATGGCAATGGTTGGACACTGTACACCAGGGTGTGGAGATGGTAGTATATTGTACACTAAGGTGAGGCGATGGTGATATAGTGTACACCAAATTCACAACAACAACTTCTTTTTACTAATTGAAAAGCAAACTGAATCTAGAAAATTGAATCCATTAGCGTTATATACATTAGATTTTGTTCACATGTATGTACATAAGCTCCATTTTCACGAAGCTACACATCAGGTGCTTCGCCGGATTGTACATAAGACATATTCATATCTAGTGGTGTACGTACCTCTTCACTACTTTGTACATCCACAACATCTTCTAATACTGATGGATAACGATTTTGCTTTGCCCTTTTAGAGGTGTACAAACATCGAGTTTCGGAGAAACTCTACCTCTTCCGTGTATGCCAATAAGTTGGTGATGATCTCGAGGAGCCGGCAAAGGAGAGTTTGACAGTGACGGTTGGGTGACGACGTCTGCCGCTAGATCGATGTGTTCAGACGTCATAGTTTCGTCTGCCGGCGGTTCAGTAGACAGGCCCAAACCTCCTTGCGGCGTTTCAATCGATCGCGAATCTAACAAAGGTAATTGGTGTACGACGGTCTCTGGTTAGTGAAACGGTAGTAGAAATCATCTTTAGGGTTCGATTTGTGAGAGAGAGAAAGCAGAAAGTTGAATATTAAATTATGTAATTAAAAATCTGAAACAATAAATAAATTACACATTTCCGCTTTTCGTGTTTTCAATAAACTATTAAAAACTCTGAAAAGGTATAATTACACAACATTTTGTCAAATGCAAGCAAAAGTAAACATAGCCAAATCACTTCAAAATCAGACATGTGTATTAAGTGTATGTATATAAAAAGGGCAAAATCGTCATAAATGTGTGTAAGTGACATAACTTGACAAATCAGTTTTGGCTTATGACCAAGATGAGGTTTGAGTTTTGAACTATGACTTATTTGTAATTATTTCATTTTTTTGTATATGATAGTGTACGTATATAAAATACATTATAATGTACATATGTTTTTAGATGTGACATAAAGCAAAGACATAAAGTAAAGACATAAACTCTCTGTTTATCTCATTTTTATTTATAATTATTTGCCTATTTTTAGAAATTATTTCCTTTTTTATCATAAATATACCAGTGGTTAAACATCATGTCTAACATTAAATTACTCTGCTCATAAATCAAAAAGAGAATCTTTTTTCAACTTCAACAGTGTAACGTCGGACACATCTCCCTCAATAAATGCACTTACTCTCACTTCTAGAAAAGGGCAAAAAGTCCGAAAATGTGGTCGTGTGACATTTTCATAATTAGAAACTCAAATGTGACATTTGAGTAATTAGAAACTTGAAAATATGACATTTTTTGACATTTTCTACTGCCGTTTTCTATCAATGTACATCCACCACCTCCGATGTGCAATTACCACCATCTTTTGCCGGAGTATATCCATAACAACCTCCTCTACCTAAAATACATATACCTCCACTTGTTGCCGGCATAATTCACCACTTCTACTTGTTGCCGACGTACATATCCTTTCTTCTTATTGTTAGTGTACATCCACCACCTCGTAATGTTGTCGATGTACATTCACCACCACCTCTTGCTGATGTACATTCATCACCACCTCTTGTTGATTTATTTAGGGTGATTCCTAAAAGCAAGCTCTCCTTTTTTCTTTTTCACGATGCTTTGATGAAGAACACCACCACAACAATTTGTCTCTATCATCATATTCTTATTCTTCATGTGTTCTTAATCTTTCAAAATATTAGATGTAAAAGAGAAAGACGAGATAAGGAAGAAAGAGAAGAGAGGACAGATGTGAGAACTGATAACAAATCTCATAAAGAAAAAGTTACCTTTTGCATTATGTCTCATGTCACTTCATATTTATTTTTATTTAAGCACATTTCGATATTTTAACGAGCCAAATGTGACAAGATTATAATGAGTTTCAGACTTGTGACATTTTTGCAATGAAACTGAAAATCTATGACAAAATCTGTAAATAATTCAATAAATTACACATAATACATTAGTTACAAAATGGAAACGCCCAAGATACAAAACGTCACGAAATACATTAGTTACGAAATACATGAGTTCTTAGCTGTCCAAGGACTAATAATCAACTAAACAAGGTAATGTTTATGAAAAATTGTTAATTGCTTTGTTAGGTTCTATAGAATTGCTATTAGTTATAGTTAAAACCATGGAACATGAAGTTATGAGAGATTTACATCATAGAAGCGTATAGTTCACAAAATAAGAATGATAAATCATGCACATATCTTTAATTTATATCATGTTCCAAAATACTGAAAAATTAAATGCCTGTTGAGCAACCTTCTTGATCATGTCATGATATTCATGGTGATTGTTACCATTCTCCATGATCATAACGAACATCAAATCTCTAAATCGTTCAGAGGTTTACTGAACCATTATACCACTGCAAAGCTTTCAGTCTTTGTTCTTCTTTGTATGTGAGGAGAAATCGCTGCAGTAATGTTGACTTACATAATGAAAAAGTGGATTTTGATGCTCTTTTAATGTTGCAGATATCACGTTTGGAATATGCACTTTGAGTTTGTAACTTTATCATCTTTCTTATATGGGAGTCTCAATGATTTGTACAAGCTGACAGAGAGGCCAATAGAGGACATGATAGCAAAAAAGTAATTGTTGTGGATATAATTAAACGATAAAGACCATTTTCATATTTGAGGAGTGATATATGTTTTCAGGTCGATGAGATGAAGCCAACTGAGAAGGGAAAGAAAATAAGGAGACTAGAACCCAAGGTGAGACTTCGAAAGGATTCATAAGGATCTCATATTGGAAATCTTGGGCATCAACTTATATGATGAGAACACGAGATATGTTTCATAAGGATTCTTGTCTAATTCTTCTTTGAGTTTTTCTTTTCAAATATTTTCTGATTCTATTTTCACTGACAAATCAAAACGGACCCCGAAGAATCAGAAAGGCGTCTGAGAAAAATGTACAAGCAGTTCCATCAATCGCAGTTTCCGCTTTGAAACCCAATAAAGAAGAGAAGATTGGTCTATGAATGATCATAAACTTGAATTGTATATGTCTAACGTCTGTAGATTGGAATTGCGAATTTAGATATTTGTTAAATGGTCTTAGGATAAATTAAAATGAGACACTTATGTGGTAACTTTTGGGTGATTTTGGCTCTCGGATCGTACGGATATTTGTTAGGTTTTAAGACATACAAATCGTTGTTGGTTAAAAAGCTCTTCGAATCTGCAGTTTCAAAAGGATGTTGATATTAAGCTACATTTGAAATTCCCTCTGTTAACACAATTGAATGGTATTTTTTCAATACATAAACGAAAAGTCGTTGAACTTCAAATGTAGATTATTCTTTGAACTCAAAGCTGTTGAACTCAAGTATTGCTTTAAGTCACTCAAATAGCAGGCGTCCTATCTTCCTTGCGCCTTGGAGATTTCAAGAGAGGTAATTTTGAGATTGGCTAATGTTCTCCTTTCTGCCTTACTTGTGGGAAAATATAGCAAATCCACAAACGGCTTATAATTTTTTTAGCTAAAAGAACACGTGGACCCTGAGGCTGTTTGGAAAAGAATAATGCTAATGATTTATCCAAGTATGAGATCGCGAGGCTCGAGTGAAATTTCAGTATATTATATTTTCAGCAAATTGAAGTGCTAACAAGATGAGATACTCTTGAATCTTTGTCAATCTTCGTTTAGCGTTGTCCTTTTTCCGCAACTAAGTTGTTAAAAGTTTTAACTAACCACTATATATCAATGTGAAAATTTATTTCTCTCGCACCTGGTTATGTGAAAACCAAACCTATTAACAAACAATTGGTAAAACGAAGTTATTATTATATCTATTGCCAAATTGATGAAATGCTCAGATACAATTTTCTCTGACATTCACTTGCCTTTTCAACATTAACGTACCCATTTTGTTGTTTTTATTTAGATGAGGGTAACTAGACCATTAGATCAAAACATTAGAGCAAATTGTGGGAGAAAAAAAATGTAATGCCAAAAGAAGCCAACAAAACCAATGCCATAGTTATAAGATGATCGAGTTACATCTATAAAACACGTTTGTTAAACATGAAGAAAAATAGAACGCGGTATTTAGATTCAGAAATTTGAGAGAACTTTTCGTTGTTCCTTAAGATATACGTTAGTCCATTACTATTCATATTGTGTATATCTTCAAGGCCAAAGAACTCTATCATATATTTTGATATTTCCTCTTTACAACCAATCTCTTAACTTTAGTATAATGATTTATTTGCATATTATTACTCACATAGAGAGTCAACAAACCTAATGAAAATAAACTCACCTAAAATATTAAAATATGAATGTGCAGTAGAACCTATATTTAATAACGCAGACAAAACACAATAATAAGTTAGTAGCCAAACAGTATTTATAAATATTTAAATTCACTTTATTCCTAAGAAGAACATATTGTGATGTATTTATAAATCCACTTTCTCCCAACAACTATGCTTTCCTTCTTGAGATAATTATTAGAACAGCCTTTTTAGATATGGAGTTTATACAAAGAAATTAGAAATACCCCAAATTCGTTTATTAACGAAAATGCTATTATCCTTTGAGAACAAAAAACCAACATAAAACCCCAAAAAAAAAGTATCACATTTCACAAAAAACAAAACCTCTTCTTCTTCTCCTCCGGTAACTCCAATTAGGCGATTTCGTCTCCGGCAACGAGATTTGTTGCGTTTGACGATAAGATTTGAAACGAATCATGAGTTTTCTTCTTCTCTATCATTCACGAGTGTTTTGTTCGAATTTATGAACTTCAATATGTTCTTCGTTCATAGGTTTCGAAATTCCGGCGAAAGAAAGTTCTGGTGAGTGCCGGGGTTTCGTTTTTGTGCGTTGTAGAGAGGTAATCTCTTGATTCTAAACTATTTCGTTTAGGTTTGTTGAAGTTTTGTAAAATCACGTTCTGGTCCAGATCTGGATTTTTCTCAGATCCAGATTCCGACGTTATGGTAGACTTATTTCTATGAGATTCGTACGTTATGGTAGACTTATAATAGACGTTACGGTAGACTTATTTCTATGAGATGCAGACTTTGTGGTATACTTATTTCTATGAGATGTAGATGTTGTGGTAGACTTTTTGCAAAGAGATACAAACATTATGGTAGACTTTTTGACTCTGGATCTGCTAATGAATGAAATCTTTTTTGACTCTGTGGTAGAATTTTTGCAAAGAGATACAAACATTATGGTAGACTTTTCGACTCTGGATCTACTAATGAATGAAATCTTTTTTGACGTTGTGGTAGACTTTTTGCAAAGAGACACAAATATTATGGTAGACTTTTCGCCTCTGGAGCTACTAATGAATGAAATCTTTTTTGGCTTGTTAGGATTGTGTTTCAGTTTAAGATGTTCTAATTTCCATGAATTTCTTTACATGTATTCTTTGTACGTGCAATGCGTAACCGCATGAAGCTTGTAAAGAACATCCACAAGATCATGAAGATGGTCTATACACCATTGTTTCTTGTTGTATTTAGGTAGTATTTGGTTGATCTTTGTATTGTTTAACATTTTTATTCTCCTATACGGCCTTATGGTTATGAAGCATCAAGTCCTCAACCTCACCCGTATATATGGCAGGTAAGTCCTTAGTGGTGTGGTGGTGGAAACCTGCACAGTTGAAATAGTCAATGGTCTAGGTCTGAAAGCTCTGAGATGAGAAACACTTAGCGAAGATCTCAAGAGAGTTTGTTATTAAGCTTTTGCAATAGTTTCTGTGTAAAATTGTGGATCCCCTCTTTCGAGGTGTACACGGTCTATTTATACAAATCTAAGTCGGCCTAGGTCTACGCCTAAAGAGATAAGGTTGAATCCCTGAATCTTCGGGATTCTCTCCCAGCGTAGTCGGCGGCCGCTTCTAGGTCTTGACCTCGTCCTCGTCATGGGCCCAAATCCGAGAGCTCATCTTCTGGGCCCAATCTTGTAGTGGAGGTCGGCGTGACTTGTTACTCATGGGCTCCCAACTCGTTCTCTCGAATGTGGGCCTTCTGAGCTCGGCCCATTCTCTGAAATGATCGCAACGGTCTTTTGGAGTCTAAATGACCACTACAGACCTCGTCCTGGAAAGGTGCCGGTCCTAGTCCCAGTTACTCTGGAGAGCCGGTCCCAGAGACAGAGCTGGTCCCTGAGAGAGAGCTGGTCCAGATAACTGCGCGCCTACCTCTGGTACTCAGTCATTTTAGAGAGCTCGTCCCAGAAGACAGGAGAGCTAGTCCCGGAAACAGAGCTGGTCCAGATAACTGCGCGCCCACCTCTGGTACTTAGTCATTTTCTTGACGATCTCTACCGGAGTGAGATCTGACTCCAACAGTTAGCCCCCCAGCTCGGTAGTATCAGTTCTGATGATGCCGAGGTAAAAGAGTCGTAGTGAGGCTTCAAGAAAATGTATTGCTTGGCCTACGTCTGACGAGACGAGATTGTGAAACCTTATTCTGAGAACTTGCCGACATTTACTGAGCTTTCGTGTTCATGTTTAACGCATAGCCCAGTAAAGATTTTCAGTAGATTGTGTTTTTGAATTTGTGTTACAAAGTTTGGAGGAGCTGGTCCTGTGAAGTTTGTAGAGCTTGTTCTCGTTAAAGCTCGTAAAACTTGTTTGTCTTGCCCAACTCTCACATGTTCACGTTAATGCTGAGTTGGGCGTCATGTTTCCGTTTTAAGTCGTTTTTCCAGATTTAGTCATTTTTCCGGACTTAGTAAAGATTTTGTTTTTCCCGGAAGCTGAAAATTTAATTCCCGCTGAAAATCGGAAATCTAAATTTCTTTTAGAAAATTAGAATTGTTAATTCCCGCTGGAAATTAAACACTTAGTTCATTTCAGAAATCGGAATTGTTTCCGCTGACTACTGAAACGTGCCATTCAAGGGTTTTGACAGTGGTGCTATAAATACTCCTTTCCCTTTTCTTTTCTCCACAACTTGACTCCACCAAAAGAAAGGTAGTCTCTCTCTCTCCTCTCTCCACTTGTTTCAGATCTAGGGTTTTAGATATATGTTATTTTTTTTTATTCACTACCGCCGCCGGTGACTTACGCCACCATCTTCTCCGGTGACGGTTCGTTTGTCTTTTCGACGACCCTCCATTCCTGCAACCGTCCCTTTGACTCTCATCCTCCTTCTCTTCTTTACATCAGAGCTGTCATTGAGCCGTCCATGTTTTTCCGGTGAGATCTAGTCGTTTGTTCAATTTCAGGTTAAGAGCTCGTCGTTGTTCGTGGATCTTCGTCGTCGTCGCGGTTTCCAGTGAAGAGTCGACGTTTCGTGTGCTCAACATCGATTTCAGGCGAGTTCAAGAATGACAAAGATCTTGTTGACTTCAGATGAGTTCGTGGATCCTCGTCGTCGTTAAGAACGGTGACGGTTTCCAGTGACGAGACCTCGATTTCAGATGAGTTTGAGAGCCTCATCTTCATCTCGTCACCGTCGCAGCTTTGCTACAAGTGAAACTCCGGTGAGTCGTCGTTTTTAAGGAGGACTCGCCACCGGTGAAGCTGGTGACTTTGTCGTCGTCCTTGCGGCTCTGGCGTCGAGATCCGGCTGCTGCGTCGTCTCTTAGGTCTCGTCGTCGTTCCTTGATCGAAGACAAGTTTGTTGTCGGCGATTGGTTAATGGTTCGAGCTCTTCTTACTCGTAATTGACATTCCGCCGCTGATGGCTTCTCCGTGCCGTCACCATTGTTTCCGGCGAGTACTGGTCATGCGTACCCGTCACCGTTCTTAGTGGAAACCATCATTGAGAGCTCGGCTTCGTTGGACTTGTTTGTTACTGTTCTTCTCCCTTCGGTTCGCCATAAGACGAGCTCAATCCACTACCTGCGTTTCTAGTCTTTGCTCTGTTTCGAGGCTGAGTGGAAGAGTGTATGCGTCGGTGGCCTTGTACCTGAGCTTGTTGCCGACGACGAGCTCACTACGATTCTCGATTCGCATCGAGAAACATAGCCTTCCGTCCCACTGGCTCGTCATCGTCACCGGTGCTATTTGTGTCCCATCCGACGAAGGGAGGTGGTAAAGCTGGGTTCTCTTTCTCCGACGGTTTAGCTCACGACGAAATTGCGCACTAGCGTTCATGTGTAGACGACTTCGTAGCTAGAAGACGCTAACGTTGTTAAAAGACTTTGTGATTTGTTGGTGTTTGATGAGAAGGGCAATCCAATCTTTGGTGGTTAGGACATGTGTGTATGAAAGGGCCGAGTTCCAAACTTTTTCCGGCTAAGTGTTTTAGTGGGACTGTATCATTGCGAGTATTGCTGTTGAGGCAAGTTGGCGATTAGGGAAATTGTTAAGTTTGAACATTGTGGCAATCTTTGTACGACGAGGTCTGATTGTGTTAATTGATGCTGGATTGCGAAGTTAAAGCGTTTCGACGACGTTTCGGTACTTGGAGAGACTTTCTGAATCGTTATCATGCTTAGCCCGACATCATCTTTCGAAAAATTCCTAGAATCCATTTCGAAGCTAAGGACCACCAGTCTGGAGAGTCTAGGACCGAGTTTCGAAATAAACTATTCTGATGCAGAGTCTAGCTCCTGGCTTCGTCCTTGTAAGGATAGAGAAGTGACTCTAGTCCTGGTCTCAGATGCGAGTGATGCAGCGAATGCACAGAGTCCATCTCTCATTGATGAGCAAGTCATCGATACTCGTATTTCTCAGAGAAAACGCTGACTACTGCAAATGCTTCAGTTTCGCCCACTACTGCACTTTCTACTGCGCCAACCAGGTCGACCATCTGCTTTAGCTGCGCCCACTACTACGCTTGCTCTAGCTGCGCCCACTACTACGCTTGCTCTAGCCGTGCCCACTACTACGCCTGCTCTAGCTGCGCCCACTACTACGCCTGCTCTAGCTGCGCCTACTACTACGCCTGCTTTAGCTGCGCCCACTACTGTGCATGTTTTAGCTGCGCCCACTACTACGCCTGCGCTCGCTACTGTGCATGTTTTAGATGCGCTCACTACTGTGTATGGTGAAGTGGCACCCACTACTGCACCTTCTACCGCGACGACCACTACTCCACATGTGCCGACCACTATTTCTACTGCCAAGATGAAAACTTGTTGCTGGTGAGAGAAGTTGGCAAGTTGTACAAACTGGCGAAGATGGGGTCGAGGTGACCATGACTAGGATCGAGGACATCGTTAAGGAAACTAGGATCGACGAGTCTTTGAGAAGACCAAGACTAACGAGATCTTTGAGGAGACCATGACCGACAAGGTAATTGAGGAGACCAGGACCGACGAGCCTTTGGGAGTTGTTGATGATGAGGGGATTGTCCCTTAGTTGCTTTGCGCGCCTATTAGTGCTACGTTTTTGACTTGACTTTGATTTCGCGCGTAGATGGCTTGTGTTTACCGAAGTGATAATGAATGAAACTTTTATTTTGTTTCTGTCTTATGTTTAGTCCAGCTTTCTTGACTTAGACTTTAGAAAGACCACTAATAGTGATGAATTGTATCCTTGTTGAATCTGTTTCTAGGATGTACAGTTAATCTGGTTCAAATGACTTTGTTTAAAAATCCATATGAACAATCATCATGATTGAAGGCGTCGTTGCCGTATTTTGGTGCTCGTCATTGTTATAGGAGTTAGGTCATCGTTGACCACCCAACTTCAGAAGTGAGCATGTTACGTTGTTGCAACCAGCGTTAAGGTTTGCTGGGTTATTCGAATGATTGTTTAGGTTTACGATCATGTCACTCTTTGAGCACGACCGCTCCTATAACGATCATTAGCTTTGACCAACGATGTTGTTAGGTTTTCTAAATGGTCATTTGGGTTTACAAGTGTGCTTTTCTCTAAACACACCTGCTCCTATAATGAACCATTGGTTTTTACCAACGATGTTGTTGGGTTTTTGAATGGTCACTTCGGTTACAAGTGTGCTTCTCTCTAAACACACCTGCTCTTATAATGAACCATTGTTATTTATATAGCGCGCTTATCCAATGGTGGATGTTATTGTAAAGATCTGCAGAAATTTGTGTGAACGGTCACCGCTGTGGCCAGCAGCGGCGGTGGAAGGTGAGATGGTCGTTTAATTGAGACCCTGAATTATCCGTAAAGGATGTGATAGAGATAGTCGTTTTGACAAGTTTTTGTAGCAGGTGTTTATTCTCATAAAGGTTTGCTACAAAGAGAGGTGGGAGTATACGAGTATACGTACCCCACTTCCCCCCCATTTTTTGGGATGGGGGACAACTGAACCCATCTGAAAATGAGCTGCCTACGTACCCTTTGCAGGGATCAAGTCACCCGTAGTTCTTGGTAAGTGATTGAGTGGTGGACGAATGACGGTAAGGTTGCTCAATGGTAGTACTTCTTTCTTGGTCTACCTTGTGCCGAATCGTCGTTTTGTCTTCCGCGTTTAGGCGGTTCTTCATTGATCGGCGCTACTTCAACGTCGTTTTCCTCTAATTCAAAGTCTTTGAGGTTGAAGTTATCACCAAGTTCACCGTCCAATAGTTTTTGGGCGAGCGCCGAGCCGAGAGACTGGCAGTTTACTGTCGAGTGCCCGTGAGTGTGATGAATGTCGCAGTATAACGACTCGTCGTAAGTTGAATTATCGGTCCATGCGTTAGGAAAACATCCTCCTTGGCCGTGCCCATAGTTGGGAGAATCCACCTGATAGTTGTGGGCTCCTTCGTGTTGGACAAAATTTCAACTATGGGTTTTTCGCGCCTGGCTTGGCTGGTGGTCGCTGTCGTTCTTCTGTTTTAACTTCCCATACTTTTTTGCGAGTTTCTTCGCTTCTTCTTCGCTTTTGGCGAAGTTCGTCGCTCGATGCAGAGCATCCTGGATAGTCGAAGGCTCGTTGAGAGACATCTCCTTCCAGAAGTCATATTCGTGTCATATGGCTCTTTTCAGTGCTCGGAGTGCATCCGAGTCCTCTATCCCCTTCACTTGTGATAGTACAAGCTTGAAACGTTCGATGAAAGTTTTGAGGGACTCGGTTGGTCCTTGGTTCATGGACCACAAATCAGCGCCTGACGTTTGAGTCTCAATGAAGATGGAGTAGTGTTTGATGAAGGCCTCTGTCAACTGTTTGAACGTATCGATGGAATTATTTTCGAGTCCTTTGAACCATTTGAGAGCTGGTCCTTTGAGGTTTTCTACGAAAAGCAAGCACTTTCCGACGTCCATCTCTTCCTCTTTGAAATTCGATCTTGTCATAGCCACACTGAATTCGTTGAGGTGGTCAGCTGGGTCTTCGGTCCCATCGTAGGTTGGCACCCTAATCTTGCCTGGGTCCGATACTCGAGCTTTGGTGATGCGTGCTGAGAAAGGGGTGTGCTGGGCTTGCTCCAATATCAGATCGAGTTCTGGTGCTTTGCTAGTGGCACGATGCATCTGCGAACGAATAGTCTTCAACTCGGCAGTAGTCTTGCTTAACGAAGCTCGAAATTCGGCCATCTGCTCATGCTGGGCTTGAAACGCAGCTTGTTTCGCTTCAGCATCCTCTGCCTGTTTTACCCACTCAACGTTTTCTTCTTCTTCCGAAACGTGTCTGGCATATCCACGACCGATCTCATCGTTGAAAGCGGAGGAACGTCGTTGGGTCGTCCTTGGTGGGTCGGCATGCTTTTGCCTCGTAGCGGTTCGCCGCGCCACTTCTTCCTCTGGGAGTTCGGTGTTGCGTGTGACTCTCCTCATGGGGCCATCGTCTCTGACGGTGGAGAATTGCTGTGAAGCTATGTGTTGAGGATCATCATTCCTTGCTTTCGCCATTCCCTGCCGATCTCTCGCTGTCTCAGTGAAGATTGTTTCAGGGACGACTCTTCTAGCCAGGTCATCGTCGTCGTTGTCGAGGTCTATCGGCTCGTCGCCGACTTTCGCTTTCTCTCGTCGTGCCTGGGCTAAAAGAGCGGACCGTTCATCGCTTGCAGCGGTTGATGGATTCTGTTGCCGAGGTTGGCTCGACGATCCTATCGGTGTGGTGAAGTTGAGCGCCACTGGATCGATTCGTGCTGCCGGTTTTCTGAACAGACTTGGCTCGAGGGGTCGTGCGCGGACGTCTGCTCCTATGGATCTGAGCTCGTCGGTAATTGTGTCGTTGGCTCTGTTTTGCCGGTCGGCGCTCTCCAGCAATGCGTCCAGTGTCGCGCTCATCTTCTGCAGCAACTCAGGGAGAAGCGAGCTCGCTCTCGGAGTTTCCTTTGACTTTTCGCCAGGGAGATCGGCGCGAGCTGCTCCTGCTGGTGGCGGATCGTCACGAGCGGCCTGGTCCTCGTTGGTACCTCCTTCAGCCTGGATCTCGCCCTCTTCCAGATCTCTCGGCGCGGCGTCTTTCGGATCAGCGATACGTCGTTCGTCAGTCATCGTGTTCTGGATCTCTTCGCGGTGGTTCTTCGGAGTAAGAAGCTTTCAATCCCCTCCTTCTAGCGCCAAACTGTGGTGGTGGAAACCTGCACAGTTGAAATAGTCAATGGTCTAGGTCTGAAAGCTCTGAGATGAGAAACACTTAGCGAAGATCTCAAGAGAGTTTGTTATTAAGCTTTTGCAATAGTTTCTGTGTAAAATTGCGGATCCCCTCTTTCGAGGTGTACACGGTCTATTTATACAAATCTAAGTCGGCCTAGGTCTACGCCTAAAGAGATAAGGTTGAATCCCTGAATCTTCGGGATTCTCTCCCAGCGTAGTCGGCGGCCGCTTCTAGGTCTTGACCTCGTCCTCGTCATGGGCCCAAATCCGAGAGCTCATCTTCTGGGCCCAGTCTTGTAGTGGAGGTCGGCGTGACTTGTTACTCATGGGCTCCCAACTCGTTCTCTCGAATGTGGGCCTTCTGAGCTCGGCCCATTCTCTGAAATGATCGCAACGGTCTTTTGGAGTCTAAATGACCACTACAGACGTCGTCCTGGAAAGGTGCCGGTCCTAGTCCCAGTTACTCTGGAGAGCCGGTCCCAGAGACAGAGCTGGTCCCTGAGAGAGAGCTGGTCCAGATAACTGCGCGCCTACCTCTGGTACTCAGTCATTTTAGAGAGCTCGTCCCAGAAGACAGGAGAGCTAGTCCCGGAAACAGAGCTGGTCCAGATAACTGCGCGCCCACCTCTGGTACTTAGTCATTTTCTTGACGATCTCTACCGGAGTGAGATCTGACCCCAACAAGTGGTAGATTTAGTTTTGTGTAATGGTGGATTTATTCTATTCAATGGTAGATTTTTGACTCTGAAGTTGCTAATGAATGAGATTTTTTTGGCATAGTATGAAAGACTTTTGTGATTCCAATATGCATGTTATTCACCTCAAACGTGCAACTGATATCATGGATGAGTTACCACGTGATGAGATTGTTCAGTTATCAGAGTCAAACCCTTGTGATGGATCCAGTGATTTTTCAGTTATCCCTCGTGATTCGGATGAGATGTATTTTCGTTTGATGGTAGATTTATTTCTATAAGATACAATTGTTATGGTATACTTTTTGCAAAGAGATTCAAACATTATGGTAGACCTCTATGAACATTTTTTGTAGTGTAATGAATGAATTGACAACATTTATATATGGCTAAAACATGGCTTCTGAAATGTCTATGTAACCATTACAATATCCTTAAAACACGAGTACGAGTTCATACGAAAAGATAGAAAATATATGAAAAGATATAGTACATATGGAATGATAGAGTATACCCATACATTTATGCTTTGCAAGTAGTAGGATTATGACCGTGTTGAAAATGTTTTAAACACTTGTGTTCTTTTTTAGGTCGCTTCCGCTCCATGGTAATTTCCATAGCATTTTTTATCCGTGAGAGTCTTGGCATAACAATTTTTGAGTAACCACTGCACAAGTAGTAATAATGACTCGCATGTTAGTTGTATATGTTGGTCATTTATCTCTTGTGTAGTCAATAGCTTAACATTCTCAACCATGTCTTGTTTTTAAAAAGTCGAGACATGTGAGAAGCATTAGTCCACAAGTAAAAAATCTACCAACAGTAATTACTAAATCTACCATCATTTGTATATAAATCTACCATCACTTGCATGATCTGCCCCTAGAACTATACCACCTTTTGAATTGTCAACCAAGAACACCCATTGATTCTTCTCAAAACTCTGACTACCACAACCAAGAATGATTTGTTTCATTTCCAATTAACCTCTTTTGTTCAAAAATCACTAGAGAACACAAAGAAAGATCAATCACGGAACTGAGCTATGCGGCGATAACCTTAGTTCTTCACCATTGTTGCAGGTTTTGTCGTGCAAATTAGTGTCTCTTTTAAGGGTAAAACCAACATTTTGCGTTGACTGCAAATAACTCTACCACCTACCAAATAAGTCTACCACAACTATAGTTTCCAAAACATGAGATAAGTCTACCACCAAACACTACAAGTCTACCGCTATACAAATAAGTCTACCAAATATGTAATGTGAAAAAAGTCTACCACCAAACATAACAAATTTACCGTAACTAGGTTGGATAACAAGTCTACCATCAGTCAACTTAGGCAAAACAAAATCTACCACTACAATCGCTCCCAACCAATAAGGCTACCACTGTTAGTCCTAAAAAAATAAGTCTACCAATCGAAGGTTGGTTTGGTAAACCAAAAAGATTGAATAAGTCTACCGCTCATTATAACTCTACCACTACTACAATAAGTCTACCACGAGTATCCACCCATATAAATCTACCACTACTAAAAATAAGTCTAGTGCTAATTATAACTCTACCGCCACTACAAAAAATCTACCGTTATTATACACAATTTTAAATCTACCGCTACTATCAATAAAATCTAGCATTGAATAAGACAAATATACCAGTCAAAATGAAATCTACCATCGACATAAACAAATCTACTGTTCAAAATAATTCTACCGAGAATAAATCTACCGTTCGATTAATAAGTTTACCGCTCAAACCCAAGTCTACCATTGGTGAACTTAGTCTACCATTCGAAAACAAATCTACCACCGAATGTGACACAATAAGTCTACCGTTCAAAAATAAATCTATCGCTCCTAAAATAAGTCTACGGACTCCAAAATAAGTCTACCAGATCGACTATAAATCTACCATCGTTGAGCGGTAGACTTTTTATTTTAGGCAGGAACTTTTCCCGCCTGAAAATCCTGTTTCATTAATGGCAGTTTCGTAAATACGTTTTTTGTTATCAAAGGAAAAAAGGTAAAAAGGACTCAAAAATTGTCTCACTAATTAAAATCTAAAAAGGTTGTTTGAGTCAACTCAAAATCTAAAAAAGTTGTTTTAGTAAGTCTCTGTTAATTCTTTAGGTCAGGCAATATGTTATACTTTAAAGTGCAAAACAAATTAACTAAAAATTATTTAAATTTGGTCTCTCCTGCTATTGAAGTTACAATAAAAACCAATGATTCTCTACACTTTCAATTTATACCACAAAATGAATTTTGATATCATTTTACAATTTGTGATAGAAAAACATAATATAATAGTGTCAAAATATACGAACAACACAACATATTTGATTGTACAATGTGTAGAAATGGATTCAAATCTCTATGTACCAATATATTGGCTATAAAAACAGAAAAAGATATATTAGTCCAAATATCTTAAGTTTTTAGCTACATGCCAAAGTGGGATAAAGACGTGAAGAGTGTTTCATATAAGAAAGAGCCAAACTTGTAGTGTTAGAGAGCATTTCAAATATAGACTATCAGTTACATTTCAAATAGTATGACATATCAGTTATTTTGGATTTCACTTATTTTATCTTCCACCATAAAAATTCGAGTCGGAGAACTTTGATGAAAAGTCAAACAAAAAGTGTCACTACATTGGTAATGTATACGTAACCAAAATAAATTACACGAAGTCACGAAATGGAAACGCCTGAGGACCATTTATTAATGCAAGATTTTCTCGTAACAAACCCTTTTTTTTTAATACTCCCTCCGTCTGATCTTTTAGAAGAAAAAGTTTGTCCTAAATTAGTTGATTTTTATAATTTTCTATGCAAATTTATTGTGTTTTTGGGTTTTTGAATTCTGCAGATAATTTTTTCATTGGTTGAATCATTTTAGAAGAAAATGTTTGTCCTAAATTAGTTTCTTTTTTCAACACATGGCCACGGCCCTGCTAATACCTAATGCTTTTCTACTATTAAAATAATCAATATTTACAAAAGCTGAAAATTATACCTTCATGAATTCGATTCAGATGATTTCTTATCTAATTCCCTATATCTCAATTGTCTAATTTCTATTAACATGATTGGCCAGAGACTTGATTAGTATTACCTGCCAATCTAGGACTAAGATATAGTCTAAAACATTAGTTTTCTGCTTTTAGTTTGTTTTTTTTTTTCTAGCAATCAAGTTTCGTTATTTTGTTTCTTTTTTTATGTGTTTCATGTGCATAAATAGGAGATCTAATACAGTAAAACTAATTGAGCCCAAGCAAAAAAAATAGAAAAACTCAAGCGGTCCCTTAAAAGAAACATAACCAAGGATGGTTGAGCTAGGAAATCAAAACCTACTTTGCATGGAATCAAAAACAGATACATGAAGCAAAGTTGGGAAACGAGTATATACGTTATATATATTTATATCATGAAACAAAAATATCAAAATATAAAAAATATTTTCAACAACACAAATCCAATATTATAATTGGAAAAGTACATTGCTTAGTTCTCATGACTCTTCGACTCCTCTAAAAATTACAAGTGTTTCATAACTAGATCTTATTACTTATTAAAAATAACATATATATAGATATAGTTTTTCAAATTATTTACTTAATGTGTTTCCCAATAATAAAACAAGTTTTCGTCGTGAATTTTTCCATCACGTTTATAAATTGACATTTTTAGGAAATGCGGTTTATTGCCAAAACAGTTTTAAAACGGGAAACAAACCTTCATTGAGTTTCCAAGAAACCTAAATCAAACCAACAGACTAAAATTTGGGGCATGTTCTTTTATTCATTAAGCTAATTCATAGATGAAAATTGATATTCGTTTGGTGCTAGAAATGAAAAATATCTTGAACGAGCAATTGAATGAGTTTAACAATCATTTGGCTAAACCGAACTGGATCACATGAATGGAAGTGATTTATTCAAATGGAATATGCACTTATATGGACGATTGTGATGAAAATGTCAAATGAGCCAACGAAAATACCACTACTCGAAAACAATTTCTTCTAATAGCGTTGCCAAAATTTAAGTTAAAATGTGGAGCCTAGTCACGTCGGCCATTATTTTGGATAAGAGCGAAGTTGCATGACAAAGGTTGTGAACACTAAAGAGCTAGAAAAAATATACCGAATTTGATTCATCACATCAATCACATTTTCGTAAACTTTTTTAGATTTATCCTTGTTTTGGTTGTTGTGGAAAAGAGGATTTATTACATTTTCTAAATTTTGTAGATTTTATCCTTATTTAGGATGTTGTGGAAAAAATTAAAATTACCACATATATCATATTTTCTAAATTATGTAGATTTTATTCCTATTTTCTAAATCAACAGCTGGCAGCCATGAATATAGGTCAACCCTTTAACTGATTCATGCATTTTATTGCACAATTAAAAATCATTGTCTCTAGGTGGAAGCTAGCATTAGACTACCCAATCAATACAAAGTTCTCACAAGGCTTTGATGAAAAAACCAATTTCAACTACAATTTTTTTGCCTACAAGGATGGTGGTTCGTGGAGTTGCAACCTCCTCATGTGTGAACATGTGAACCCCACGACAACATCCCATGTCAAGTTTATTTTACAAAGCCGGAGTACTTTATGCAACCACCTAGATCTGAAAACACGTTGTTTGTTCAACACCTAATGAGAAGTGAAAAAAGCGGAGATGAGCGCGAGTTAGACTTCGCACCCGGCATCCCAATCCCATGTCAATCCACTGCCACAAAGAGGATAGGTGTTGGTATCGATTCATAAAGGCAGAAAGTGTGACGCCCGTAAACCATTTTTTTGAGAAAATAGAGGGGCTGTCGATCGACAGGGCTCTTTAGGGTTGTCGATCGACAGAGTTATGAAGGACTGTCGATCGACAGGGTCCTTAAGGGCTGTCGATCGACAGGTACCCGAATTGGTCGGTTTTCTGGTTCGATTTAAGTCGTTCGATTGGACCGGGCCGGTTTAGAGAAACCCTAGGGCTTCGTATTTAAGCCTTTTTGGCCGCATTTGAGCGAACCAAGCCTAAAAAATCAGCAAAGAAAGAGTTGAGAGGAGTTCTCTTGTTTCTGTTAGGGTTTTTGAGTTAGGGTTTCGTTCTTGATCGTTTTGGAGAGGAATGTCGTGGGGATTGTCGTGGATTTCGTGTCTAGCTTCAATACTATCAGATTCTATCCGAAAATCTAAGGTGAGTGCGTGACCATGGCTTCTACGCCGGTGGATTCGTTAGGGTTGTGTGGTGGTAGGTTATGAATTGATTGATTAGATCTTGTGTGGATTGTTTGAGACTGTGATTTGTGTTTGGATTGTGTGGATTGTGTTTTTCGTGCAGGTTTCATGTCATCACAGAGGAGGAAATCGATCCGAGAGGATAATGATCGATTTCCCATGAATCTGCGACGGCCTGTCGATCGACAGCACTTGGGTGTGTCGATCGACAGGACAACACGAGAGCTGTCGATCGACACCTAGAGGTTGTGTCGATCGACAGGTGGTTGAGGATCTGTCGATCGACACCTAGAGGTTGTGTCGATCGACAGGGTCTTGTGGAGCTGTCGATCGACAGACACCGTGGGTGTGTCAATCGACAGGTGTGCACAGGGGTTTCGATCGACACCTAGTGGTAGTGTCGATCGACAGGCCGCCTGTCTGGGCTGTGGTTGAGCCATTGTTGTAATTGTGTGATTGTTTGATGCGTGTTTGCCTGAGCGGATCCATCGCGTCTGAGTGCGCAGTCGTAGATGGGATGACCGTCTCACTGGGTATTTGTGATAATACTCACGCATCTCTTTTTTCCATGTGATGCAGGTAAAGGCAAATTGTGATCGTGGAATCACGGCTAAGAAGAGGGAGATGATCTAGGGTCTCGCGTTGGGTGTTGTTGTGATTTCCTGTTCTCTTTTAGAACCTTGTTAGGTTGCTGGTTTGATGGAATCTGTTGAATAGGAATTGTCTTGGATTTGGATTTCTTTAGTATTTTAATGAATTTTCTTATTGAGTTATCCGCTGTTATGTGTTTGTCTGGTTTGCTTGGTTGTTGAGGATAGTATTTATGGGAATGCTAGTCCGAGACCAAGGGTTTCTTGTTTTAAAAAAAAAAACGGGTCGGGTCGTTTCAGAAAGGGTACAAAGGGATGCACAACAACTCTTATCCAAGAGTAGGGGTATGATAAGGCGCTACCATCGCTATATCAACTTCCTAGCCACCAAAGAAGACAAAGAGATATTCCACTTCATCCGCAAACTAAATAAGATTGATGATTCTTCCAACGATGAAGCAATCCAATGCGACTCGCCAATGAGGGAATATCAACTCCCCTTAAGTGACTCCAAAAAATACCATCTAATGCTTTTAATGTAAATACCATTGTTTTCCCATAGTTTTATTTTCTTTTTCGTTATTGTTTTTACATCGAGACGGTATAAATTTATTTCAGAAAAAAAATATTTGTGTTCTATCAATTGCATTTGACGTTATGGTATTCATAAGTTGTATGCATATGTTTACAAAACTATTGCTGTTGTGATTTAGAAGAAAAATGTATTAATAGAACTAATACGAAATAATTATAATATGCAAAAAGAAACTACAAATTTGATAAGAAACAAATATATTTTCTTTATTGTGACTTTTGTTTTAAAATTTATATTGCTTCTAGATATTTATACACTACAAGTATATACATACATTAATAATAAAAATTTGAAATTGTTGTGATTGAATAGTCAACCTAGCACAAACATATGCATTTACAATAATATATTAAATAAAAACATAACAATATATATCATGATGTATCATGTACATCTATCTACGAACATCTGCTAATGTATGTGTGACTTTACCTATATATACATAAACGTGAGTCATGACTATGCATAAACACAAACAAGTATATACATATAGTTAAGAATAATAAAAATAGAAAATTGTTGTGATTGAATAGTCAACCTAGCACAAACATATCCATATAAAAGAATATATTATATAAAAACATAACAATATATATCATGAAGATATAATATGAACATTTGTCTACGAGAATCTGTTAATGTATGTCTACTTTTGCATATATACATAAACGTGAGTCATTATTATGCATATAAACACGCCCACATTTGCCATACCAATATATATATATATATAAGTAAAAAAGAATGAAAGACCGTATAATAGCAAAGATGGTTATGTTATATTTCTCTACATTGCTTTTCTTATCTACCTTAAAACATCTTTGAAATCATTACCATTTCTTGGTGTCACACCGCTCCAACATAAGCACTAATATCATGTACATTTATAAATTTCTCCAAACTAAAAACCAACAAATCATAACAACAATCGATTTAGAATGAATTGATCAGTTTTATAAGATAAAATACGGAAACCTCCCTATCTTTGGTTCTTGTCCATTTCCGTTTAATGATGTTAAGTTTCTCAAAAAGTATTTTTTTTTCTTCACCAGCTTTGTCAGATTCTTCTCTTCATCATTTTTTTGATCATCACTAGATCTTGAAATTCATTAATGATTTTTTGTATGTGATGGTGATACTCTTTGGTCTGAAAAAATAAACTGGTAGAGATTAAATCAAGATTAGCTCGAGTTTTGTTGATCGTGCACAACGTCATCCCATATTATCTTCTGTTGAATAAAAACTATGGAAATACCCTAAATTAGGGATTAGGGAGTTAAGCTAGATTGTTGATCGTCGCATGACGATTTGTGGGAATGAAAAATTTATTACCTATAACAACTTATGTCTCCTTGTGCCACGTCATCAATACCCTTACTAGACCCGCCAAAGTGATGATGTCAAAGCCCGCCTACTTAGTTATCCATTTTCCAAGTAGTGCTTTTATCAACAATTAGGTTCTTTTTCTTCTAAGTTTTTCTCCAAGGACCACTACTTTGGTTTTGAGATGCTACAAATTATCTCCCTCTTGAAATAGATCTGCCCTCGGATCCAATATCTATAGGTAATCGACTCTCAGCGGGAGCCTAGCTTTAATAATGTATTGTCTCTCGAGTTTTAACCCAATCCAATGTTCATTCTAAACTTACTATAAAATAAATATATCTTTATGGAGTAAGAAAACGTGAAAGCCAAATATTATCGAGCTAGTTGAGAATAACTGAAACATTTGAGGAAAACAAAAACCATGCGGAAAAAATCAGATCCTAACCTAACCCTAGCTAGCTCGTCATCCATTCATCTTATCTCCTAGCCACTTTCGGTTTTGATGGAACTTCTTGCAGAGAGCGGGCTGTTTATGTATCGCTCTCATTTGGGATCCCGTTTGCTTGAGTCATCGTTCATTTATTCTATACATCCATTCGTCTTGTTACCATCCTCTCGAGAAAGGTTGATCCTTAGGTCGACATGTTTGTGGTAAGCCTTCACCCATTCCGGTGGCAAAGAGAAATAGGCGGTCTTGTCATACCACTTATCATGTGTATCATTGTCTTTTTCTTCCGAGTGCTTTCCTTCGAGGATGATCGCATCTTCAATCACCATCATTGTAGTGTAGTACTTGCGTGTGTTGACACCCATATGTAGTTCCACATTGACTCCATTGAAAAATTCCTCAGAAGCTCCTCTATGTCAAGTCGCATATGCTTGCATCCGTGAGCAGGTAGAAATCATTATAATAATCTTATACCGTTTTCGTACCAGACGTCAATCAGTCGAACTGTCTTTGCTAGTTTGCTATGGCCTTTTCTTTGGGATGGATTGTAACCGTGGCAGGTTATTCGTATGTATTGATTTCCCATCGTATTCTCATTTCATTTCCGGGTCGAGTTAAGCATTCACATTTTCTATTGTATTAATATGTAAAAAGTTATTGGTCTCTAGAGTTGTGGTGTATTTCTTTTAATCTTCTTTTTTGGTCTAATATGAAATGCAATAAGGTGGTTTATATGGTTAAGTCATTTTCATCTAACCTGAGGTCACTTCACTAGCACCAGAAGCTACTACTACTCGACAAGAAGCTGCTAACGCCCGAGAGCTCAAGAAGAAGGTCGCAGTCTTAGTAAGTCAACTATCCGAAACTTGGCTTCTTCTATAGTGATTTTGGTTTACATTATTGTATTTATGGTGACTCTATCACTGCCTCAATATAGCTTATACATTGTATTGTTTGAGTCACGATGATCTTAGCAAATACGATTCAACAATATCGAGTTTGTCTAATGGGATATTGCATTAAGTGTCTTGAGTTGGATTCTTGCAACTAAAGAGAAAGATTTAGAGTGTTCAATCTCATGATAAGTTTTTTGAAATGAAAAATGTTGTAGCAAAACAAGGTGAAGGAAGCAGGAGATAAGTTGAAAGTAGCAGTTAAAGCGATCGAGGAGCTGCAAGATTTAGTGGTTGGGATGTGTTCAGACGTCATAGTTTCGTATGTCGGCGGTTCAGTAGACAGGCCTGAACCTCCTTGCGGCGGTTCAGTCGATCGCGAATCTAACAACGGTAATTGGTGTACGGCGATCTCCGGTTAGTGAAACGGCAGTAGAAATCATCTTTAGGGTTCGATTTGTAAGAGAGAGAAAGCAGAAAGTTGAATATTAAATTATGTAATTAAAAATCTGAAACAATAAATAAATTACACATTTCCGCTTTTCGTGTTTTAAATAAACAATTAATAACTCTGAAAAAGTATAATTACAGAACATTTTCTCAAATGCAAGCAAAAGTAAACATAGCCAAATCACTTCAAAATCAGACATGTGTGTTAAGTGTATGTATATAAAAAGGGCAAAATCGTCATAAATGTGTGTAAGTGACATAACTTGACAAATTAGTTTTGACTTATGACAAAGATGAGGTTTGAGTTTTGAACTATGACTTATTTGTAATTATTTCATTTTTTTGTATATGATAGTGTACGTATATAAAATACATTATAATGTACATATGTTTTTAGATGTAACATAAAGCAAAGACATAAAGTAAAGACATAAACTCTCTGTTTATCTCATTTTTATTTATAATTATTTGCCTATTTTTAGGAATTATTTCCCCTTTTATCATAAATATATCAGTTGTTAAACATCATGTCTAACATTAAATTACTCTGCTCATAAATTAAAAAGAGAAGCTTTTTTCAACTTCAACAGTGTAACGTCGGCACATCTCCCTCAATAAATGCACTTACTCTCACTTCTACAGAAGGGCAAAAACGTCCGAAAATGTGGTCGTGTGACATTTTCATAATTAGAAACTCAAATGTGACATTTGAGTAATTAGAAACTTGAAAATATGACATTTGTTGACATTTTCTACTGTCGTTTTCTATCAATGTACATCCACCACCTCCGATGTGCAAGTACCACCATCTTTTGCCGGAGTATATCCATAACATCCTCCTCTACCTAAAATACATATACCTCCACTTGTTGCCGGTATAATTCACCACTTCTACTTGTTGCCGACGTACATATCCTTTCTTCTTATTGTTAGTGTACATCCACCACCTCGTAATGTTGTCGATGTACATTCACCACCACCTCTTGCTGATGTACATTCATCACCACCTCTTGTTGATTTATTTAGGGTGATTCCTAAAAGCAAGCTCACCTTTTTTCTTTTTCACGATGCTTTGATGAAGAACACCACCACAACATTCTCTATCATCATATTCTTATTCTTCATGTGTTCTTAATCTTTCAAAAGATTAGATGTAAAAGAGAAAGACGAGATAAGGAAGAAAGAGAAGAGATGACAGATGTGAGAACTGATAACAAATCTCATAAAGAAAAAGTTACCTTTTGCATTATGTGTCATGTCACTTCATATTTATTTTTATTAAAGGACATTTCGATATTTTAACGAGCCAAATGTGACAAGATTATAATGAGTTTCAGACTTGTGACATTTTTGCAATGAAACTCAAAATCTGTGACAAAATCTGTAAATAATTCAATAAATTACACATAATACATTAGTTACAAAATGGAAACGCCCGAGATACAAAACGTCACGAAATACATTAGTTACGAAATACATGAGTTCTTAGCTGTCCAAGGACTAATAATCAACTAAACATGGTAATGTTTATGAAAAATTGTTAATTGCTTTGTTAGGTTCTATAGAATTGCTATTAGTTATAGTTAAAACCATGGAACATGAAGTTATGAGAGATTTACATCATAGAAGCGTGTAGTTCACAAAATAAGAATGATAAATCATGCACATATCTTTAATTTATATCATGTTCCAAAATACTGAAAAATTAAATCATTATGCATGTTGAGCAACCTTCTTGATCATGTCATGATATTCATGGTGATTGTTACCATTCTCCATGATCATAACAAACATCAAATCTCTAAATCCTTCGGAGGTTTACTCAACCATTATACCACTGCAAAGCTTTCAGTCATTGTTCTTCTTTGTATGTGAGGAGAAATCGCTGCTGTAATGTTGACTTACATAATGAAAAAGTGGAAAAGAAAGAAATTGTGGAAGTGATGACACAAAAAGTATCACATTTCACAAAAAAACAAAACCTCTTCTTCTTCTCCTCCGGCGATTCCGATTAGGCGATTTCGTCTCAGACGACGAGATTTGTTGCGTTTGACGATAAGATTTGAAACGAATCATGAGTTTTCTTCTTCTTTATCATTCACGAGTGTTTTGGGTTCGGATTTATGAACTTCAATATGTTCTTCGTTCATAGGTTTCGAAATTCCGGCGAAGGAAAATTCCGGCGAGTGTAAGGGTTTCATTTTCGTGCGTTGTAGAGAGGTAATCTCTTGATTCTAACCGGTTTGGTTTGGGTGTGTTGAAGTTTTGTAAAATCACGTTCTGGTCCAGATCTGGATTTTTCTCAGATCCAGATTCCGACGTTATGGTAGACTAATTTCTATGAGATACGTACGTTATGGTAGATTTATAATAGATGTTACGGTAGACTTATTTCTATGAGATGCAGACGTTGTGGTAGACTTATTTCTATGAGATGCAGACGTTGTTGTAGACTTTTTGCAAAGAGATACAAACATTATGGTAGACTTTTCGACTCTGGATCTGCTAATGAATGAAATCTTTTTTGACGCTATGCTAGACTTTTTAGAAAGAGATACAAATATTATGGTAGACTTTTCGACTCTGAATCTGCTAATGAATGAAATCTTTTTTGACGTTTTGGTAGACTTTTTGCAAAGAGATACAAATATTATGGTAGACTTTTTGACTCTGGAGCTGCTAATGAATGAAATCTTTTTTGGCTAGTTAGGATTGTATTTCAGTTTAAGATGTTCTACTTTCCATGAATTTCTTTACAGGTATTCTTTGTACGTGCAATGCATAACCACATGAAGATTGTAACGAACATCCAAAAGATCATGAAGATTGTGACACCCGTGAACTATTTTTGAGGAAAATGGAGGGGCAGTCGATCGACACAAGTGGTGTATGTCGATCGACATGTACCTTAAGGGTTGTCGTTCGACACAAGTGGTGTGTGTCGATCGATAGGCCCTTATTTGGGTCGGTTTTCTGGTTCGATTTTTGTCGTTCAGTTGGACCGGGCCGGTTTGGGGGACAAACTAGGGTTCGTATATTCTGATCGAAACTAAGTCTTAAAATAAGAGGAAAAGAGTCTGAGAGGAGTTTCTCTTGTTCCTGATAGTTTTGTGAGTTAGGGTTTCGTTCTTGATCGTTTTGGAGTGGAATTTTGTGGTGGTTGTAGCTGATTTCGTTTCTAGCCCTAATTCCCACCAGTTTCTATCAAAAATCCAAGGTGAGTGCGTGACCATGGCTTCTGGGCCGGTGGATTCATTAGGGTTGCTTGGTGTTAGGTTTGGAACGAATTGATTGGTCTTGTGGGTTTGTTTGAGACTGTGGATTGTTGCTTGTTGTGTGTCATTGTTGTTTTCGTGTTGATGCAGAGGAGGAATCGATCCGAGAGGATTATGATCGATTTCCCAGGATTTTGCGCAAGGCATGTCGAACGACAGACCAGCACGGAGGTTGTCGGACACACGTAAGGTGTGTCGAACGACACCTAGGTGACAAGTTGTCGATCGACACCTAGAGGGTGTGTCGATCGACAGGCATATACAAAAGGTGTCGATCGACACCTAGTTGTAGTGTCGATCGACAGCCTGTCTGATTAGCTGTGGTTGAGCCTTTGTGTTTGTGTGTTGTTTTGTTGTATGTTTGCCTGAGCAGTCCATCGTGCCTGAGTGCGCAGTCATAGATGGGATGACCATCTCACTGAGTATTTATGATAATACTCACGCATCTTTTTTTCCCATGTGATGCAGGTAAAGGCAAATTGTGATCGTGGAATCACAGCTACGAAGAGGGAGATGATCTGGTGTCTCGTTTTCGTGTCGTTTTCATTTATCGTTTTAGAACGGCTGTTTAGGTTGCTGGATTGTGGAACTTATTTGGATTTGTTGTTGAATCGGTTTAGTAGTTAATGGAATTGGTTTATTTGATTTAAATTCTTTGGTTATCCGTTGTTGTATGGTTTTCTGTGTTTTACTTGGTTGTTGAGGATAGCATTTATGGGAATGCTAATCCGAGACCAAGGTTTGTATGTTTTAAAAAAAAAAACGGGTCGGATCGTTTCAATTTGGTATTAGAGCCCTTACGGTTTTAGGACGGGTTAGAACTGCTAGGATTGTAACTTGGTAAAATTTGCAATTATGTGAGTTTGGGGGTTCTAGCTCATCTTCCTTTGAGCCTTCAATGAGATTCCACGGTAAGTGTGTTGTTTGTTTGGTTTGGTCCTTCTAGTGCTTAGCTGGGTACTTTGTTAAGTGCAGTGAGATGGCTAGGACTGCTAGAGGGCGTGGGCGTGGAGGCCGAGGAGGCCGAGGCAGAGGTCGTGGACTTGTAGTTGAGCCAGTCTTGAGTGAGGCTCAGAGTTCCGCGCGTGGGCCGGTGTTAGTTCAGCAGACGTTACATGATGGTCAGACCGCCAGTGTGACTGCTAGTGTGAGGGCCGGTTTGGGTCCTGTTGGGGCTGGTATGGGTCCCGTTGAGGCTGGTGGTGCTGGTAGTGTTGGCGCAGCTGGGAGTGCGGTCGCGGCCGCATGTGTAGCCCAGGCTGGTGATGATCGTCTGGCTGATCTGTTGAGGCAGTTGTTGGAGCGGTTACCCGGTGCGGTGCCAATGATGGCTCCAGTGTTGCCACGAGTGGCAGAGGTGCAGCCGAGGGCTGCGGTTGCTGATGAGGTTCCGCCGTATATTCGGATGATGGAGCAAATGCAGAGGATCGGTACAGGTTCTTTTGCAGGAGGTGTTAAGCCTGAGGGGGCTGATGAGTGGAGGATGAGGATGGAGCGTAATTTTCGCTCGATTAGGTGTCCAGAGGGATACATGGTTGACTTGGCAGTCCATTATTTGGACGGTGATGCACAACTCTGATGGAGGAGTGTTGCAGCGAGATGGGCTGGGACAGTGATGTCGTGGGCAGACTTTGTGGCGGAGTTTAACGCCAAGTTCTTTCCTCAGGAGGTGTTGGATCGTCTGGAGGCGAAGTTCTTGGATTTGGTTCAAGGAACAATGTCTGTTCGGGAGTATGACGTGGAGTTTAACCGACCCTTGGGTTATGCTGGTAGGAGCTTGGAGGATGAGCAGGCTCAGATTCGGAGGTTCTTGAGGAGACTTCGACCAGACTTGAGGACTCGGTGCAGAGGCATCAGGTTCGAGTATAGGGTGGAGTTGGTAGAGATGCACAGATCGAGGAGGATCTGAGGGAGCAGGCTGCGGTAGTGGTTCCAGCTGTTCAGCCTCGGAGGCCTCAGCAGCAGGTGCAGCAGGTGGGTCCTAGCAAGGGCGGCAAGCCTGCGCAGGGACAGAAGAGGAAGTGGGATGACACTTCGAGATCGGGTTAGAGTGGTTGAGGATGTTATAGTTGTGGAAGCTTGGATCACAAGAGGGCGAGTTGCCCCAAGCAGAGCGAGGTTCGAGCGGCTCAGACTTGTTATCAGTGTGGAGAGTCGGGGCACATCAGGCCGAACTGTCCTAAGTTGCAGCCGTTGGCAGTGGCAGTAGTCCAGCCAGTAGCTCATTATGGGGCTATTGCAGCGCCGGGTGATCCGAGCTCGAGGCCGATCACAGGTAAACTCTCTAATTTAGACTTTTTAAATTCAGTAGTGTAGAATTTTTGGTGTTTGTTTGGGATTGTTTACCTTGTGATAGAAAGTTAGGTTGCTTAGCACGTGAGATTTGTTTAGGGACTTTGTTTGTGGGCGGGTGTGAGTCCCAAGTGTTGTTTGATTCTGGAGAATCGAATTGCTTCATTACTCTGGATCATGCTAAGAGAAGTGGTATTCGGAGTGACGCTGGTGAGCGGACTGGACCGGTTATGGTTGTCGGAGGAGAATTTCTGGCTACGCATGGCCGGGCGAAGGATGTGGATATGCTGGTAGCGGGCGAGTTGATGCCAGCAGACTTGCGATTAGTCCGGTGGAGTTGTACGATGTTATCCTGGGTATGGATTGGTTGAATCGGTACAGAGTTCATATGAATTGTCTTTGGGGTCGAGTGGTATTTTAACGTGAAGGTGGTAGGTTGGTTTATCAGGGAGTGAGACCGACTTCAGGTAGTCTCGTGATCTCGCTTGTCCAGGCTGAGGCGATGATTGAGAGGGGTTGCGAGGCTTACTTGGCCTCGATTATAATGCCGGAGGCTGTTGGTAGGGTTGCTGTGAGAGATATTCGGGATTTCGATGATGTTTTTCAATCGTTGCAGGGATTACGCCCGTCACGGTCTGATCTTTTCACGATTGAGTTAGAGACCGGAATGACGCCGTTGTCTAAGGTGCCTTATCGAATGCTCCAGCGGAGTTGGCAGAATTGAAGAAGCAGTTGGAAGATTTGTTGGAGAAGGGTTTTATTCGACCGAGTACTTCACCGTGGGGAGCACCAGTGTTGTTTGTAAAGAAGAAAGATGGTAGTTTCCGGTTGTACATCGATTATCGAGGGCTTAACCGAGTCACTATGAAGAACAAGTATCCTCTTCCGAGAATTGATGAGTTGTTGGATCAGTTGAGAGGGGGTACTTGGTTCTCCAAGATTGACTTGGCATCCGGTTACCACCAGATTCCTATAGACGAGGCAGATGTCCGGAAGACGGCTTTCAGGACTCGGTATGGGCATTTTGAGTTTGTTGTTATGCCATTCGGATTGACAAATGCACCGGCGACATTTATGAGGTTGATGAACGAAGTTTTC
This sequence comes from Arabis alpina, assembly GCA_900128785.1. Lineage (NCBI taxonomy): Eukaryota > Viridiplantae > Streptophyta > Magnoliopsida > Brassicales > Brassicaceae > Arabis > Arabis alpina. The sequence goes on from LT669793.1 coordinate 17,756,608, forward strand.
TAGGAGTATCTAGATGAGTTCGTGATTATCTTCATCGATGACATTCTGGTGTATTCGCAGAGTCTTGAGGAGCATGAGTTTAATCTGAGGAGAGTTCTGGAGAAGTTGCGGGATCAGAAGCTGTTTGCGAAGTTGAGCAAGTGTAGTTTCTAGCAGAGAGAGATGGGATTTCTGGGTCATATCGTTTCTGCAAAGGGAGTTTCTGTGGATCCGATGAAGATTTAGTCTATCCGAGATTGGCCTAGACCGAGGAATGCTACTGAGATCAGAAGTTTTCTTGGGTTGGCAGGTTATTATCGGAGATTCGTCAAGGGTTTTGCGAGTATGGCTCAGTCTATGACGAAGCTAACAGGGAAGGATGTTCCTTTCGTGTGGTCTGCTGACTGTGAGCTGAGTTTCGCGAAGCTGAAGACGATGTTGACGAGTACACCAGTATTAGCGTTCCCTGAGCCGGGTGAGCCTTATGTAGTGTATACAGATGCTTCGGGAGTTGGTTTGGGTTGTGTGCTGATGCAGCAGGGTAAGGTAATTGCGTATGCTTTGAGGCAGTTAAGGAAGCACGAAGGCAATTATCTTGTTCATGACTTGGAGTTTGATGCAGTGATCTTTGCGTTGAAGATTTGGAGGTCTTATCTGTATGGTGGCAGGGTTCAGGTGTTCACTAATCATCATAATCTGAATTATATTTTTACTCAGCAGAATTTGAATGTACGACTGAGGCGATGGTCGGAGTTGTTGGCTGATTATGACATGGACATTGTTTACCATCCGGGTAAGGCTAACACTATGGCCGATGCTCTTAGTCGGAGGCGGTATGATTCATCTCAGGAGCGGGATGTGGAGACTCTTGTGAGCATGCTTAGTACTTTGAGGTTGTGCGTTACTTCAGAGGAGCCGTTGGGGTTAGCGGCAGCTGATCAGGCGGATCTTTTGAGCAGGATCCGAGTAGCTCAGGAGAAGGATCAGGTGTTGATTGATCTCTCTAAGGCTGCTGGTTCTAAGTATCAGGTTTCTGCTAACGGGATTATCTTAGTGCATGGACGAGTCTGTGTTCCTAAGTATGAGGACTTGAGGCAGGAGATTCTGAGAGAGGCTCACGCAAGCAAGTTTTTGATTCATCCGGGGGCGACTAAGATTTATCGGGATCTGAAACGGTATTATCATTGGGTCGGGATGAAGAGAGATGTGGCGGATTGGGTTGCAGCGTGCAATGTTTGTCAGCTGGTGAAGGCTGAGTACCAGGTTCCGAGTGGCTTATTGCAGAGTTTACCCATTCCAGAGTGGAAGTGGGACATGATTACCATGGATTTCGTAGTAGGGTTGTCGGTTTCTTGAACCTATGACGTGATTTGGGTGATTGTGGATCGACTGACTAAGTCATCACATTTTCTGGCCATTAGGAAGACAGATGGAGCTGAGGTCTTGGCTAAGAAGTATGTGAAAGAGAGTGTGAGGTTGCATGGTGTGCCAGCGAGCATTGTGTCGGATAGAGATCTAAGGTTTGATTCAGTGTTCTGGAGAGCTTTTCAGGATGAGATGGGCACTAAGGTGCACATGAGTACAGCTAATCATCCGCAAACGAATGGGTATTCCGAAAGGACGATTCAGACACTTGAGGATGTGTTGAGGATGTGTTTGCTAGATTTGGGTGGTCATTGGGCGGATCACTTGAGTTTGGTGGAGTTCGCATATAACAACAGTTTTCAGGCGAGTATTGGCATGGCTCCTTTCGAGGCGTTGTATGCGAGGCCATGTCGTACACCGCTATGTTTTACCCAAGTGGGGGAGAGAAGCATATATGGTGCTGATTTTATTCAGGAGACGACAGAGAAGATCCATGTTGTGAAACTGAACATGAAGGAGGCTCAGGATCGGCATAGGAGCTATGCCGATAGGAGGAGAAAAGAGTTGGAGTTTGCAGTCGGAGATCGAGTGTATCTCAAGATGGCTATGATGCGGGGTCTAAACAGGTCCATATCCGAGAATAAGCTGAGTACGAGGTACATGGGTCCGTTCCGGGTTGTGGAACATGTGGGAATAGTTGCTTATCGGTTGGAGCTGCCTCCAATCATGGAGAAATTCCATGATGTGTTTCATGTTTCGAAGCTGAGAAGATGTTTGCATGCATCAGAGGAGGTAGTAGTGACGATTCCTGCAGATTTTCAACCTAATCTAACTGTTGGGATGAGACCGGTTAGGATTCTTGAGAGAAGTATCAAGGTTCTGCGCCGGAAGAGAGTGTCGTTGTTGAGAGTCTTGTGGGACTGTGACGGTGTTCAGGAGGAGACTGGGGAACCAGAGGCAAAGATGAAAACAAAGTTCAAGAAGTGGTTCGAGAAGCAAGCCAAAGAGTGATTTCGTTTTTTCTTTGTGGTTTCTAGTTTCAGTTTTGTGTTGTAGTCACTGTGTGTGGTGAGGTTTGTGCTTGTGGATTATGTATTTTCATTTGTGTTGTAATGATTATGACATTTTCCAGTTTAATAAGATGAGTTTTCTTATGTGGTTGACTTTGATAGACATGTGTTTGTAGTTAGAGAACCTCGAAATGGAAGTTTTATAGTGGGTAGAACTTGCCAGTTTCGGTGATTTTCTAACGAGCTTGTGTGTGTATGTGTGAGAGAGTCTCGGAATAGAAGTTTTGCGGTGGTTAGAACTGTCTAGTTCCGGAGAGACTTTGTAGGGACATCCGGTGTGATGGATGGTCCAAATGATCTGTGAGGATCATGGTTGTGATAATATTCCGGGTTGGAAGTATCATGGTGAGACCTTGGGAGGTAGTTCTGGTCAGAGAAGCATTATAGACGTTAGGAATTGATTGCATAGCTCAGAGATAGACATTGGTTCTTTCTTGGAGATGAGTCTCCGACAGATCTTGAGAGATGCGTCTCTCCGGGGGATAGTTGGTTCCTTGCATACCAATGGTTCGTCAAGACTGCGAGGACTAAGAGCATGAGGGTATGGAGATAGTTTTGGGAGGTTGCGACCTCTGGCAGATATTTGAGAGATGTGTCTCTCTAGGGGATAGTGAGTTCCCTGTATACCGAGAGCTTGACGGACTGTGTGTCTTGATGGTTTGAGGGGTATGGAGATGGTTAGTATCAAACACCGTCAGGACTGCGCGGACTGAGGTGGGTTGATACTAGGCACCGAGAGCTGAGGGGTGACGATCCCGAGAGCTAGATAATGGTTATGAGTTATGAGCAATCAATGTCTGAGACGGGTCTATATGCATAGGAAGGATGTGAGCTTCGAGAGGGTCTGGGAGATGTAGTCTCCGATGTTACTGGCAGGTTGGCCAGGTGGTTAGCTTTGTGGGATGTGCTTGAGGATTCGAGGATGAATCCAGTTTTAGTGGGGGAGAATTGTGACACCCGTGAACCATTTTTGAGGAAAATGGAGGGGCTGTCGATCGACACACGTGGTGTATGTCGATCGACATGTACCTTAAGGGCTGTCATTCGACACACGTGGTGTGTGTCGATCGACAGGGCTTTATTTGGGTCGGTTTTCTGGTTTGAGGGGTATGGAGATGGTTAGTATCAAACACCGTCAGGACTGCACGGACTGAGGTGGATTGATACTAGGCACCAAGAGCTGAGGGGTGACGATCCCGAGAGCTAGATGGTGGTTATGAGTAATGAGCAATCAATGTCTGAGACGGGTCTATATGCATAGGATGGATGTGAGCCTCGAGAGGATCTGGGATATGTAGTCTCCGACGTTACTGGCAGGTTGGCCAGGTGGTTAGCTTTGTGGGCTGTGTTTGAGGATTCGAGGACGAATCCAGTTTTAGTGGAGGAGAATTGTAACACCCGTGAACCATTTTTGAGGAAAATGGAGGGCTGTCAATCGACACACGTGGTGTATGTCGATCGACAGGTATCTTAAGGGCTGTCGTTCGACACACGTGGTGTGTGTCGATCGATAGTGCCTTATTTGGGTCGGTTTTCTGGTTCGATTTTTGTCGTTCAGTTGGACCGGGCCGGTTTGGGGGAAAACTAGGGTTCGTATTTAAGCATTTTCGGCCGAATTTTGATCGAAACCAAGTCTCAAAATCAGAGGAAAAGAGTCTGAGAGGAGTTTCTCATGTTCCTGATAGTTTTATGAGTTAGGGTTTCGTGGTGGTTGTAGCTGATTTCGTTTCTAGCCTCAATTCCCACCAATTTCTATCAAAAATCCAAGGTGAGTGTGTGACCATGGCTTCTGGGGCGGTGGATTCGTTAGGGTTGCTTGGTGTTAGGTTTGGAACGAATTGATTGGTCTTGTGGGTTTGTTTGAAACTGTGGATTGTTGCTTGTTGTGTGTGATTGTTGTTTTCGTGCAGGTTTTCGTGTTGATGCAAAGGAGGAATCGATCCGAGAGGATTATGATTGATTTCCCAAGATTCTGTGCAAGGCCTGTCGAACGACACACACGAGGTATGTCGAACGACAGACCAGCACGGAGGCTGTCGAACGACACATGTAAGGTGTGTCGAATGACAGCCAGGTGACAAGCTGTCGATCGACACCTAGAGGGTGTGTCGATCGACAGGCATGTACAGAAGGTGTCGATCGACACCTAGTGGTTGTGTCGATCGACAGCCTGTCTGGTTGGTTGTGGTTGAGCCTTTGTGTTTGTGTGTTACTTTGTTGTATGTTTGCCTGAGCGGTCCATCGTGCCTGAGTGCGCAGTCGCAGATGGGATGACCGTCTCACTAAGTATTTAAGATAATACTCACGCATCTCTTTTTCCCATGTGATGCAGGTAAAGGCAAATTGTGATCGTGGAATCACGGCTACGAAGAGGGAGATGATCTGGGGTCTCGTTTTCGTGTTGTTTTCATTTATCGTTTTATAACGGCTGTCTAGGTTGCTGGATTATGGAACTTATTTGGATTTGTTGTTGAACGGGTTTAGTAGTTAATGGAATTAGTTTATTTGATTTAAATTGTTTGGTTATCCGTTGTTGTATGATTTTCTGTGTTTTGCTTGGTTGTTGAGGATAGCATTTATGGGAATGCTAGTCCGAGATCAAAGTTTGTATGTTTAAAAAAAAAAAAAACGGGTCGGGTCGTTTCAAAGATGATCTATACACCATTGTTTCTTGTTGTATTTAGGTAGTATTTGGTTGATCTTTTTATTGTTTAACATGCTTATTCTCCTATATGGCCTTATGGTTATGTGGCATCAAGTCCTCAACCTCACCCATATATATGGCAGGTAAGTCCTTCGTGGTATATTTATTTTTGTGTAATGGTAAATTTATTCTATTCAATGGTAGATTTTTGACTCTAAAGTTGCTAATGAATGAGATTTTTTTGGCATAGTATGAAAGACTTTTGTGATTCCAATATGCATGTTATTCGGCTCAAACGTGCAACTGATATCATGGATGAGTTACCACAAGATGAGATTGTTCAGTTATCAGAGTCAAACCCTCGTGATGGATCTAGTAATTGTTCAGTTATCCCTCGTGATTCGGATGGGATGTATTTTCGTTTGATGGTAGATTTATTTTTATGAGACACAGACGTTCTGATTTGTAATATACGTTATGGTAGATTTATTTCTATAAGATACAATTGTTATGGTATACTTTTTGCAAAGAGATTCAAACATTATGGTAGACTTCTACGAACATTTTTTATAGCGTAATGAATTAATTGACAACATTTATGTATGGTTAAAACATGGCTTCTGAAATGTCTCTGTAACCATTACAATATCCTTAAAACACGAGTACAAGTTCATACGAAAAGATAGAAAATATATGAAAAGATAAAGTACATATGGAATGATAGAGTATACCCATACATTTAAGCTTTGCAAGTAGTAGGATTATGACAGTGTTGAAAATATTTTAAACACTTGTGTTCTTTTTTAGGTCGCTTCCGCTCCATGGTAATTTTCATAGCATTTTTTATCCGTGAGAGTCTTGAAATAACAATTTTTGAGTGACCACTGAACAAGTAGTAATGATGACTCGCATGTTAGTTGTATTTGTTGGTCATTTATCTCTTGTGTAGTCAATAGCTTAGCATTGTCAACCATGTCTTGTTTTTAAAAAGTCGAGACACGTGAGAAGCATTAGTCCACAAGTAAAAAATCTATCAACAGTAATTACTAAATATACCATCATTTGCATATAAATTTACCATCACTTGCATGATCTGCCCCTAGAACTGTACCAGCTTTTGAATTGTCAACCAAGAACACCTATTGATTCTTCACAAAACTATGACTACCATAAATAAGAATGATTTGTTTCATTCCCAATTAACCTCTTTTTGTTCAAAAATCACTAGAGAACACAAAGAAAGATCAATCACGGAACTGAGCTATGCGGCGATAACCTTAGTTCTTCATCATTATTGCAGGTTTTGTCGTGCAAATTAGTGTCTCTTTTAAGGGTAAAACCGACATTCTGTGTTGACTGCAAATAACTCTACCACCTACCATATAAGTCTACCACAACTATAGTTTCCAAAACATCAGATAAGTCTACCACCAAACACTACAAGTCTACCGCTATCACAATAAGTCTACCAAATATCTAATGTGAAAAAAAGTCTACCACCGAACATAACAAATTTACCGTAACTAGGTTGGATAACAAGTCTACCATCAGTCAACTTAGGCAAAACAAAATCTACCACTACAATCACTCCCAACCAATAAGTCTACCATTGTTAGTCCTAAAAAATTAAGTCTACCAATCGAAGGTTGGTTTGGTAGACCGAAAAGATTGAATAAGTCTACCGCTCATTATAACTCTACCACTACTAGAATAAGTCTACCACGTGTATCCACCCATATAAATCTACCACTGCTACAAATAAGTCTACTGCTAATTATAACTCTACCGCCACTACAAAAAATCTACCGTTATTATACACAATTTTAGATCTACCGCTGCTATCAATAAAATCTACCATTGAATAAGACAAATATACCAGTCAAAATAAAATCTACCATCGACATAAACAAATCTACCGTTCAAAATAATTCTACCGAGAATAAATCTACCGTTCGATTAATAAGTCTACCGCTCAAACCCAAGTTTACCATTGGTAAACTTAGTCTACCGTCCGAAAACAAATCTACCACCGAATGTGACACAATAAGTCTACCGTTCAAAAATAAATCTACTACTCCTAAAATAAGTCTACGGACTCCAAAATAAGTCTACCAGATCGACTATAAATATACCATCGTAGAGCGGTAGACTTTTTATTTTAGGCGGGAACTTTTCCCGCCTGAAAATCCTGTTTCATTAATGGCAGTTTCGTAAATACGTTTTTTGTTATCAAAGGAAAAAGGGTAAAAAAGACTCAAAATTAGTCTCACTAATTAAAATCTAAAAAGGTTTTTTGAGTCAACTCAAAATCTAAAAATGTTGTTTTAGTAATTTGTTATACTTTAAAGTGCAAAACAAATTAACTAAAAATTATTTAAATTTGGTCTCTCCTGCTATCGAAGTTACAATAAAAACCAATGATTCTCTACACTTTCGATTTATACCACAAAATGAATTTTGATATCATTTTTCAATTTGTGATAGAAAAACGTAATATAATAGTGTCAAAATTTACGAACAACACAACATATTTGATTGTACAATGTGTAGAAATGGATTCAAATCTCTATGTACCAATATATTGGTTATAAAAACAGAAAGAGATATATTAGTCCAAAAATCTTAAGTTTTTAGCTACATGCCAAAGTGGGATAAAGACGTGAAGAGTGTTTCATATAAGAAAGAGCCAAACTTGTAGTGTTGGAGAGCATTTAAAATATAGACTATCAATTACATTTCAAATAGTATGATATTTCAGTTATTTTGGATTTCACTTATTTTATCTTCCACCATAAAATTCGAGTTGGAGAACTTTGATGAAAAGTCAAAACAAAAAGTGTCACTACATTGGTAATGTACACGTAACCAAAATAAATTACAGGAAGTCACGAAATACATTAGTTACAAAATGGAAACGCCTGAGGACCATTTATTAATGCAAGATTTTCTCGTAACAAACCCTTTTTTTAATACTCTCTCCGTCTGATCTTTGTCCCAAATTAGTTGATTTTTTTAATTTTCTATGCAAAGTTTATTGTATTTTTGGCTGTTTGAATTCTGCACGTTATTTTTTCATTGGTTGAATCATTTTAGAATTGATGTTATATATTGAAAAGATGAACAATTAAATGGTTTCTTAATTTATGTGTAAAAACCTTAAATATCATCTAAAATGGGTTAGAGGGAGTACTACGGTATAACCAAAACCTCACATTTCTTCTTTTACCATTTATGTTTCCGTTTTTTTTATTATATCCTTTTTCTTTATGTGGAATATTGTGTTCGACTTTTTTTTTAGGTGTAAATGTGAAGTTATGTTCAATTCTTTGCTCTTATTTGTTGCAATTTTCATTTCCCATTTTTTTTGCTCGATTCATTGCTCTTACCATTATAGTTTTTGGAGTTTTTATGAAAAGTAAATATCAAAGCCGTTATAGACTTATACGTGCATGCACAACAACTAATTGATCCATGTTGACAAATTTGCATAGGCGTTTATATACAAGATATATTTTAGTTTCATCATATTACAAGAGTTATAAAACACTAATGTTAATGTTAACTTAAAACGTGAGAACCCACGTGGATTTTATGAAGAGAGCTCGAGTAAGTTCGGTGTATGAAGGTAAAGAGAGATATAGATAAAGTAAAGGAGAGAAAGCTCGAAATGATCACTTGAAACACGCAAGGATGACTGCAAAAACTCGAATGAACGTTCACAAAGAGAGCATGAAAATCTGATGAATCGTAAGAAAGCGATAATGATCATGAGAAAAAATGATAAGACGCATGATTACTAAGAAAATGTTATTGTTAGGGCTGCTGAAAAAGTAAAGGAGGAGAAGGATAAAGCTAAGGCGGAGAATATAGAGGAAACAATGGAAATGCCCTCGTCAAGGTGGGTCGAGGAGTGGCCAGAGAGGTTAACTTATGAAGAAGAGTGGACATGGTTCGCGTTTGTGTTCGGATGGGAATGGTGGTGCGTTATGATGAGGTGATGAACGGTGAGAGTTGGTATGACTGAATTATTAATCAAGGGTCTTGTTACAATATATTTTGGGTGGTTTGTTGCTATAGTATACATAGATTTACCGTCAAAGGATTGTTAGAAAAATCCTAAGTAGAACGAAGATATTGAAAAATGAGTATATATATCGACCGAGATCAAAATATCTCTTTAGAAGGTTGAATTTCATTATATACATATCTCAGTTTTCATAATAGATTTTGAATCTTTTATTATTGTTATCGCGTAGTGTTTCAAATTTTGCAAACAACATATTAGTCATTGTACCATAATTTTGATTCTACTGATAAAAATTCATATTGCAGAGATCAATAACCATATTATAGAACATAAATATTTTAATTATAGATGGTTGAAAACCCAATCTAAACCATAACCCATGGCATCCACAATGATGTACGCGATTTCTCTTAAACCAGTAGATGTCTTATCAACACTCATTACCCTTCTTTCTTTTTTTTCATTTCCTTCCCTTCTTTCTCTCATATGATCTTTTTTATTTATTTTTTTCCAATAGTTAAATTTATTTTGTGAGAGTTGGTCGACCATGTCTTACACAGTCTATTTTTTCCAGTCAACAGTTTGCTTGACATAATGTATTTGATGAGATTATCAGTCTTCTCATCAAATATGTTGTCTGCTTTCCAGTCTGGATACATGTCTACCGGATCCCTTACACATACTAGTTACAATCAGTACAAAACACAATTATATATGTTTACTGAGTAGTTAGAAGATTGTGCATAACTAACAAACAAATCTTGCCATAAAGCTGGAACAAACTGTGCCTAGTTAAGATCTACCTTTAGAGGAAATGTACATAACTCTCCACTCGAGAAGATATTTTGGATATTGGGTCTGCCAGGAGAACATTCAGTGTGAATCCTTATTCTATATCAATGGAATTAGATAAAATTTACCCATGGAACTCATAAACTTCCTTATATATGATGGCTAATATATATCAAAAGGCTAAACATGTATTGCGTATGAGTTCGATGCAATGCTCCCATGGCAGATGTTGGCCTTATTTCTATAAATGTTTCCTTTACTAGCTATGACGTAACTGCTTTCAAGGAGAAGATCTTACATTGTACTTGCTATAGAGAAGATTTTCAAACTTTGTTCTTTTAAAACCAATTTATTCACGAGTATTCATGTTTTCAGAAGTTTGATGATAACTGCTTAGAGAGTTCGGTATTTAGTTAAGTTATGCTTTGTCTTGGTTTGTTTGTATTGCTTGATTGTTCAACCACGAATCTTGGGATCTGATATGCAATAGATAATCCAAAAGCTAGTTAAACCATCAGAACTAATCTTTTGAAAGCTAGGCATCTTAACCTCCGCAAGTTATGTTAAGGAGTTTAGTCAACTCACGATATTGTACATGCTTTTGTTTTGTAATAACCTATGAAAATTGTTTCTATATTAAATATAATGAACGAAGCCATAAAAGTTGACAACTATACCTTCATGAATTTAATTCTTGACAAACAAAATTTAATACAATTTCCAATCAATTTTCAATTTTCTATAAACATAATTCTCTGCATATATCCTAATACCTAATGCTTTTCTACTATTAAAATAATCAATATTTACAAAAGCTGAAAATTATACCTTCATGAATTCGATTCAGACGATTTCTTATCTAATTCCCTATATCTCAATTGTCTAATTTCTATTAACATGATTGGCCAGAGACTTGATTACTATTACCTGCAAATCTAGGACTAAGATATAGTCTAAAACATTAGTTTTCTGCTTTTAGTTTGTTTATTTTTTTCTAGCAATCAAGTTTCGTTATTTTGTTTCTTTTTTTGTGTGTTTCATATGCATAAATAGGAGATCTAATACAGTAAAACTAATTGAGCCCAAGCAAAAAAAAAAAAAAAAACTCAAGCGGTCCCTTAAGAAAAACATAACGAAGGATGGTTGAGCTAGGAAATCAAAACCTACTTTGCATGGAATCAAAAACATATACATGAAGCGAAGTTGGGAAACGAGTATATACGTTATATATATATATATATATATATATATTTATATCAATAAAAATATATATCATTTCACCAAAATATATCTATATATATATATATTTATATCATGAAACAAAAATATCAAAATATAAAAAATATTTTAAACAAAACAAATCCAATATTATAATTGGAAAAGTACATTGCTTAGTTCTCGTGACTCTTCGACTCCTCTAAAATTTTAGGTTATAGTAGAGAGGAGATAAAAAAAAAAAATTACAAGTGTTTCATAACTAGATCTTATTACTTATTAAAAATAACATATATATAGATATAGTTTTTCAAATTATTTACTTAATGTGTTTCCCAATAATAAAACAAGTTTTCGTCTTGAATTTTTCCATCGCGTTTATAAATTGACATTTTAAGGAAATGCGGTTTTTGAGAGTTTTTATTTCCAAAACAGTTCTAAAACGGGAAACAAACCTTCATTGAGTTTCCAAGAAACCTAAATCAAACCAACAGACTAAAATTTGGGGCATGTTCTTTTATTCATTAAGATAATTCATCTGGAGGAAGATGAAAACTGATATTCATTTGGTGCTAGAAATGAACAATATCTAGAACGAGCAATTGAATGAGTTTTACAATCATTTGGCTAAACCGAACTGGATCACATGAATGGAAGTGATTTATTCAAATGGAATATGCACTTGTATGGAGGATTGTGATGGAAATGTCAAATAAGCCAACGAAAATGCCACTACTCAAAAACAACTTCTTGTAATAGCGTTGCCAAAATTTAAGTTAAAATGTGGAGCTCAGTCACGCCGGCCATTCTTTTGGATAAGAGCGGAGTTGCATGACAAAGGTTGTGAACACTAAAGAGCTAGAAAGAATATACCTAATTTGATTCAAATCACATCAATCACATTTTCTAAAAGTTTTTTAGATTTTATCCTTGTTTTGGCTGTTGTGGAAAAGAGGATTTATTAAATTTTCTAAATTTTGTAGATTTTATCCTTATTTAGGATGTTGTGGAAAAAAATAAAATTACCACGTATATCATATTTTCTAAATTTTGTAGATTTTATTCCTATTTTCTAAATCAACAGCTGGCAGCCATGAATATAGGTCAACCCTTTAACTGATTCATGCATTTTATTGCACAATTAAAAATCATTGTCTCTAGGTGGAAGCTAGCATTAGACTACCCAATCAATACAAAGTTCTCACAAGGCTTTGATGAAAAAACCAATTTCAACTACAATTTTTTGCCTACAAGGATGGTGGTTCGTGGAGTTGCAACCTCCTCATGTGTGAACATGTGAACCCCACAACAACATCCAATGTCAAGTTTATTTTACAAAGACGGAGTACTTTATGCAACCACCTAGATCTGAAAACACATTGTTTGTTCAACACCTAATGAGAAGTGAAAAAAGCGGAGATGAGAGCGAGTTAGACTTCGCACCCGGCATCCCAATCCCATGTCAATCCACCGCCACAAAGAGGATAGGCGTTGGTATCGATTCACAAAGGCATAAAAGGTACAAAGAAATGCATAACAACTCTTATCCAAGATTAGTGGTATGATAAGGCACTACCATCGCTATATCAACCTCCTAGCCACCAAAGAAGACAAAGTGATATTCCACTTCATCCGCAAACTAAACAATATGGATGATTCTTCCAACGATGAAGCAATCCAATGCGACTCGCCAATGAGGGAATATCAACTCCCCTTAAGTGACTCCAAAAAGTACCATCTAATGCTATTAATGTAAATACCATTGTTTTCCCATAGTTTTATTTTCTTTTTGTTATTGTTTTTACATCTAGACGGAATAAATTTATTTCACAAAACAAATATTTGTGTTCTATCAATTGCATTGACGTTTTGGTACATTACAATGATTTTGATTTGTGCTTTCGCTTTGTCTTTGAAATTTCTAAGCAATGTCAGTCTATTAGGGTTCAGTTGATCTTCTATTTCACTCCAATTATCTTTCTGAAATCATATGTTAGTCATATATCAATGAATATATATATATATATATATGTATTCATAAAGTTGTATGCATATGTTTACAAAACTATTGCTGTTCTGATTTAGAAGAAAAATATATTAATAGAACTAATACGAAATAATTATAATATGCAAAAAGAAACTACAAATTTGATAAGAAACAAATATATTTTCTTTACTGTGACTTTTGTTTTAAAATTTATATTGCTTCTAGATATTTATATACTACAAGTATATACATACATTAATAATAAAAATTTGAAATTGTTGTGATTGAATAGTCAACCTAGCACAAACATATGCATATACAATAATATATTAAATAAAAACATAATAATATATATCATGATGTATCATGTACATCTATCTACGAGCATCTGCTAATGTATGTGTAACTTTACATATATATACATAAACGTGAGTCATGACTATGCATATAAACACAAACAAGTATATACATATAGTTAGGAATAATAAAAATAGAAAATTGTTGTGATTGGATAGTCAACCTAGAACAAACATATGCATATAAAAGAATATATTATATAAAAACATAACAATATATATCATGAAGATATACTATGAACATTTGACTTCGAGAATTTGTTAATGTATGTCTACTTTTACATATATACATAAACGTGAGTCATGATTATGCATATAAACACGCCCACATATGCCATACTAATAAATATATATATATATATATATATAAAAGTAAAAAAGAATGAAAGACCGTATAATAGAAAAGATGGTTATGTCATATTTCTCTACATCGCTTTTCTTATCTTCCTTAAAACATCTTTGAAATCATTACCATTTCTTGGTGTCACACCGCTCCAACATAAGCACTAATATCATGTACATTTATAAATTTCTCCAAAATAAAAACCAACCAATCATAACAATAATCTATTTAGAATGAATTGATCAGTTTTATATGATAAAATATGGAAACCTCCCTATCTTCGGTTCTTGTCCATTTCCGTTTGATGATGTTAAGTTTCTTAGAAAGTATTTTTTTTTCTTCACATGCTTTGTCAGATTCTTCTCTTCATCATTTTTTTTATCATCACTAAATCTTGAAATTGATTAATGATTTTTTTTTTTTTATGGTGATACTCTTTGGTCTGAAAAAATAAACTGGTAGAGATTAAATCAAGATTAGATCGAGTTTTGTTGATAGTGCACAACGTCATCCCATATTATCTTCTCTTGAATAAAAACTATGGAAATACCCTAAATTAGGGATTAGGGAGTTTAGCTGGATTGTTGATCATCGCATGACGATTTGTGGGAGTGAGAAATTTATTACCTATAACAACTTATGTCTCCTTGTGTCACGTCATCAATACCCTTACTAGACCCGCCCAAGTGATGATGTCAAAGCCCGCCTACTTAGTTATCCATTTTCCAAGTAGTGCTTTTATCAACAATTAGGTTCTTTTTCTTCTAAGTTTTTCTCCAAGGACCACTACTTTGGTTTTGAGATGCTACAAATTCTCTCCCTCTTGAATTAGATCCGCCCTCGGATCCAATATCTATAGGTAATCGACTCTCAGTGGGAGCCTAGTAATAATAATGTATTGTCTCTCGAGTTTTAACCCAATTCAATGTTCATTCTAAACTTACTATATAATAAATATTGATATCTTTATTGAGTAAGAAAACGTGAAAGCCAAATATTATCGAGCTAGTTGAGAATAACTGAAACATTTGAGGAAAACAAAAACCATGCGGAAAAAATCAGATCATAACCTAACCCTAGCTAGCTCGTCATCCATTCATCTTATCTCCTAGCCACTTTCGGTTTTGATGGGGCTTCTTGCAGAGAGCGGGCTGTTTATGTATCGCTCTCATTCAGGATCCCATTTGCTTGAGACGTCGTTCATTTTTTCTATACATCCATTCGTCTCGTTACCATCCTCTCGAGAAAGGTTGATCCTTAGGTCGACGTGTTTGTGGTAAGCCTGGCAAAGAGAAATAGGCGGTCTTGTCATACCACTTATCATGTGTATCATTGTCTTTTTCTTCCGAGTGCTTTCCTTCGAGGATGATCGCATCTTCAGTCACCATCATTGTAGTGTAGTACTTGCGTGTGTTGACACCCATATGTAGTTCCACATTGAGTCCATTTAAAAATTCCTCAGAAGCTCCTCTAGGTCAAGTCGCATCTGCTTGCATCCGTGAGCATGTAGAAATCGTTATAATAATCTTATACCATTTTCGTACCAGACGTCAATCAGTCGAACTGTCTTTGCTAGTTTCTATGGCCTTTTCTTTGCGGTGGATTGTAACCGTGGCAGGTTATTCGTATGTATTGATTTCCCATCGTATTCTCATTTCATTTCCGGGTCGAGTTAAGCATTCACATTTTCTATTGTATTAATATGTAAAAAGTTATTGGTCTCTTGAGTTTTGGTGTATTTCTTTTAATCTTCTTTTTGGTCTAATATGAAATGCAATAAGGGGGTTTATATGGTTAAGTCGTTTTCATCTAACATGAGGTCACTTCACTAGCACCAGAAGCTACTACTACTCGACAAGAAGCTGCTAACGCCCGAGAGCTCAAGAAGAAGGTTGCAGTCTTAGTAAGTCAACTATCCCAAACTTGGCTTCTTCTATAGTGATTTTGGTTTACATTATTGTATTCATGGTAACTCTATAACTACCTCAATATAGCTTATACATTGTGTTGTTTGAGTCACGATGATCTTAGCAAATACGATTCAACAATATCGAGTTTGTCTAATGGGATATTGGATTTTGTTTTGCATTAAGTGTCTTGAGTTGGATTCTTGCAAGTAAAGAGAAAGATTTAGAGTGTTCAATTTCATGATACGTTTTTTGAAATGAAAAATGTTGCAGCAAAAGAAGGTGAAGGAAGTCGGAGATAAGTTGAAAGTAGCAGTTAAAGCGATCAAGGAGGTGCAAGATTTAGTTGTTGGGATGTAACAAGCTGATTTGACTTAACCATTGAAGATTTTTATTATTGTTAATTTGAATATATTAAATATAAATGTAAAATATGAGACTTATACTCCAATATTGCAGAACATATGAAATAAAATGAGTTACAACATATCTTATTATATAAAGTTGGATGTGCACCAAAACGTAACTAACGAGATTTTGACATGTGTCATTGTTAGTTTAGACTGTGACATATGTCAGGTATACTCACAAAAAAATAGGCCAAAATAGTTTCATAAACACTAGAAAAAGACAAGAAAGACAATACAATTGGGAAAAGTAAATTAAGTGTTGACAAAAAATATAGTTGTCATCATGATCAATAAAATATGGCAAATACGTTTCATACAAATTTTCTTTTTAAAAAGAGACATTGCAATTGTAATCGAAAAATTAAGTGACAAAAATAAAAACAAATATAATATTGCCATTATGTTCAAATATCAAAAAGTTGTTACTAAAAGAAAAAAGCAAAATACCATATACTTAATTAGCTAACGTAAATCTATCTAATAACATCAAGACCGTTTCAAATTTTGATATGTGATCAGTTATTCGATTCTCTTAATCAAATAAGTTATGAGTTTGAAGGTTCAACAAATAAATCAAAGTCATTTTACATTAGATCAGTTAAATCGAAATCATTTGTATTGCCGTTCTATCGTACATGTACGTAATAAAAAGAAAATTACAAGTAAAAGGGAAAAAACAAAGTTACTATGTTAAGTGGGTATTTACAATTTAAAGGCCCAAAATAAAAATTGAAAGAGATATATTAGTCCAAATATCTTAAATTTTTAGCTACATGTCAAAATGGGATAAAGACGTGAAGTGTGTTTCATATAAGAAAGAGCTAAACTTGTAGGATTGGAGAGCATTTCAAATCTAGACTATCAATTACATTTCAAATAGTATGACATTTCAGTTATTTTGGATTTCAATTATTTTATGAGAAAATTACATATTATGTCACTTTCTGAGTTTTAATCTCGTAAAATGTCACAAGGCAGTTTACCTAACACAAAATGTCACTTACACACAAATATTCCGAAACTGCCATTTGCATATGTGTGTATGACTCTGTGTTTGATGAGAGAGAGAGAATGTAGTGTCAGAATTTTTTCTTAAAAGAGACGTGACATGCAATGTGTCTGACTGAAGCTTTAGTTAATAAGAAAGAGGGTTTGGCAGTGGGTCCCGATATTTAGTGCTAGATTGAACATGTTATTTGTGTACGTACATAAGTGAGCTAGATGGTATTGCAGACATATATATGAGTCAAATGTCTACATTAACATTTAACATAACACCAAATCCACATCATCTATATTATTTACCAGTTTAAAAGGCAAATTGAATCTACTAAAGATTTTATATATAAAATAAAAGTTGGTTACGTCAAATACATACATACACAAAAATTATGTGCACACAAAATAAATTCACGTGTATACCAAACCATATACACGATCACAGTGGTCGTACAGTGTACATGGTGGGTGTCGGTGGTCGGACGGTGTACACGATGACGGTGGTTGTACGGTGTACACGATGACGGTGGTTGGGTTGTGTACACGATGACGGTGGTGGGATAGTGTACATGGTAGTGCACCTATGGTTGGCGAATATACTCGATGACGGTGGTCAGACAGTGTACACGATGACGGTTGTTGGACTATGTACACGATGATGGTGGTTGGATATTGTACATGGTGGTGTACGGATTGGTGAGGGTACGCGATAACAGTGGTTGGACTATGTAGACGGTAGTGTGTTGCTGGTTGATTAGTGTATACGATGGCAATGGCTAGACAGTGTACACCATGGTGTGGCGATGGTGGTATATTGTACACTACGGTGAGGCGATGGTGATATAGTGTACACCAAATTCATAACAACTACTATTTTTTACTAATTGAAAAGCAAACTGAATCTACAAAACTGAATCCATTAGCGTTATGTACATTGGATTTTGTTCACATGTACGTACATAAGCTCCATTTTCAAGAAGCTACACATCAGGTGCTTCGCCGGACTGTACATAAGGCATATTCATATCTAGTGGTGTACGTACCTCTTCACTACTTTGTACATCCACAACATCTTCTAATACTGATGGATAACGATTTTGCTTTGCCCTTTTAGAGGTGTACGAACATGGAGTTTCGAGAAACTCTACCTCCTCCGTGTCTGCCAATAAGTTGGCGATGATCCCGAGGAGCCGGCAATGGAGAGTTTGACAGTGACGGTTGGGTGACGACGTCTGCAGATGGATCGATGTGTTCAGACGTCATAGTTTCATCTGTCGGTGGTTCAGTAGACGGGCCTAAACCTCCTTGCTGCGGTTCAGTCGATCGCGAATCTAACAACGGTAATTGGTGTACGGCGGTCTCCGGTTAGTGAAACGGCAGTAGAAATTATCTTTAGGGTTCGATTTGTGAGAGACAGAAAGCAGAAAGTTGAATATTAAATTATGTAATTAAAAATCTGAAACAATAAATAAATTACACATTTCCGCTTTTTGTGTTTTAAATAAACTATTAAAAACTCTGAAAAGGTATAATTACACAACATTTTGTCAGATGCAAGCAAAAGTAAACATAGCCAAATCACTTCAAAATCAGACATGTGTGTTAAGTGTATGTATATAAAAAGGGCAAAATTGTCATAAATGTGTGTAAGTGACATAACTTGACAAACCAGTTTTGGCTTATGACAAAGATGAGGTTTGAGTTTTGAACTATGACTTATTTGTAATTATTTCTTTTTTTGTATATAACAGTGTATGTATATAAAATACATTATAGTGTACGTATTTTTTTAGATGTGACATAAAGCAAAGACATAAACTCTCCGTTTATCTCATTTTTATTTATTATTATTTGCTTATGTTTAGAAATTATTTACTCTTTTATCATAAATATATCAATATATCAGTTGTTAAACATCACGTCTAACATTAAATTACTCTGCACATAAAGCAAAAAAATAATCTTTTTTCGGCTTCAACAGTGTAATGTCGGACACATCTTCCTCAATAAATGCACTTACTCTCACTTTTACAGAGGGGTAAAAACGTCCGAAAATGTGGTCGTGTGACATTTTCATAATTAGAAACTCAAATATGACATTTTCATAATTAGAAACTCAAATATGACATTTGAGTAATTAGAGCATGTGCATTGCAGACACTTATGATGTGTGTCTAAAATATTTTAGAATTAAATTTAATTAACTTTTATTAGAATGGGTGTCTAAAACCACAAAATGGATCTTATATTAGACACTTTATATGTTTTTAGACACTCATTCTAATAAAATTTAATTTAATTTAATTCAAAAATAATTTAGACACCCATGTTGAGTGTCTCCAATGAACATGCTCTTAGAAACTTGAAAATATGACATTTTTGACATTTTCTACTACCGTTTCCTATCAGTGTACATCCACCATCTTCGATGTACAATTACCACCATCTTTTGCCAGAGTATATCCATTACATCCTCCTCTATCTAAAATACATATACCTCCATTTGTTGCCGGTATAATTCACCACTTCTACTTGTTGCCGACGTACATACCCTTTCTTCTTATTGTTAGTGTACATCCACCACCTCGTAATGTTGTCGATGTACATTCACCACCACCTCTTGCTGATGTACATTCACCACCACCTCTTGTTGGTGTACATCCACCTCCACCTCCACCTAAATTACCTTTACTCCCACTTGTTGCTTGTGAATGACGTACATCTACCGCCTCTTATTGCTGATGCACATTCACTTGAATGGAAAGACATCAAACTTTTAGAAAAAAATATGTTGATTAGAAACGAGATATAGAGAAAAAATAACGATTAAAATTGTTTGTAAAACTGATCATTTTAAGATTTAACATACTCTAATTATCTCCAAATCCAAAAAAAATTCAAAGAGACAAAAAATAGAAAATACATTAGAAAGAGAAAATGAAAAAAAGTTTATTTAGGGTGATTCCTAAAAGAAAGCTCTCCTTTTTGTTTTACGACGCTTTGATGAAGAACACCAACACAACATTTTGTCTCTGTCATCGTATTCTTATTCTTCATGTGTTCTTAATCTTTCAAAAGAATTAGATGTAAAAGAGAAAGACGAGATAAGGAAGAAAGAGGAGAGAGGACAGATGTGAGAACTGATAACAAATCTCACGAAGAAAAAGTTACCTTTTGCATTATGTGTCATGTCACTTCAGATTTATTTCTATTAAAGGATATTTCGGTCTTTTAACGAGCCAAATGTGACAAGATTATAATGAGTTTCACATTTGTGACATTTTTGCAATGAAACTCAAAATATGTGACAAATCTGTAAATAATTCAATAAATTACAGTCACGAAATACATTAGTTACAAAATGGAAACGCCCGAGGGCCATTAATTTTCTCGTAACAAACTTTTTTTTAATACTACGATATAACCAAAACCTACCGTTTCTTCTTTTACCTTTTATGTTTCCGTTTCTTTTTTTTGATGGATCCTTTTTCTTTCTGTGGAATATTGTGATCGATTCCTTTTTTTTGGTGTAAATGTGAAGTTGTGTTCGATTCTTTGCTCTTATTTATTGCAAATTTCATTTCCCAATTTTTTTGCTCGATTCATTGCTCTGACCATTATAGTTTTTGGAGTTTTATGAAAAGAAAATATCAAAGGCGTTATAGACTTATACGTGCATGCACAACAACTAATCAATCTATGTTGACAAATTTGCATAGGCGTTTACATACATGATATATTTAGTTTCATCATATTACAAGAGTTATAAAACACTAATGTTAATGTTAACTTAAAACGTGAGAACCCACGTGGATTTTATGAAGAGAGCTCGAGTAAGTTCGGTGTATGAAGGTAAAGAGAGATATAGATCAAGTAAAGGAGAGAAAGCTCGAAGTGATCACTTGAAACACGCAAGGATGACTGCAAAAACTCGAATGAACATTCACAAAGAGAGCATGAAAACTCTAATGAATCGTAAGAAAGCGATAATGATCATGAGAAAAAACGATAAGACGCATGATTATCAAAAAAATGTTATTGTTAGGGCTGCTGAAAAAGTAAAGGAGGAGAAGGATAAAGCTAAGGCGGAGAATATAGAGGAAACAATGGAAATGCCCTCGTCAGGGTGGGTCGAGGAGTGGCCAGAGAGGTTAACTTATGAAGAAGATTGGACATGGTTCGCGTTTGTGTTCGGATGGGAATGGTGGTGCGTAATGATGAGGTGATGAACGGTGAGAGTTGGTATGACTGAATTATTAATCAAGGGTGTTGTTACAATATATTTTGGGTGGTTTGTTGCTATAGTATACATAGATTTACTGTCAAAAGATTGTTAGAAAATTCATAAGTAGAACGAAGATATTGAAAAATGAGTATATATATCGACCGAGATCAAAATATCTCTTTAGAAGGTTGAATTTCATTATATACATATCTCAGTGTTTATAATAGATTTTGAATCTTTTATTATTGTTATCGCGTAGTGTTTCAAATTTTGCAAACAACATATTAGTCATTGTACCATAATTTTGATTCTACTGATAAAAATTCATATTGCAGAGATCAATAACCATATTATAGAACATAAATATTTTAATTATAGATGGTTGAAAACCCAATCTAAACCATAACCCATGGCATCCACAATGATGTACGCGATTTCTCTTAAACCAGTAGATGTCTTATCAACACTCATTACCCTTCTCTCTTTTTTTTCATTTCCTTCCCTTCTTTCTCTCATATGATCTTTTTTATTTATTTTTTTCCAATAGTTAAATTTATTTTGTGAGAGTTGGTCGACCATGTCTTACACAGTCTATTTTTTCCAGTCAACAGTTTGCTTGACATAATGTATTTGATGAGATTATCAGTCTTCTCATCAAATATGTTGTCTGCTTTCCAGTCTGGATACATGTCCCTTACACATACTAGTTACAATTAGTACAAAACACAATTATATATGTTTACTGCGTAGTTGAAAGATTGTGCGTAACTAACAAACAAATTTTACCATAAAACTGGAACAAACTGTGCCTAGTTAAGATCTACCTTTAGGAAAATGTACATAACTCCCCACTCGAGAAGATCTTTTGGATATCGGGTCTGCCATGAGAACATTCAGTGTGAATCCTTATTCTAAATAAATGGAATTAGATAAAATTTACACATGGAACTTATAAACTTCCTTATATATGGTGGCTAATATATATCAAAAGGCTAAACATGTATTGGGTATGAGTTCGATGCAATGCTCCCGTGGCAGATGTTGGCCTTATTTCTGCACATGTTTCCTTTGAAAGCTAGGCATCTTAACCTCCGCAAGTTATGTTAAGGAGTTTAGTCAACTCACGATATTGTACATGCTTTTGTTTTGTAATAACCTATTGTTTTGTAATAACTAATAACCTATGAAAGGTTTTTCTATATTAAATATAATGAACGAAACCATAAAAGTTGACAACTATACCTTCATGAATTTAATTCTAGACAAACAAAATTTAATACAATTTCCAATCAATTTTCAAATTTCTATAAACATAATTCTCTGTAGATATCCTAATACCTAATGCTTTTCTACTATTGAAATAATCAATATTTACAAAAGCTGAAAATTATACCTTCATGAATTCGATTCAGACGATTTCTTATTTAATTCTCTATATCTCAATTGTCTAATTTCTATAAACATGATTGGCCGGAGACTTGATTAGTGTTACCTGCAAATCTAGGACTAAGATATAGTCTAAAACATTAGTTTTTTGCTTTTAGTTTGTTTATTTTTTTCTAGGAATCAAGTTTCGTTATTTTGTTTCTTTTCTTGTGTGTTTCATGTGCATAAATAGGAGATCTAATACTGTGCCCAAGAAAAAAAGAATAGAAAAACTCAAGTGGTCCCTTAGAGAAACCTAACGATGGTTGGGCTAGGAAATCAAAACCTACTTTGCATGGAATCAAAAACAGATACATGAAGCAAACTTCGGAAACGAGTATATACGTTATATATATATATATATATATATATATTTATATAAACAAAATATATATATATCATTTCACCAATATATATATATATATATCATGAAACAAAAATATCAAAATATTTAAAATATTTTAAACAACACAAATCCAATATTATAATTGGAAAAGTACATTGCTTAGTTACTTATCTCGTGACTCTTCGACTCTTCTAAAAGTTTAGGTTATAGTAAAGAGTAGATAAAACAAAAAAATTACAAGTGTTTCATAACTAGATCTTATTACTTATTAAAAATAACATATATATAGATATAGTTTTTCAAATTATTTACTTAATATGTTTCCCAATAATAAAACAAGTTTTCGTCGTGAATGTTTTCCATCGCGTTTATAAATTTACATTTTTAGGAAATACGGTTTTTGAGAATTTTTGTTTCCAAAATGGGAATCTAAATCAAACCAATTAACCAACAAACCAAAATTTGGGGCATGTTCTTTTATTCATTAAGCTAATTCATCTGGAGGAAGATGAAAACTGATATTCATTTGGTGCTAGAAATGAACAATATCTAGAACGAGCAATTGAATGAGTTTTACAATCATTTGGCTAAACCGAACTGGATCACATGAATGGAAGTGATTTATTCAAATGGAATATGCACTTATATGGACGATTGTGATGAAAATGTCAAATAAGCCAACGAAAATGCCACTACTCAAAAACAACTTCTTGTAATAGCGTTGCCAAAATTTAAGTTAAAATGTGGAGCTCAGTCACGCCGGCCATTCTTTTGGATAAGAGCGGAGTTGCATGACAAAGGTTGTGAACACTAAAGAGGTAGAAAGAATATACCTAATTTGATTCAAATCACATCAATCACATTTTCTAAAAGTTTTTTAGATTTTATCCTTGTTTTAGCTGTTGTGGAAAAGAGGATTTACCACATATATATAGCACATTTTCTAAATATTGTAGATTTTATTTTTATTTAGGATGTTGTGGAAAAAAAAAATACCACATATATCATATTTTCTAAATTTTGTAGATTTTATTCCTATTTTCTAAATCAACAGCTGGCAGCCATGAATATATGTCAACCCTTTAACTGATTCATGCATTTTATTGCACAATTAAAAATCATTGTCTCTAGGTGATTTCTGCGGACAACCCCTACATAACATTGAGTGGAACACAAGCTTCCAACATGGAGCGATGGTGGAGACATTTTTTAATCAGCCACTCTCACAGTCTTCGCCTCCGATTTCGTATGCCGATATCCCACTATTCAGGTCAATCTTCATTACATACATGCTCTTAATATACAACAATTATGCAATAATTATTTTATTTTTGTAAACGATTGTGTTTAATGTTTTGCATTTGAATTCCAATTGTGTCATTACATCTGTTATCGTGCATGGTTTTGCGTTTATACAAAATTTGTTTTTAAAACATCTTTAAATATTAAACGTTTCAGCATGCCATCCTTTACTACTAAAACACAAGTCACTTCACCAATAAGAGTGTGACATGTGGCAAGTATAGCAGAATTTTTTTATTTTCAGAAAAAAATCTAACGTAACTAAGTAAATAACCCACATAAATAGGAAATTCAAAATTTAATTTGAAAAAACAAAAAATCAGAAAAAATCTAACGTAATTAAGTAAATAACTCACAAAAATAGGAAACTCAAAATTTAAATTGAAAAATCAAAAATAGCATTTGCTTACAAAATAGGAAATAATTAATCAAATGTAACTATAGGTAAACTTACGGGTGCGTAGCACCGGGTATAATACTAGTAATATATATAACCCAAGTTCAATTTGCATTGGTTCTTTACAATTAACAAAAAAAGTCTTGCTTTAGATTTGTTTCGTTAAGAAAATACACCAAATGTTAACGTAGCATAAGCGCAAATAAAAAAGAAATATGTAAATTTTTAACTTCTAAGAAATTAAAAACTACAAAAAGCTGATCTTGACGTATTTTGTTTTGTTGTAACTTGTAAGTAGAATGAGTTTGGAAAGGCCGGACGCGCGGTTGCGCTACGGGTGGCGGCCGATAAAGCAGCGTTCTACGGTTGTGTGATAAAGTCATACCAAGACGCTCTTCTTGACGACAATGGAAACCATTACTTCAAGAATTGTTATATTGAAGGAGCCACCGATTTCATTTGTGGAAGCGCTTCTTCTCTCTTGAAGTAAGTAGTACTTTTTTTCCGTCTAGATTGTTAATTCATTCATCACAAAGAGTTTATCGGGTGTTACAAACAAAGCCTAGCAAAAGACGGATCTTTTCTAGGAAGATAGCCAGTGAGCACATAGAAGCCCCCGGAGCAACAACTAAGACAAAGGAAAGGTACTAAGAAGCCAAAGAACTACAACACAAGCAAAAACTACAAACAGACTGAGCTAATGTCGTAAAGAATATGAAGCATAATAAACCAGACCGCCATTCCACCGGACTCCCAAGCAAATTCCGAAGAAAACCTAAGCGGCTGCAAATGCCTTGGATCAATGAAGAAAACTAGACAGAGAGACACCAACTTACAAGTTGAGCGAGGGACAGCCCCGTAATCTTCTCTTCCACAACAATTGACCAAAGTATAGCTCAACTACTGATAGGAAACCCGTCGAGAGAACAACCATTGACTTAAAGCTCCGTCTACTATAACAACATTATCAAAGAGGGTCAGAGTAAGAGATCCATACCATAGACAACAAGAGAGAAGAGGAAATAAAGCCAATTCGGAAGATTGAGATCCAAAGATCAAATGAAAGCACCATCACAACTCGAACCGAGCAACGCAAAGAACCTCGCTACACATTAAACACCACCGGACCAGCAGAGAAGCAAACCTAGGACTAAAGCTGAAGAAAGGAAATTAGAAACCGAAGCGAGAACGGCTATGCCACCCAAACCAACGAGAGATCAGAAGTATCAGCTCATGCGCTACCGGTTCTAAGAACCTCAACTCTCCTCCCAAAATTTAACTACTCAAGGTACCGGAACCAAGCTCAGCTCAAACTACTCTTCAACCCAAGGATTTGATCGGGAACCACAAGCCAAGAACCACCACGAACCACCTCGAAGTGATCAGATCCAAACTGATCCAAATTGATCTGACCAACACTCTGAAAATGACCAACCAAACACAATCCACACTCCGAAAATGACCAACCAAACACAATCCACACTCCAAACACGCTCAGGACCAAAGAGAAGAAACAAAAAAAACTACTAGCAGGATAGGACTAACAAGATCTAATCCAAGAAACAAGATCTAAAACAAGATCTAAGGAGATCATATATGAAAATCCACACCTCACCTAGCATAAACACACACAACAGAAAGAAGGAAAGCATAAAAGAACACTAGATTTTCAAGCTCCAGTGCTAACGAAGCCACGGGAGCTACCGCGGAGACAAGATCGGAAGAAGAGGTTTAGAGAGAAAGAAGAGCTTTTAAGAGAGAGAGTATTGACCGTTTTGTTTTGTTTTTTTGCTTTTGAAAGTAAGTAGTACTATACTAACTCATTTTACATAAGTAATTCGAGCGGGTAAACGGAATTTTAGGATGGATTTTGTAAGAACCGATTGGGAACTGAAATTCACAGAGGTGCAAATATTGATTTCATTTTGTTAAGATTACGTGATTTTACCTCAAAATCAATTAACAATGAGTGGATTGACCGATGATCCTTATATATTAATTCAAATCTCTCGGATCACACGGGATATATTCTTGACAATTTTATATTTTGTTCCATTACATGTTTGATTATGTTTGGGGATGTATCACTTGTAGAGGTGTCATTTACACTTGTTGTCTCCCAGTAATGGATCGGTAACGGCGCAAATGAGATCATCGGCGACGGAGAAATCAGGGTTTACATTCTTGGGATGCAAGGTAACTGGATCGGGTTCCACGTTTTTGGGAAGGCCATTGGGAGCTTACTCTTGGGTTGTCTTTGCTTATTCCTTCTTCTCCAATGTCGTTGCATCCGAAGGATGGAGCCAATGGGGAGATTCAAGCAAAGAAAAGTAGAAAACATGATTCTTATGAATATTTTGACTAATATTATAGTATACTAAATATTGTCTTTAATACTTGTGCAGTACTGTATATTATGGTGAATACAATTGTTACGGTCCCGGAGCAGACCCGGGACAAAGGGTAAAATGGTCAGAAAAATTATCCGACGATGAAGCTTCAGTCTTCTTGAGCAAGGACTTTATCGGCGGCAAAGACTGGCTCCGACCTGCACCTTCTCACTTCAAGAATGCTCCAAAATCAAACCCAAAAACAAGATTGATTAACATAATTATGTTCTTTCTTGCATAAAATCCTTTATACTTATCGATGGTAATTAATTGTGTGTAAAATAGACCACCAAATGCTTATCTGTTTTCTTTTATTATGGCTCCAACCATCAGATGATTTATTCCAACCACAAAATAACTTTTTATCAGTTGGACAAGGACTTTTTATCTAGTGTAGAAAGATTTGTACAAGTCCTAGAATCATTTACTTCTTTGTAAATAACTAGATTCAAGAATTTCATCACTACAAAACATTCCAAAATGGCTTAAACCTCCATCCTTTTCTTTCTTCAATATGGAGAAAATGTGGCTGAGGCGCCGGTCTTAGTCACAGAAGATCTTCGGCCGCTGCATTTTCCCCCCTCACAAATCAAGCGTTTGAGATAAATTAGCAACTTTAACCTCAAACTCTGTAACTCGATCAGAGACCTCGAAGATAATATGCTTATTTCTTTTAATAATGTAAAGAGACTCATCAAAAGATTTAAATACAAAACTAGTGAAGAGAAAAGGAGAGTGATTGGCCGATCAGTCTTCCGTGATTTTATTGTTCAGACCTCAATGTGCTCTTATTGTTCTAAATTTCCTATCTCTTCTATAATTAGATTAACTAAACTTGAGCTCTTCTAATTGTACATACACTACTAGAGGTAAAAGAGAGATCAAAGCTTTCCCTCTTCAATCTCTGGCCAATAAGCTTTATGATCTCCGGCTAGATTGTAGCTTTGGCGTCTAAAGAGATCCCAACTTTCAAGCTTCATTCATATTACAGTACCGTCTTTAATGGTCGCCTTTTCGACTATCACAGTGATTCCAGAACGAATGTAGAATCCTTCCTCTGGCCTATCTGCTTCTTGAACATCCTGAAAACATCGAAAAATGTCTAACAAGTTTTTATCTGTTTTAACCGAAATAACTCAACAACCCGAGGGAGAAAAAATCTTACGCCTTTGTTCATGATGATCACATCTTTACCAATCTTGGCGTTCTTGTCAATGATGCATTTCCTACACAATCACCAGAAACACACTTTTTGTTTCATATAAATCCAATTGAAGTTTTGAAGAGGCTTTTTGTTTGTATTGTTATGTCTTTTAAAAACTTGCCTGATCTTTGTGTCTTTACCAATACCAATTGGAACCTTTCCTTCTGCTAATAGAGATGCAATTTCAGATTCAGTTTGGTAATAGTCTGCACCTAACATCAACGTATCCTTCGAAAAACGAAAAACCAAGCTCAGTTTGATCACAACATCCTTTCGATTGTTGTAGATCAAATAGAAGAGACTGAGGATTTACCTGAAGCTCAACTCCATAATCTAGACGTGACCGTTCACCAATGATGGAACGTTGGATACTGCATTCTCGCAGGAAACATCCGTGTGAGATTATCGAATCTACCATCTACAAAACCATCAAAGAGGAACCATAAAATCAAAATCAAAGAAACAGCCACAAAGAAAGAAAATTCTCTTTAGAAAAGCAGATGCATACACGGCATTTCTCAGTTTTGGTTGGTGGGAGGAACCGGGGAGAAGTGTAGAACGGAGTGTCTGGATCATAGAACTCAAACTTTGGTCTCTGCAGAACAAGAACAAGAACAAGAACAAGAACAAGAACAAAAATTTGAGAAATGGATCCAAGATATCATAATAAGGTAAAAAAATTGATTATGTTTCTGAGTTCTAACATCCACAACAAGAGCTAAATTAGCCTCATAGAATGTCTTTATAGTTCCGATATCCTCCCAGTAATCTCGGAAGATATATCCCTGACAAAGAAGATACAGAATTGTTTGATCATTCCTTGAGTGCAACGGATAAAAAATAAGAAGCAGCTAAGTTTTCTACAATCTTACTTGAACATTGTGATCTCTTATAGCTGCAGGGATAATTTCAGATCCAAAGTCATTGGAACTCGGATACCGTTGTGTCAGAAGGTTCAGCAAAGCTTCGGTTTTGAAACAATAAACTCCCATTGATGCAATGTATGGAGAACCTGTTGCTTCTTCATGAGACAGTCCAAGCATTGTTGTGTCGGTTTGCTGTCAAAAACAACAGAAACATTCTCGTTTTGAAATGCTCTGTGATTTTACTGAGAGCTAAGAATTAGACAAAATCATACCATTGATTTCAGATCGACTCCCGTTGGTTTCTCAGAGAATTGGATTACACGTCCACCTCGATCAATCTTGACTAGACCAAAATTCGATGCACGGCTAAAGAGTTCACAAAAGACTAGCTTTAAGAACTAAGATTTCTCATACAAAAGGTGTAAAAGGAGATTCATGAAACTAACCTTTCACTGACTGGTGCACACGAAAGAGTCATTTCCGCATTACTATCTACATGAGACTGTTCCAACACATGAGTTAAAGAAACTACTGTATAAAGAGGTTTTAAGATGATGGTGATGAACAGACCTGTTCAGATTTAGATAATACCTGAACAAAGTCCATGTAGTTCATTCTGTAGAGATGATCTCCCGACAATATAAGTATGTTCTCAATGTTCCTGTTCTTGGCATCCTATTTTAGAGACATCGACAGTTTTTAGATCACTTCAAAGATCATAAAGCAATAACAATGATCATAACTTCATACCTCAAACACCCACAGGAATTTTCTGACAGCATCTGCTGTTCCTTGAAACCACTTGTTTCCTGCTTCCCCTGGTGTTTGTGTAGCAGCAAGAACCTGTTCAATAAGATTTTACTTTTGCTTTATTCGCCAAAAAAAAATCAAGAAACTCGAAACTGTTTATTGTTCTAGTGCTTATACCTCTACGAAACCACCTCCAAAGTTAATGCCATTCCCAAAATAAGTACGTGCTAAATGTCGATTGAGGGAAGCTGAGTTGAACTGTGTAAGCACAAAGATCTTGTTTATGCAACTGTTAATGCAGTTACTCATCGGGATATCGATCAGCCTGTAGCATCCACCCAAAGGAACCTGCATAATTTCGATACATAAGAATCCTCATTTATAGATAAGACCCTTGAGGTCCTAATCTCCATGAATATTATTTACATTTCTGTTTTTCTAGAAAGATGAAATACTTACAGCTGGTGTCGCGGTTCTCTTTGTAAGAGGGAAGAGTTGAGCTCCATTTCCTCCTCCTAGAATGATTGCAGCCACGTTTTTTGGGTCCGCCTTTCTTCTCTCGAACATCGAAGGCTTTACCGTCTGCAAAAACCAAAGCAGCAAACCCGAATCAAGACCTCTTAAGACACAAAGTCTATTGTCATATTGAGCAAGAGAGAAAAGAGTAATCTGATCAAACCTACCATAGCCTCTTTTGGATTCTTTGAAGTGGCAACAGAGTAAACAACACTGTGCTTAAACTTTCGATTGTTGGATCCCGAATCCGAAGCAAAACGTTTAAAGAAACCATTGTTGTTGATCTTCTCACCCAAAAATCTCTTGTCTACATTCTTAAAACTGAGTTTTGGCAAAACAGAACTGCTAGTCCCCAAGGCAAAGTAGTAAGAAGAATCCATCTTTTTAGCTGCAACAAACAACAGAAACCTCGGAAAGTTAATATAGCAGAGAGACGAGATTGGCTCAGAAGAATAATAAAAGCTTCAAGTAAAGTGAATAACACACAAAGCGTTTCAGTTTCTATTAGTTATTTATAATAATATTCAGAATAGTAATAGAATAATCCAAACCCATTGTTCAAATCTAAGCAAAGTGTTAAAGTGAAACCGACCAGAAAACTTCTCTTAGAAACATTTCTTGTGAGTACCCAATAGATAAATCATCGAAAGCTACAAACTTTGCACAAACCCAGATGGTTCACAAACACAGATCCCTGAAATTCTCATCTTTCCAAAACACAATACTCTTCAAGTTTCAACATAATCTAATCTCCATAATTGAACAGAATCCAAAAGAATATAATTTTCAGGGGAAAAAACAAAACATGTGGTGCACATTGTTTATAGACCTATATAGAAGATCTAAGAAATCCAGTTCCAGAACGAAATTGAGGAATTTAAACGCATTATGAAGACAAACATAGAAAAAGCATTAGCAGAGTATTAACTAACCAGAAAGTTATGTTTTTTTATTCTTCTACTGCGTAATTGATATGTTGTGAGAAGAACGAGCCTGAAATGAGTGAAGTGCGTGGTTGTTACTTTTTCTGGTTTTGTCTTGTGATCGCCCACGAGAAAGTTAGCTTATTTTCGGACTTTAACTTCATTTGACCCACTTACCAAATTTTAAATCCAAACTGACCTCTTATATAAATTTTGATTTATTTTTAAATAAAAATAAAGGAAAAGACATAAATACCCTTCTTAAAACAAAGAAACTACAAGCGAAAAAGGGGATCTAGGGTAATCGTCGACTTGTTGTTGTTCTGTCCTTCTCTTTCTCGGACCCTCTTTCTCACACAAACAAAGAAATATCCGGATTTCGAGTCTTGTTCTCTCCGTCCCTTCCTCTCTTCCACCGTGTTCTTATCATACTCAAGCCGCCGCTGTAACCCTCTTTCTCCGTGTCTTTTAACTTCTCCGTCGAACTGTTTTGAGTCGAACTTTGCACAATCGTCGTCGCCGTCATCAACACTCCAACAACTTCTCCGTCGCCGTCATCAACGTCTCCATCTCCACGTCTTTTCTTGGTAAAACTTTTTCCTCAATTACATGGTTTAATTTTCAGAATAATGATTTTGATTTCAAATGGATTTTCGGTTTTGAGTTTTGATCTGTATTATGATTTTGATTTAAAACGGAAATATGTCAGATTTTACTCAAATTGGAGATGTATTGGTTTGAAATTGAACAAATTGGAAAATTAGGGTTTTTCGTAAAACCAATTTGGGATTTTCTGGGGACGTCCGTTTTCTGGTCAATATTTTTTTTGGGTCCGGTTGTGATTTGAAGTTTTGTGGTACTAGTTGTATTAGGATTATGATTTGAAAAGGAGATGTGTTGAATTTAGAATTTGGGTTCGGGTTTGAGTAAAACAAGAATTTGGAGAGTATAGTAACTAATTTCATTTGTTTTGTTGCGTATTTTGCAGAGATGGACCCTTCAGAGGCTGGAAGTAGTAGATATGGTCCTAGATATGCTATGAGCAGTGGGTATGAATCTGAAAAAGAGGCCCGTGAAAATGAGGAGGCTACCGCATCGCCATCGAAGGTATGTATTCGATCTACATTTGCTATCGAAAATGATAGTTGACAGTTATACGAATGAATTGTCATGAAAAAGATAACCAATACTACTGAATTAAGTGCTACTATTGAATATGAACTGATACTACTGAATCTAACTGTTAGCAACTAGGAAAAAGATAACCAATACTACTGAATTAAGTTGTACTACTGAATACTATTGAATTAAGTGGTACTACTGAATACTATTGAATTAAGTGGTACTACTGAATTAGGTTGTACTACTGAATATTACTGAATTAAGTGGCACTACTGAATACGAACTGATACTACTGAATCTAACTGTTAGCAACTAGGAAAAAGATAACCAATACTACTGAATTAAGTTGTACTACTGAATTAAGTGGTACTACTGAATACGAACTGATACTACTGAATACTACTGAGTTTAAGTGTTAATAATTAAGATGACTGACATTTTGTTTGGATTGCAGGACAATGAGGATTCAGATAACCTCCCTATGAGGCCTGATAAGTTTTTCTTCAAACCGAGCGAGTATGGAACTGTATGCAAGATCCAAACTAGGTGCAATGTGAACACTTTTGTGGACATCGTAAAGGATCTTAAGCCAGAGTATGAGTGGTTTATGAGACATCCTCTGTGGCAGCACATATTCCACCTGTTTCCAGAACCAAATCATAGGCTACAAGGATTGTGACTGTTGCTGCTTCGATCTGTAAAGGTAGATAGGAAGACGGCTCTCTGGTTCGTGGTGAATGGTGTCCCTGTGCGCTATTCTATGAGAGAGCACGCTCTCCTCTGTGGGTTTGACTGCCATGGTTACCCAGATGGACTAAAACCAAACATGAACTTGTGCAAGTTTGAAAGTAAGTTGAGGCATGATTTGTTTGGGAAGAAGCTATGTGTGAATGTCGATGATGTGAAGGAGAAGCTGTTGAAAATGAAGTATTGTAAAGATCGCCTGAAGTTGGTGATAGTGTTTTTCTTAAGCTCAGTACTCGCATGCAAGCCGAACGTAACTGCAAATATAGAGAAATTCGTGTGGAAGATGGCTGAGAGACCGAGTTTGTGCATATCATTTCCTTGGGGGAGAATGACATTTGAGAGGTCTGTGAGTGCTTTTTACCATGCGGTGGAGAGTATGAAAGGTTCTGCTAAACATAGATGGTGCACTCCTGGATTCATAATTCCTCTCGAGGTAATAGTTTATGTCTTTAGTTAGGGTTCAATATTTAAAAAACATGTGTACTAACTCTATATTTGTTTATGTAGATTATGGCTTTTGAGTGTATATCAAAGCTGAAGAAGGAATTGAGGCAAACTGTTGAAGGTTGTGAACATTATTGTCCAAGAATGTGCAAGAGGCAGTTATCAGGTATCAGTATGAAAGGTTGGCCAGTGGAAGAGCTTTATGATTGTCTCGGCTCTGATAAGGTATGAATGAATCTAATTATTTCTTATAGATCATTTTGTCTAATATTACTTGTCTAAATTTTACTTCTTTGCATTTTCAGGAAATTAAAAGCATTTTGGAAATAGAACACAAAGCCGAAGAAGAAATTTTGAGGCGCATGGTAGAGCCGGAAGAAGGTATTGGAGGCTTGGACGTGATCCAAGACTCTTGGAATATGCATTTGGAAGCGAATAAGAAGATATGTTGGAAAGAGCTGTATGATATGGATGTGGCATCCCGATCCAAAAAGCCAGTGAGTATACAAGTTGAGGACTTGGATCCAGAAAAGAATCCAGCGTTGCTTAAGTTTCTGAAAACTTTTGAAGATAGGTTGAAGCTTGAATTGAGTGGGGAATTTGCTACAACTGAGTACATAAAGAGGAAAAACCGGAAGTTAAGGAGTAGAGTGACGCTTCTCAGGAATAAAGTTAGATTTCTTAGAAGTGAAGTGAAGAATCTTAGGGACAGGTATGAAGGAGTTCATTATGAAAATGACGATGACTATGTTTGGGAAGGAACTACCGGTTATGGAATAACACCATTGGAGACAGAGCCAGAGGAGACAGTGAAAGAGAAGGAACCAGAGGAGACAGTGAAAGAGAAGGAACCAGAGGAGACAATGAAAGAGAAGGAACCAGAGAAAGAGAAAGAAGCAGAGGAGACAGAGAACGAGAAAGAACAAGAGGAGACAGCGAAAGAGATGGACATGATGGAACTCGAGAAAGAAGAAGAAGAGAAGGAACTCGAGAAACCAGAAGAAGAAGAGAAGGAGAACGAAACGGAGAAACCAGAAGAAGAAGAGAAGGATGGGGGGAAAGAACAAGAAGAGAGAGGTATAAAAATGTTTGTTGTTTATGATTAAACTTAAATTAAGCGACAACTAAATTGTTGTTGGTGCTGAAATTACAGAAAATGAAGAAGAAGAAGAAGAGAAGGAGAATGAAACGGAGAAACCAGAAGAAGAAGAAGAGAAGGATGTGGAAAAAGAACAAGAAAAGAGAGGTATAAAAATGTTTGTTGTTTATGATTAAA
Source organism: Arabis alpina (assembly GCA_900128785.1). Taxonomy (NCBI): domain Eukaryota; kingdom Viridiplantae; phylum Streptophyta; class Magnoliopsida; order Brassicales; family Brassicaceae; genus Arabis; species Arabis alpina. Next base: position 17,791,635 of record LT669793.1, read on the forward strand.
CTTATATTAAGCGACAACTAAATTGTTGTTGGTGCTGAAATTACAGAAAATGAAGAAGAAGAGAAAGAGGAAGAAATAGATGAGCCTGAATCAGAAGAAGAATCTGACAAAAACGAGAAGAGTGTTAAGAAGAAAAAGACTTTTAAGCCTAAGAGGATGATAAGACCATCGGTTTACAAGCAATCGCCCTTTACAAGCGGTGACCATCGAAGACAAGAAAGAAAGAAGGAGATGACAAAGATGGCCAGAGAATGACAAGGAAGAAAGCAAGAGAGGTTGAGAACAAAAGGAAAAACATCGAAGAAACTAGCAAGACTTCGAAGAAAGCAAAGAAAATGTGACTTGGAAGGATGTTTATGAAACTTGTTTAAAAATGGTTGGATATGGTTGTTTTTAAGGTTATGAAACTTGAAAGGATGTTTGTTGGAAATTGTTGTTTTTTAGGTTATGAAACTTGAATGGATGTTTGTTTTAGGCACATGTGATGTTCGGATATTGTAGGTTGGTAATCGGACATGTACTACTGCGTTTTATTTATAGTACTACTAATGTTTATGGTATTAGTAGTTTCTAACATACACATGTCCTAAAAAAACGGAAAACACATGTCTAAAAAAATAAGAATAAAAAATTAACATATTTAACACATGCGCCGTCATGTATTAAAAAATATTAAAATACTTCATTTAGTCGTATCCAGTTACACAGTAGTACCGTTTTACACACAGTCACTTTTGGGGACTTTTGGCTAGTTTTCAAGTATTTTCATTCAAATCTCGGCACAAATACTACTTTTCTACTAGTATTCATCCAATGGAACCATTTAAACGTATTTACTATGGTTTGGTGTATTAAAATACATGATAACACCAATTTTGCTTATTTGATAAGAAAATAAGGCTTGTACTCATACATTAACCATGTTTATAAGGTATAGTTTTAGAAAAAAGCATATTTCTCTCTAATTTCAATGTTTTTAAGTACTACCTAAATTTGAAGGAAATAAAGATGTAGCAATAAGTAATAGGTACAAAAGTGAATATACCATGGAAAGAAAACGTAAAAGAAAAAGAACACAGAATAATAAAGCATAGTCATATCCAGTAGTATCAGTTACATCAGCCAGAGAGATTACGAAAATAATGAAGCATAGTCATATCCAGTAGTATCAGTTATATCGGCCAGAGAGATTACGAAAATAATAAAGCATAGTCATATCCAGTAGTATCAGTAATATCGGCCAGAGAGAATTACAAACCAACGTTGGGCTCCTGCACTCCATCTTCATTTTTCTCTTCACCTCTTCCTCTTCCTCTTCTTCTTCCTCTTCCTCTTCCTCTTCCTCTTCCTCTTTGTCCATGTTCTCCACTTGAAGGACATCGTATTTCTTGAGTTCTTCCTTTCTTAACCACATGGAACGGAGGCAAGCCATACCGAATCTTCTTGAGTTCTATCTGAGGTATCAACCAAGTTGTAGAATGGGGTACAGGATATATCGTTCTAGTATATCCCATTACCCACATGTCGACCAAATAAAAGTGTGAGGCAAACTCATAATGACGGACCTCCGTCTCTCCGCTTAATCGAATGATAGCTTGTATTGCATGCACACATGGGTACCTGTCTATATCAAAACACTTGCAGGTACAAGTTCTCTCGCTCAAATTAACTATATAAGTCTTCCCATCAAAGCCAATCACAGTGTACTCATGGGTCGAGCTGTTTAGCTCTTGTGATAATAACTTCTTTCCAATGGGTACATTACTCTCTATCACGTTGTTCACGCGAGGAACCAACTTCTGTGACTCATGTATTCCTGCAGATGCCTTTCGATTGGTGTTGAACCATTCCGCTATTTTTTCAAGGATCATATCAATCATTGGTAACAACGTGTATTTCCTAGCTTCTCTAAAAACGCCATTGACCGATTCCACACTATTGGTTGTTACTATGTTGCACCTATCTCCTGTAAAATGACATCTTACCCAATTTTCCACATTAGGGGCATTTTTATCAAGATACACGGCTGCAGTTGGATACCTTACCCTGAAAGCACAATAAAGTCTTAAGAACTCGTCCTCTGTATAAGCCGTACCGCATTTCATGAACTGCTTCGCCACCGTTTTTTTCTTGGCACAAGAAACACTTCATTTCACATTCTGAGACAAATGGCATATACAATACCCATGTTTAGATAATGGGAACACCACAACAACTGACTTCAAGAGGGATTGATTTCTATCAGATATAAAAACCAATTTACGAAACTCCAGATCATTATCTTCAACCATGGTAGGAGTTATTGCTTCTTTCAATTTGTTCATAAACCACATGCAACTATCTTCTTTCTCACCATCAGCTACACCAAAAACAATTGGATAATGGTGATAATTAGGATCTTGAGCCATCGCAACAATTAGAATACCACCATATGAATGCTTAAGGTGGGTAGCATCCACGATGATGACTTTTCTCATGGCCCTAAACCCTTCAATACAAGCTCCTAACGCAAAGAACAAATACTTAAACCTCATGTCAGGCTCCCATTCCACCGATGATATTGTTCCATCATTCATCTTGTTTAGCATATACATATAAGACTCCAAATTCAGATAACTCTCCTCTGGACTACCACGCACAGCATTAGCAGCTAGTTCTTTTCCTCTCCAAGCAGTGGTGTAACATACATCAACACTAGCTTTCATTTTAGTCATCTTTATCAACTGTTTCGGTTTTAGAGTCTGGAAAGTACCAGGATACTCTTGCTGCAAAATAGAATAAACTATTGACGCTGTCTCTTTCCTTCTTTTTATCATTATACTTGCATCAGCTTTAGAACACGTATGCATCTTCTCGTGAGTTGTAACCACCCAACTCTCTGAATCTCGGTCCGGTCTAGCTCGAAGATACTATTTGCAACCTTTTTTCCGATTCCTACATCTGAGCACATATCTGTCTGGGGCTGACTTGTTTACTTCATACTCAAAACAATTCTGATGTGAAGCTATTTGAACCAAATCTTTCACTTCCTGTCTACTTCGAAATTCTTGACCCTTAGCGATATCTATACCATCTTCCCATGGAATACCTACAGCCCCAACTTCTTCCACAACATCCTCTTGCTCATAGTCTTCATGAGGACCGAAATTATCATCGTTATGATACTCTATGTACTCTGTGATCAAGACACAGTCATATTCAGTTAAACCGGTTATATCTAACAAAGAGAACACACAGAATAAATCAAATAGTCATACCAGTTACTCCAGGCGATTGATGGTTTGTGTAAAGAGTCATCAAACCATTCTCTTCAGCAACATCACTTTCTCGAACCTCTTCCATTGTCACTTGCACATCTCTCTGAGTTTGATCCACATCTTCAACGACCTCCACATGCAAAAGATTTCTTTCACCATCTCCATTCACTTGCATTAGATAACTATAAACATCATCATCGTTGGAGATAGATGATGGTTTCGTAACCTTTAAAATCATCGGGAAGAAATTGAGTCTCAAACGAGTTGGATCTATCATGATCTTTTGACCAATTCGTTCTACCAACACCGAATAAGTCACCTCCTCCGGTGAGGTCCGTATCGGTAAAATGATAGTTTGATCATGTCCTAAGATCCATCTAGTGAAATCACCTTCCTTTGAATAATATCCTCCATAATCAAAACATATGATTGTGCAGTTCATTTTTTCTACAAAAGAATAAGAAAAGACATATATCGTTAATATAGTTCTGTTTCAGTAATATTAGTCGTACCAGTCATTTCAGTCGTACAAATCTTACCAGTCGTACTAGTCATATTAGTCGTATCCGTAGTATCAGTAGTATCAGTTACACTAAAACTCTAAAACACTAATGTAACGGATCTAACTGTCTAAAACTCTAAATCATCAGTAACCTTAAACTCTAAAATTGAAAAATACGTAAATATCATACCTTTGTTATGCAGATTTAACTGTCTAACGAAGAACATATTGTGTTTTTACTCCTCATCATAATACAATATGCATTGCCTTCTTTTGTTAACGAAGACGGAGAACCAAAGAACAATGACGACAACGAGCGAGATAGAGAGAGGAAGAAGAAGAAAGAAGCCTGGCGACGATGTGAGATAGGAGGAATCAAACGATTTAGAAGAGCAAGCTTCAGGATCCAAAGCTTTCTCTATTTTTCGTTGTTGATGTTTACCACTAATTAAGAGAAAAGAAAGGAAGAGAATGAAGACGAGATGAAACGACAACACAGACGTACGAGGAAGAGAGGAAGAGCTGAATAATCGATTTTGGAGCTTCCTCTGTTTCCTTAACCGTAACAGAGAGAGAGAGAGAGAGAGAAAGGAGGAAAGGGAAAGCTACGTGGAGAGTGTAGATAGGTTAGGGTTAATTTTAGGTGGTTGGGTAATTGAATTCGAATTTAATTAGAGGAAGAGATGAAGAATCAATGTTTTGTTCCTGTTATTGCTCTGTTTTGTTCTTTACTGCAGCAGAGAGAGGGAGGTCCCCGAGAGAGAAGGAAAGGAAAAGAAGAAGACACGTGTTAGCATTAGATAGGTTAGATAGGTTTGGTTGTTAGGGTTATTAATTAGATATTTAATTAGGTTTTGATTATTATATTAAGGGGTAAAGATGAAAGAATAGTTTTTGGGGTTAGTTAGAATTAAAGGGGTTAGTTAGATTAGTTTTTAGTAGTGGAAGGTCAAATTAGGTTAAAGTCTCTTATTTTCTCTCTATTTTTTTTATATGGATGTTTTGATTTATCTCTTTTCTCTAGATTACACACTAGGAGTAGGACCTATATACATATGCTGAAAATTTGGTGCTTTGATTTACAATTCTATATTTAATTTCCTTAAAATTTATATATGCTGAAAAATAGTCACTCCAATTGCCATTTTCTTTAAAATTTATTGTGAAATCTGCATTTGTGTAATGGTCTTACAAAATTTGTCATTATCTCAATTTCATTTTTGATTTGGTATGAGTAAAAGACAATTTTATCCATATTTCACATTTTCTCTTTTTGTGTTATTATGTAACCAAAAGGTAATATTGTCCACCGTCAGTTTTAATTTTGTCCTCCGGCCACTGTCTCCGTCGCCATCTAAACCTCCGGTCACCGGCTGGTCCACCGCCGATCACAGTCTGGTCCACTTCCGATCACTGTCTCCGATGATGTCCATCGCCGACCACCGTCTCTGATGATGTCCATCGCCGACCGCCGTCTCCTATAATGTCCATCGCCGACCACCGTCTCCGATGATGTCCATCGCGACCATCGTTTCTGATGATGTCAACTACCCACTACCGTCTGGTCCACAGCCGACAACCGTCTCCGATGATGTCCATCGCCGACCACTGTTTTTGATGATGTCCATCGCCGCCGACCACCGTCTGGTCCACCGACCACTGTCTGGTCCACCGCCGACCACCGTCTGGTCCACCGCCGACCACCGATGCCGCCGACATCTACCATCATCTACCATTTTTTCAGATTAATAGAAAAAAGAGAACGAAAAAAAAAAGAGATTAAAAAAAAAAAAATGTGGAAGAGAAGGTGATAAAAGACAAAAATAACACATTATAAACGAAAAAAAAGACAAATGGCACATTTCATAAACTCAATTGAAGAAAATGACAATTGCCAAAATTTTCTCTTTCTAAAACTACCACATGTTTTCAAAATATCTGAAAATACACAAAAAAAATAGTATAAATATTTTCATACATTTATTAAGTAGGGATATACAAAAAGGTACAGCTTGTTGTTCGAGTGTTGGTCACATCCATTCTTAATTTGTTTTTCTATAAGTATACAAAATATACAATTTAAATAGAAAAATCAATAACTGATCAAGTCATGCAATATAATTGTTTACAATTACAATGTATAGTTTAACTTTGGATTTGGATCACTATTGTAAACAATTATATTACATGACTTGATCAGTTATTGATTTTTCTATTTAAATTGTATATTTTGTATACTTATAGAAAAACAAATTGATGATTTTATAGGAGGGGACAATAAATATCTAAAAACAACCTTCATGTGTTATGTCATGTGTGAGATAATGACGTTTTTGTAACCATTGTAGACTTTGTAATGAAGTTTTGATTGATGTTTAAGCTAATAGAATAATATAGGTATTGTTTTTAATTAGGTTAATTAAGAAAATTTACGGCCGCACAATTGTCATAAAAACCCTTCTTCTTTTTGTCAACATACAAAACTCCTTAATAATGACAATTACTGAAACTTTTTTCCCTGCTGAAAGGGGTTAATTACAGCTTGGGACACTTTATTGAGAAAAGCTTACAATTTAAGACACTTTTTTTCCTAGACACACTTCTTAAATTTAAATGACATAACTACCCTAGTAATGACATCTAACTCTTATTATAACTTTTATTTTATCATTATTTATTATCTATCGATAACTTTCTTTTGACATGTTCCAATTTTCATTCGCAAATCCTAGCGGCGGAGAAAAGTCTTCAACCGTCGTCCATGGCAGTCGCCTCACTTCCACTAGATCATCAGCCACGGCGGTGCAACCGTTTTCTCGCCGGCTAACTGCTTCTTCTATAATCGACGAATTCGATTGTTTCATTATGGAAGGTATGAAATTCGATCTGCAATTTTCGCCTGGGTTAGAAATGTTTATTGATTTTTTATGGGATCTAGGGTTTAACTCAGAATTATCCGTTTTGGTTTCGATTTGCATTTTTGTGTGTTTCCATTGAGTTTCTCCTCTGTTCTCTAATGGGCTATTGATTTGAATGTGTATTACATTGCTCGTTTAACGAAAGTGCGATTGTTGCTTTGGCGCAGGAACATGTGCGGTTGAAATCCAAGAGTTTGATAACTTTCTTTCTCCCAGGCTATTTGCCAATGACCGATATCCTGATGCGAGGCAGATTATCACAAAGAAAAAGTACGAGTTGTGGACAGTGTTTGGTGGACACCGTTGAGGTTCTCGCCGGCTGAAATTGGTAACATATCCTCGAGTGTTCCATGTTGTATAAAGCTGAATGACGAGCTTAAGTTTTATTAGTAAAGATTGATAGGTTTGTTTCTTAGTTCTATGCAGTTTGAGACACTTATGTGTCGAACGAGAGGGGTTTCCCTAAGAATGATGTATGCGGAGAGCCGGCTTTTAATTAGAACATTGGGAACTGCTAAAATTATCTAATGTCAACTCTTTCAGTGTTGTTTAAATGGATCTGAATTGGTAAGGTTTTGCTGCTTTGATGTCGAAGTTGTGTTTGTTAAAGAAAAATTATTTGTAAGATAAAGCTATATTAGTGTTTGTAGGACAAATTCCATTTTTTTAGTGGACGGATAAATATATGGTAGAGGAAGTTGTTGACTTAAAGGATTTGGTATGTGCACATCAAGCTTCCATCTTGGGGTTGCAAAGAGATATGTGTGGTCTTGAGAAGATTGAAGTCATGGAAAGTGTTATAGGGCAGTTGGAAAAAGAAGTGAAAGTCAATTGCAGCTACTTGTGGTGTCTAAAGAAGATGATGGTGTTTGGAGTAGCTCTGTTTATGGTGTGCTACTATTTAGTTGCGTAATGAGTGTATTTTTATTCTAAGTTTGCACAATGATCTGTATGATCAGTTGAAAGATGTATCCTTTATTTTCATATGTTTTGTGTTTATTTTGGTTTATGAACTAAACTAGCCATAATAGATGTATGTTTTGTATGGTTTTCATGGATGATGTTAAAAACCAATGAACTGGTGATGAAATGAATACATAGAATGTACTAATGTGGCTAACGGTTGATGTTGATCAAACATGTTAGTAAAGTATGATTCGGTGGATACGTTTATGTAGAGAGAGCGGATTGTTAAACATGCGTATTTTGTAGCTTTTTAGTAGAATGAAAACCAGCGAGATCGAGAAGCAAATTGACCACGTACCAGAGAAGAAATACTAAATCCAAATGTACAAAATTGTTGTATTGAAGAGGAACATAAGATGCGAAAAAGCATTCGGATTAAGGGTGTTGTGTGGATTAGTTTCTGTGGACAGTACTTTTTGACCACAAGGTCACAAAACTCAGACAACTTAGAACCTATTCTGAAAACAATAATCCTTGACATGCGGTACTTGTGATTCTTGCAAACCCATCGTTCGTGACCACGATAATGCCGACCACGAAACACCAAAACTAATGACGACCTCATCTTCAACGCCGCTAACCCTAGAATTCGTTTGCACAAGAACCTTATCTTCGAAACGGAGGTGCGTAATTGTTCTTCAATTTTAAAGCAAGTATTGTTACTTCAAACAATCTCAACCCTTCATCAAACTAGTGGAAATCATAACCACACATCTCTTATATAACTTTGATTCATTTGACGGTCACGATTTAAGGGGAAAGATAGCTGTACTACACCAAGTTTGTATTCTCTTTTGTTTAATTCAATTGCAGTCTTTCATTTAAATTTCCCTCTTTATTCCCATGGGTCAGGACTAAAAGTAAAAGACTAAAAGAAAGAAACTTTGACCAAGGGTATTTTCGTCTTAAAAATATCAAAAAGAATGGAAAAATCCAAAAAAATGTCCCTAATATTGAAAGTGTCTCAAGCGTAAGAACTTTGGGAAAAGTGTGTCTGAGTGTAAATATTCCTGCTGAAAGCCTGAAACAATGATTTTACATATCAATTCCTACTTTTAACACGAAATATCCCACAGTACGATCCCAGATACGAGTATAGAGTGGACTCAAAGTTTTGATAAACCAAATTAATCCGACTCATTTACGCAAGAAGATGAGTATTTTTATTTTGTTTTAATGGATTGTATACTTTAATCTTACTGGATTAGAGGGATTGAATTTGAATCATAATGGATCAATGTTTAATCACTTGATCGGCGTTTTCTAATAGTTTTAAAAAATATACTAAATTGGGTGATTAGTTGGGTTTTGAAAAAAATTTACAGCTTCCTAAAATACTTTTACAGCATTTACTCCCAATTAGACTTTATTACAGTGGATCCTACATAAAAATAACATTAATACATATTTTTCAATTTTCATTATGTAGAAGTAGGCTTGGGCATAATATCCATACCCGAACCCGAACCGACCTGGAAAAAGGCACTTCGGATCGGATACAGATAGTGACATTTAACCGATCGGTTAGCATATGTAATTGGATCGGATAACCGATCGGGTTCGGTTATTACCCGATAAAAGATAGGTTATCCGATCCAATTAACACACCTAGCCATCTAACCTTAAGGTCTCTCACGCTTGTTCTTCTTTTCTTCGTCTTTGGTTTCTATAGCAAAAAAAAATCCAAATCCTTGCTATCATCCGACTATTCCAACCAAGGAGAAATCAATCATCTGAAATATTACTGCTATCTACCATAGATTTTTATGGGTTAGGAAGTTTTAATTTGCGATTAGAGTTTTCAATTGATACATGTAGAGATTGGTTTTCACATCAATTTGGTTTTTGAAAAGAGAAATATAAGATTAAGAGAATAATAAGAGAGAATTAGGAAGAAGAGATCAGAAGAAAGAGGAGGAAGAAGAAGGTCGTAGAGATCAGAAGAATGAATAGAGGAAGAAGAAGAAAGATAAAAAAGGCCTAAAACAAAATAAAATATAAGCCCATTAATAATTAAACGAGGCTCATATACGTGACTTGTTACACATACATTTAAATAAAAGATGAAGTTCGGATGCATTTGGATATATCCGAACCCGATCGGATATTATCCAAATCCGACCCGATACTATCATATAATCAATCGGTTTATACACCTTATTACCGATATATCCGAAAAAATTTGATACCCGACCCAAACCCGATTGCCTAGGCCTAGTAGAAAGTTATGATTGTACATGACATACATAATGGTAGCAAAACTAGTGTTTCAACATATCAAATGTTGATGATAATATGTGTTAGGAATATGACATACATAAACATAATGGTAGCAAAACTAGTGTTTCTTCTAATATTAACGGACATTTCCCGCTTTTGTATTCAATCTATAGAATTAGAAAAAGGGTTCTAATTGACAATTAACTTTCATAATCACCGTTTTCATTGTCGAAGACAACTTCATTGACAAAATTTGCAACTGGTTTGATCCTTCTATTTGCTAGAAGGAAAATCAGAAATCAAATAAACAACAAACCGAAAACAGAGATGAGATGAGAACATATAACATTTAGATGACTGATGAATGCGAAAAATGGAATCGACTCCAAAATTAAGTAGACATAAAATCTCAAACAAAGCATTCTAAAGAGTTTCTTGAGTACAAAGGAGTAAAGAAAAACTCAAAAAAAAACAAAAAACTATAAGAGCTCTGATGATTAATGTATACATCAAAAGGTAAAAACCAGGATGAGATTCGAGAACCAACCCATTGACAAGTCAATCTGTTTAGGTGTTGGTGGCACGAGTGTAGATCTGCTGGCTAGAGTGAGCAGCGACCATCCTGATCAAACCTTTGGCCATTAGCTCCCTAATCGCCCTCCTTGCAAGAGACCCACTTATCTGTATTTTGAACAATAACAAATACAGTATTAGGCATTACGTTTTGGAAAGACAAAACCAAACAAGGAGAAACTGAAATATATTACAAGCTTAAAAGTTCTAGACAAGAATGATATTGATAACTTAGAAATGCTACAAGATTTGAAACGACAGTATGTTGAAGCAAAGAATCAACTAATAAGCAAATATTCCAAAAACATTTTACAGTTCCTCGTTCTGTATATTACTAAACACCTAACAATATCCACTACTTGACTTTGCAGAAGCTCAAAACAAACCGATTCCTGATACTATATGTATTATGTAAATAGAACCATGTGATTTTGGGATATGTATATACCCTCATACGGTCGGAGAGAATGGAAGGAGTGATGAGCTTGAACTTGGGTGCCTCAGTGAGAAGCTTGTCATAAGTAGCCTGATCAAACAACACCATGTTGTTCACCTTCTCCTTTTGCTTTCCCTTGCTCCACTTCTGTTTACATACATAGGAAGAAAACGAACCAATTAAGCCACAAAGATCATGAAGAAAGCAACCAAAAAACACACGTATATGTTTACATTACCAAAGCTAAATTGCACATAATAAATAACTTCAAAAACAAGTACATCTCCAGAGACATTATTAGCATATTCTTGGTATACAGAGACTTGAGCATCTAGAATCATATGTACCAAAGCAAACAGATACCCAAATCAACAAGTCAATTACATAACAAATCTTAATTTACCCAAATAATACGAATCCTAAATCAAATTCTCAAAAGACTGGACATAAACAGAGAAATGGAACACTCTGTTGTTGCTCTTGAATCTACATTCTACACGAGTAGATTAGATTGATTGGATCGGATAAGAGAGAAAACGAACCTTCTTCTTCTGCTTTCCACCTCCGGATTTGGCCGGTTTCGATGACGGCGGTGGAACCTTGTCCTTCTTTGGCGCCTGAAAACAAACAACATTTCAAATAAGATACTACATCTGAAACAGAGGCAAAGCGATACAGAGAGGGAGAGCGAGAGAGAGAGAGTAACCATGGTGTTCTCGACGGAGTAACAATGGACGAGTAGAGACGAAAGATGAGGAGGCTCACGGAGACGATAGTGAGATGGAAAGTGGTTTTCTTCTTAAATATTAGGGTTTCTGAGAGACTGGATTTATCTGTAAAGCCCATTACTGTTTTTTTCTTAACAGCAACAACACAAAAAAAGCCCATTACTGTTATACTTGCAAAAAGATCATATGAATGGAAACTTCGTTAGCTCCATAATGGGCTTCACGGCTTAACTTCTTAACAACTAATAAGCCTATATTGTTGTAACATTTAAATAGACTTATGTAGTGAGTTAAAGTATAAACCGACCTTAGCTCAGTTGGTAGAGCGGAAGACTGTAGTGGTTGCTGTAATCTTTAGGTCGCTGGTTCGATTCCGGCAGGTCGGATTTTTTTTGTAGTTGTCAGATTTCATTTTTCTCACATTAATTTGATAATTTAATTTGATTTTTTTTTTTTGAGGGTCGAAAAATACAAAGGAAACTAATTTCTCCTTTGCATGGACAATTGCTTTCTGGTTTATAAACCAAGTAAATGTAACGTTTCTTGTTCCTCGAGAATGGGATCTAGCTCCGACCAGCTATTACTTTCCTCATTTCCTTCCTATCATCGGTATCCCATAAGACCAGCTTCGTTTTAATATTTATTTTGTCTTTCATGTTTATTTTCTATATGTATAATATATGTGTGGAGACATGTAATGTAACTATCTTAGCTGTTCTTTTCAAGTCCATGCTTGAATTGAAGTTGGTGTGTGATCTTAGCAGGATTTCAATGGATGAAGTTCGTTAATGTTTTCCTTTTATATATGTAGCCTGATTTTAATATGAACTCATTTGTGAAAATGCTTTATGTGGTACATACACATATATGTATAATTTATTCACCAAAAAAATCTATGTATAGTATTTAATCAATTCAAGAAATTTTATTAATTACTTTTTAAAGTGAAATGAATAAAAAATGAATATCGATTATATTATGGAAGGTTAAGAATATTAAAATATTTATTATTCATAATTAAAAGAAATATGATATACATGTCACTGGTTTTATTAATAAATTGCTTTTATAAGTCACAAATATTTTAACTGATTAAAAAAAGAAGATAAAATAACATCAATTTTATATAATTAATGTAAATCAAGTAAGTAATTGCATTAGATTTAACGATCAAAGGTAAAATAAAATAATTATTGTTGATACAATTAGTTGAAAATTTATTAGCATCAATATTTTAGTGATGTAAAATTTTGTATCATTTTCTAAGTGACGCTGGCAAAAATAATAAATACATCAATTGTTTAATTGTTGTAAATTCATATTTTCATATCATTTTACTAAACTGATGTAAATAATAAAAAAATGTGTATCAATCTTATTGAATTGATGTAAAATTAGCTAATGACAACATCAATTATTACAGTTGACGTGAAACTGCATATTTTGAATCATTTATTAATAAATAATTCGAAATCGTATCATTAAATTTTGTGATTCATTTTAAATGATGCTATACACCATCTTTTTTGTAGTGATGTCTCATCGTAATATGACCTACTTTTCTTACCGTACATGACATTATTTTTTACATCAAGTAATGAATTTAAAGATAAATAAAAAAAGGAGATTTGATTAATAGTCAACATCATGTTTTGATAATTAATCTAGTAAAATAAATTTGTATGAAAAATGTCAAATGTTTTATCTGAAAATAGTACCAAAACTCATCCTTTTAACATATTTTTCTGTGTTATTGATTCAAGTGAAATTAGATGTTGGCCTATATATTTGTTTCAAAACAGTAAAAAAAAACTACTGGATTAGTCATCATAAATTATCAGGTTTTCTACACTATTTTTGGAGTTTGTCTTCAACTATACACAAAGTGTCACTAAACAAAAAAAAAACAGAATAATAGCTAAACAGAATAAGGACTTGAAAACAATTTAATAGATTAGCGGTCTCGAGGTTCATTCGAGTCCCACGAGACTTGTGTGTTTTTTTTTTATGTCAAACACACGTATTTTATACTCGAGCTATTTTGGTATAAAGATCCAGCTATTTTGGTATAAAGATTTATTATTCAAGGCTTATGAAGTTTCTTCTCCAATGATTTCTGTGTAAAAATATGGGTTAGGTGTGAACTTTCATTATGTATGTGTGTTCAACAATGTTTAAATTGGTCTTCGGTAAAACAATTAATATTATTCATTTTGCGGTTGTGACATATCTCATCAAATGACTAAAAAAAGGATGGCTCTAAGGAACCTTGTGGCGTCTAACATGTTGCACTGGTACGAGAACAACGTAACTATGTGTCCTAAAATTATATTATGGGATATGTGACACATAAATCTAAAGATGGAAGGTGAAAAATGTTATCATTTAAAACCTTGATAGCATATGTAACATAACTATTTGGCTGTTGACAAAAAACCGTATAACATAGATATTAAATAAACCCATACTTTACTATAATATTTTGTTATATATTATCACAAAATTAAATTGTCACTTAGCCCTCATGATTTAGTTCATAAAACATAAAAACCCAGTTACAAAACATTGGATAAGTTTTAGGAAAAAGAACAGCACATTATCTTTTATTTCATTGTACTGCCATCCATCGTAATGCCAACCTCGGCGGTTCACTCATTTTTCTTGTAAAATATATCCCATCTTCTTTTGCTATCCATACACGTAGTTGGTCACATCGAGGAAGTTGTGCTGCCAAGTATACTTCAACATCATAAAAATATTCCATGTTAGGCCCTTTTTTAAGAAGACATAACCATCTTGTTAAAGATAAAAATATTTCATCATGGAATTCAATGACGTATGGCGTCGAATTGAAGTTTAAAGTTTTGATGCCCAAATCGTCATTTCTAGAACGACAATGAAATTCAAGAATTTGACCTGGACCGAGTTGGTTTTGAATTACTACACGATTTTTTATACAATTAGCTTCAGTTAGCTTAAAAGCTGTAACAATAACTAACATAAAAAATATGAGATAATGCATTTTTTTCTGAGAAACAAGATGTTGTTGGAATAACGAACACATCCACCTGTAGTATTTATATATTTTTATGTTCTTTCAGTTAGTAAAGAATATTATCCATAAATATAAAACAATGAGATTTCTAGTCGAATGGTTGACCAATATGGTCAAACCAAATTCAATTACCTTAAGAAGATCTATTGTTAAATGGTTAATCAATATAGTCAAACCAAATAAATTTACATTAAAAATTATAGTTGACTATAAAATTTAAACCAAACAAATGTGTTATTCAATCAATGATTTAAAATGATAAAGTCTAACTCCATCAGGTTTATAATCTTCAAAATTTAAAATTTTGATGGGGTCAATGTGTGTAGACTTTAAAAGGAGGAATTGCTAAATTGCTACACACTGAAAGTGTTTTTGTCCCAATATCTATTTCTCTTTTTTGACCAATTTTGACATAAAGTACCCTTAATCCAAACAAAATAAACAAAAATAAAAAGTTTTTAAATTTTTAAAAAATCTTAAAATTACAAACACCTAAACATTAGTCATTTGTATATATATATAAATTATAAGTTAACAATTATGCTCAAAAGTAATGTTATAGTTTGCTTCTGCGGCTCTAGAATCCACGTTCTACGTCTACGGATCGGTTGACTTTTAATTCTACCAACTACACTTATATCTACCAAGCGTAGATTTTTTGTTCTACCACTTGCTAAATGTTCTATGGCGTGGTAGAGTATGTCTTCTACAATTTGCACTATATTCTACAATGGTAGATTACGTAGTCCACTATTTTCATTATATTCTACAACGTTAGAATTTACATTCTACCACATCAACAATCATCTTCCGAATAGGATAAAATGTGTTTTCTACAAGTTTAGTTATTAAATTTCCTAAATATAGGATCTAAACATTTAATTACCTTATTTAGAAAAAATCTAAATATTATGTTTTCTTATTTAAAAAAATATTAAAAATATATATTAATTAAATATATATATATATATATTACGTTTCTTTCCAACAAAAAAAATATTTATTCCGTATTAACTATATTTTACAGACAAATATTCAGTATACTCTATAACCCATATCTATTTTTATTTTTTGTAAAATAAGTTATTTTCTATTATTTAATAAATTTAGAAAACAAACTGGATAATTATTTTTAATTAAAGTCAAAAGGTAAATATATATATTAATTAAAAATATATATATTACGTTTTTCCAAAAAATAATAATATATATTACATTTTCTTATTTACTATATTCTACAAATAAATATTCAATATATTCTATAACCCATATCTATTTTTATTTTTATAAATAATTTATTTTCTATTATTTAATGAATTTGGAAAACAAATTGGACAAATATTTATAATTAAAGTCAAAAGGTAAATTAGAGTTTATATTATTATGGAAGTTAATAGGACTTAAATTTTATGTAAAAGTGGTAATGGGACAAAGAAAATTTCAAACGGTGGCAATTAAATAATTCTTATTTTTTCTTTTAGTGGACCTGTGTGTCCTTTTTTAAAAAGACACAAAACAATCGAGATTCATAAAATTTTCCGCCAAAAATATGATCCCGTAAAATTTTCCCGCCAGAAACGTGATCTCACAAAACAATTTCGCTAAAAACGAGATTCATAAAATTTATCGTCGAAAATATGATCCCGCCAAATTTTCCCGCCAAAAACATGAACACACAAAACATTTTTCCCAAAAAAAATCGAGAATGATAAATTTCCCGCCAAAAACGAGATTTTGCGAAAATATTGCGCCCAAAACACAATTCATTAAAAAAAATCCGCCAAAAAACGCGATTCGGAAAATTTTCCGCCTAAAATAACATTTCGTATTATTTTTATTAGTTGAAGTATGTTTTTGTAATTTAAATAAAAATATAATTTGTAAAACATGATTTCCAATTCATTTATAAATATATATATTCTTTTTATCCATAAAATTAAATGGGTTGGGTTAAAGTCAATCCAACTCATTTATGTTTAATGGGTTCATGGGTTGATCCAACCCAATTGCTAAATGGATTGGGTTAACCCATAAACCATTAACATTCAACCCATATGAGTTATGGGTTGAGTTGAGTTGGATCATCCATTTTGACACCCCTACCTTTTTAGTACATATATAAAAAGGCAATTACAATTTAAAACAGTGTTAACTTTTAATTATTAAGACTGAATCAGCATGCACTCTCTCACATGCGAGGAAGAAAATAAATGTTACAAAATGGAACATCAATACAAATTTTAAATTAATCTCTATTATCAACTTGAGAATTTAATATGTATTGTCATATCTTATATTATTTTTACGTAAAAATCATATAGCATAAATTATAGAACTCAGATTCTGGTTCTTTATAGATTTGCCACCATACAAGGGGTGACATTAATATTTTAATGAATTATAGATATATTGTTTTTGGCTAAGGATACAAATTTTGCTTAGAATAACATAAAACGTATGGATTTCATCAAATAGATTTACGTGGGATAATTAATGCTCTCTCTGTTTTATTATATTTGATGTTTAAATTTTTTGTACATAAATTAAAAATTATTTAATTTTTTTTTTCAAAATTAAACGTGTTTTATCATCAATTTCAAAATAATTAAACCAATAAAAAATAATATGCATAATTAAAATAGTCTAAAATAATAAAAACACAACTAACAATCATATAAAACTGAAAACATTAATTAAAATATATTTTGTACTAAAATATCAATTACTATAAGAGAGAGTATATGTGTAAGTAAAACATCATCTTTATATATAAAGCTTAGGAATTGGTTTAACGGACACGTTAAACCAAAAATAAAATGCTATCCGTCTTTACGAATTACGAAATTACTACTATACGTTTAATTGTAACTTTTTTTTTGAGAAAGAGTTTAAACATTTGAACGTAAAAGTTTAATTGTAACTTTTACGTTTAAATGTTTAGCAAAAAAAGAAACGTTTACGTTCAAATTATTTTCTGGACTATAACACATATTAATTAGGATCTAAACCTAGTTGATATTATAATGTAAGACCTGAACATTTATGGAAAACTATGATTAATGTCTAAGGACATGTAGAGAAAAATATTTCTTTTTGGTTTAGCAAAAAAAAAACTTCTTTTTGGTGCAATAATAGTACTTCATAATTTGCATAATGTTGATTGAAGCATCGAGGGACACGTTACACTCATGGGCAATTATGAAGGTTTCTTTTAAGAAAAAAAGAAGTGGGACATTTAATTTTGTTCAAAGTGTATCCAATAACAAAATTCAGATTGAAATGAAACCACATATGCATATCCTTTTAGTTCGAAAGAGACAAGACATAAAGAAACACATTAACAAAGAGAAGTTTTTTTTTGTGAAAAAACATTAACAAAGAGATGTTGTATAAGTATTCTACCTCTCAGTCTCTTAGTGAAGAAGTAATGGTTTCTTCTATATTTTAAAAATATTCATTTTGTTGTTGTTTATTTTTCTATCATTTCATAGTGAGACACGATATATTGAATATGAGTATAAAAGAGTGATAAAATTTGATAGACCAACAGGTAAATAGCTAAATAGTGTAAATATCTTGACGGTATAAATAACATGATTATGAGATTGATTTATTTTTTTTGTAAGAAAAATGAGAAAATTACCAACTAGAACATGATTTTCGTATATAAAAAATAAATGAGAAATAAAAAAATTGTCATAAAATTTAGTTATCGAATTTAAACGATATAATATAGTATTTTGTAGTCATTTTATAAGTGGATGGCTACATTACCTATTGAATTTATTTATAAATATAATTGTTTCACAAAACGATTTGGATTGGCTTCGTAGTACTTAGTATCTAATTTATAAATATGAGTTTAACAAAACAAATTACCTCAATATTTAAAAAGATGAATTTTTAAGTTAGAATACATAATAATTTTTTATTAGGATATTTTGACTTAAGTTGTGGATTTTTGATTTTGAGGTACCAAAAATTTTAAACCCAAATTTTTTTTTTTTTTAAATTATTAAAAAAATGAGTTTCTAGAACAAAAATTAAAACAGATTTTATAAATTTTATTAACCATATATAATAGCCAACGTAGTTTAATTTGGCACGATAGACATGCTTTGTACTAATCATTAAGTCCTGACAACCTTTGCAATCGATTAATATATCTTATATAATATTTTAAAGTTCCACAAAGTTAAAGCTTTGACAAATTATCATGTGTCACTTTTGGTGTTGATAATTAATGTCTATTTTCATATTTAAAACCTAATTTTTACTTAATTATGACATTTGACCTTTTAGAATTTAGAATTTTTGTATTTTTTTTTTTCAAAGAAAAATATGATAACAATTTTAATTTAAAGTAAACATTTAATATCAAATTATCTTCATGAATTAATTGAAAATATGTAAAACCATATTCTAATAGATATTCTTTTTTTACAATATCTCTTCACAAATAAGTTAAATTTTTCTTATTATTCTATATCAAATAATAAAAAATTATAAGATGTTTTAATATGTTTCTATTCACGATATGTGCCATAATATCAGTGTATAAATAATTCACATAAAATGGCTTAAAATTATTGTTTAATTTTTAATCTAACTTCACTAAAATTATAAATTGTGAGCATAAATCTTAAACAACATTTAATTAGCTATATATATCTACTTTTTTTTAATAGATATTTTGTCATAATATATTTCAACAATGTTCCATTTTAATTTGGTTTTTACAAATAACATTGTATATATCCAATAAATCATTTGCTATAAATATTTAGTTTCTGAACCTAGATCTTTATTTATTATAAACACCAAATTTTTGTAATATTAAATACAAAAATAATCAATAAGTTAACAACTATTGTATATTATATCATGTTAAATTTAAAATCCACGTAACGCGTGGACATATCCTAGTTGAGAATAAAATAAAAAAGATATTAAAATAACAATGGACATATAAAAAATAATGGTGGGCTCTTTGCTTTTTGAATCGAGTAAATAATTACAAATGGACGAAGATAGTGGAACTATTTACCAATGGTTCCATGGTAACCAACGATGTGATATTAATTATAATTTAGCTAAAAATATCATACAAATATCAGCAAGTATTTTATTAAATTCATCAGCTATATCTATAGATATCATTTAACAATAAACACTATACGAGTTCGAATATGTATAATGATTTGCTACTAGCACAATATTTTAGCAAAAAAAAAATTATAGCACAATAACGGTTTAATGGGAGAACTTATGCGACAATGGAAAGTAATTCAACCTTGTTTGCTCTGTGGAAAATCGAATGAAACATGTGATCATTTATCTTTTGCATATCCTTTCTCATGCACGGTACGGTATATACAATACTTTTTTTTTTTTTTTTTTGTCAACCTAACTATTAATCAAAAAACACCATCCAATCTCGGAATCCAGATTGAAATAGTGTTGCTTACATAGGAGAAATGAAAATCTCGTATTCTAGATGATCGTGCTAGGCAGTCCGCCTTCAGATTAATAGTGCGGGGAATATGTGATAAGCAGAAGTTGGGTAGACGATCTTGTAAGAGCTTGAGCTTGACTGAAGAAATCGAAAACGCCGGCCACTCCTCTGGATGATTGACGACATCTACAAGGTCAGAACAATCCGTTTCGAACATCGAACACTCCATTTCCCTTTCCAAGATACAGGTCATAGCCCATATTAGGCCTCCAGCTCCGCATGTAAAGGATTCCTTCGTTGACTTACACCTTTGGCACCTAGGCTTAAAATAGTATTTCCATGGATATAGACCCATCCTAATCCTGAGGTACTCGCCTTATTCTTCCAAGATCCATCCTGAGGTATATACAATACTTATAACAACACTTATTAATTCAAGGATAAACTCATACTGGAATTTGACGGTGACTAATCTTAATCGAAATATGATTTCAAAGTTAGATGCAACTCTTGTTAAAATAGCATTTCAATCAACAGTTTATTGGGTTTGTAGAGATAGAAATGGAAGGCATCACAATCGACCTCCACATTTACCTATGTAACTTGCTCACAATATCAATAAAGAGATCCATGACCGTTTTTTATCGCAGCGATGGAAGGGATTGAGGAACTAGAATCGGATGACAGCCTCAACCGTTGGAACGAGGTTACTCGACTTCTGAATTAGGATACCGCTCCTATTACACCAATTGCGATTAACTATCTTATTTTGTTTATTTGCTCCGTTTTAGGAACTCATAACCCAAATTTTTTTTTTTAATTAAAAATCATAAACTTAATTTTTTTAATATCTTTTTTTCTTTCTGAAAAATAAAGTTTATATTTAAATAAATAAATATATTCTATTTCTTTATATATGTTTTCTATTTAATTAATTTATAAAAAAATAGTTATCGAACATTTTCAGTGCACTTTTTTGAAACTGTTCCCATGATTTAAGTTAGGCTTTAGTGCTGTCTATAATATAACTAATTTAACTAATCAGAGTTTACTTGCCTTTGCCTACTCTTAAGTGAAAGTGTTTACTTTCACAGAAAAATGTAAATCAGATAACACATAATTTGGAATATAAGAAATATAAAATTGTATTACACTGTTTGACTAGTGAGACATGGCTTTTTAGCTAACAAACCCTTTAGGAACTGCATACTTTCCATGATAAAATAGTACTTTATAACAAAGTTATTATGTTACTTGTTTGATTGATATACTATAAGAGAGTGAACCACAATTTTGAATTACCTATTAAAACTATATAATTATATATTTGTTCTAGTGTACCAAAGTATCATACTAGTTAGTCTAATCTAAAGCGTATTGTACGAGAGTATGTACCAGACTAAAACGGAGAAAAGTGTACTAAGATATGGGCTTTTGTTTTGAATGGTAAAAGATAGATGATATGCGACAAAATAGACAAAAATCAATAATTTTAAATAACCAATACAAGTTATTTTTAAAATTACAAATCAAAATCTACTAGTTTGATCTTCCCATAACATTGTTCCAGTATCATATCAATTGTTTGTCATATATTAAGTCTAATTGATAATCTAAAGCGGTATAAGTTTTTTGATATAAGCTGGAGCTGTAAACTGTACAATATAATGCAAAGTTCTACAAACTAACTGTAAGAGAAAGTTGTACATATAAGGCTAAGTGTAACGTTTTTTGGTAGAGCTTTTGTGATTGGTACAATCTTAAACGTTACCAATTATAAAGTGGCGGTACGTTTATTAAATTGTTACCAATCAAAGCCATTGTCATTGTCATTCTCTCTTAGCTTCTTTTTTTTTTTTTTTTAGTTCAACAATGTCTTTTTCATTAAAACTTAAAGGGAGATCTTACCAGGGTACTGCAAAAACAGAATTTACATCAATACAAGCATAAAGGAAATTAACAATATGACTATAGGACTGCGATTTCAAAGAGATCAGATGCGTCATGATAATTTTCGAGTGATAGTTTATACGGTTTGAGTCAAAGACCAACACCGAAAGCTTCTTAGGAAGGGCTTCAAAATCGATTATACACCAATCGATTTTCAGTTCTACTAACACTAACAGCACATGAACATCATAAGCTGCCATAAAGGCAAAGCTTCTATAGACACACTCCCAATGAGTGGTTAGGATAGATCTCTCCTTGACAGAAAAAGTATCACGCCGTAACCGAACATGGGGATGCTCACTACGAGAAGGGTCATACCAGATAAAATACAACACCGGACTAAGTTGAGCGAGAAAAAGAATCACGCCGTAGCCGAACATGGGGATGCTCCCGTTGTCCTTTCACCGGCGAGGAATAGGACTGTAAGCTCAATAGGAGACGAGGTTACAGTGATGGTAGTAATAGCCACCGAGACAAAGCTTATATCCAAAACATAATATAAATCAATCTTGATATTGAAATTTTGTTACACAAATGATGAGCCAAGGATTGATCTTATTGGATATATAATAATATCCAATTATCTTGTTGGGCCAAGCCCATAAGCGATAAAAACTACCACGAAAAAGAAGAGGTTTCATCACCTCATACGACCCTTTTAACAGAAAATCACATCGGACGAGAAGAAATCCGGTGAGTAGTCGGAGTGGAATCAGATAGTCTATGTCTCCGGTCCAAGTAGGCGGTGAATACAGTAAGTGATTTGCGAACTGACGCAAAAATGGAGGAGGATCAGCTTTGATGGATACAAAAGAGTCGATCTTGGTCTGGAGATCCATCTGAGTAGAGAAGGTTTTCAGCACCGGAGCAGTAGGCGGGAGATTCCAATGGAGCCAATTCTCGTAACGAAACCGATCATAAGATCGTCACGCAAGAGATCAGGTGTGCCGGGGATCTCAGCTTGACCTTTTGGCGAGGGAGAAGATGTTGTAGTCCCCTGAGCAGAAGAATAAACCGGAGATGAGGGTATGAGTGGGATAACGTTGGAGGGGATCTGTGATGAGGAGAAGCTTGCCTCAACCAGAGTAGGACATAATTTCGATGGTGGAGACAAGAGTAATAGATTCGGTGGTACTGGTGGATCCAGAGGCCGGAGATGGTTCAAGAGAGTCGAAAGCTTCTTACGGTAAGTTAGGTTTGTCGTCGCGGAGGAGGGAGGCGGGGAGACAAACCATGGCCGCACACCACCACGCCGATGAAGGAGGCATAAAGGTCTCGTTGGTAAAGCTACGACCAAACTAAGTCGATCAATGGGTAACACCTACAACATAGTCGGAGAGACACAAGAGATCGGAGATCACCGAAGATCTATAGCTGCGCGGCTACCTCAAAATTTGGACTAGAGAGAAGTGCGTGGAACAGACTTTAACCTCTCCTTCTTAGTTTGTTCTATATCTTGCAATTTTTTTATCGATTGATCTTGGATCTGAGTAGCAGCTTCTTCTTGTTCATTTGAGATATTTTGCTCGTTTTCGCTATGCATATCCAAAAAAATTGAAACTCTGATAAAATTGTGGAATATTTCCATCGTGATAATATTCTCTTCTTTTTTTGAACGTCGAAGTCATATCTATGATCATCCCTATGAATCCTCAAGTTTTTCTTCCTTCATCCGAAGTTCGTTTTATAATGGAACATAGAGATGAGTGAATCCTTTTGAAAAACTCCTCTTTATTTTTGGAGGAAGGACATTGCTAAACTGTGACAAGAGGTAACTCACAACTCGATTTATACAAAAATATATTTGATGGGGGAAAAAGTGTTATTGTTGATATTTATACACAAATATTTTGTTTTCTAAAACAATTTCAACCAATTGAAAAAAGTACACCAATCACCAAAGAAACACACTTTACTACGCTTTCGTGTGCTTAGTTTTTGCAGTAAACAGTATAAGCATACTAACATGACAGTTTTCATTCGCAATTACATTTCATGCAGACTTGAAAACAAAAATTGGTTTGCAGCAGACGGTACGAAATGGTGAATGGTGAAAAAATGCATACTACTTGGTGATACCGGATTGAGCAACAATCCGAGATCGGTTCAAAGAATAGAGGAACTAGGTTTAAGCCTAAAATCACAAAGAAAAGATCAAGTAAAAAGATGTGTATAGAATTCTCTATTGAAGGAGATGTCCTCGTTTTGGAGGAATACATCAAGTATTTATACAATTACAAAGTCAGTCGAAATAACCCTAAAAGATAAATGAAAAATCTCCTAGAAGATAAAAGGAAGTTATACTAATTCTAAGTATTTCCTTTTACCCGAGCTAAATCTTCTAATTCGCCTGTATTTGCCGAGGTCGGCTAACGCTCCTTAACGGGCCGAAACGTCTACATGGATCCTCGCTGGCCCATTTCTCCGAGCTGACCTTTTGATCTCCGTATCGAGTCGGATTGGAGTTTTCAAAACGCTTTCAAATTTGTTTTTTTTTTAAGAATCGTGTTTCCGATAACTTTTTCCGTTTTCTAGTATGATTATGGATTTGGAATCGGATTTGGGCGAAGGTTCCAAGAGATCAGTGAAAGATTTATTAACCTTTTTGCATATAAGAACAAAATAACTGTAATTCAATTGGAAAAAAAGAAAATGGTGCCCCAAAAAAGAAAATGGTGCCCCAAAAAAGAAAGCAAATGCACTCAATGACCCTTTATAAATACACTCACATTGCAAAGCTACATTCTCTCAAGATCAAAATAACAAAGAGAAAAACAGACTCTCCTCATAAACTGATAATCAATTTCACTCTTTTTCTCCTACTGATTTTTCTGTTCTAAGCTAATCTCTTACTCTTCAACGCCAATGGATTCGCTTAGTACTGAGAAGGCTAAACCAAGAAAGATGAAGGTTGCTGTGAACAAGTCTCGAGTTCAAATACTCTTGGATTTGTTTTATCGTGTGATCGAGATAACTGTAGTTATGGTTACAGTAGCCAAGCTCTGTTACCAACTAGTCGTCATGTTCGAAGACACGGGTCTCACACGTTTTCTCATCAATCGTCACCTCGCCTTCGTCTTTGGGAATGCCATAGTCATCGCTATAGTCGCTAAGTGCGGTCTCTTTGTGAATCAAGAACCTGATGCACGAAGAAACAGCAACGATTTCTACGAGGAGTTTGTTCTTGAGAGCTCAAGAAGAGAGACCGAGGCGATATGCAAAGAAAAACAGAGTGAAGCAGAAACCGAGGCAAAACAGAACACTAAAGAAAAGAGAGAGAAACAGAGAAAGACTGAGAACAGATGCGAGGTGACAGAGAAGAAGGACATAACTGTGAAGAGACACAGACAAATCATTACACAAAAACAGGAAAGCCCAAGGCAGAGTTACGAAAGGAGTTATTCAGAGAAACTCGAGGGCTCGAAGAAGATTTCTTGTGGAAGATTGAAGAGATCGGAGACGACAGAGAGATCTGCTGATTCCGATGATGAACTCCGGTACAAGATCGAGTCTTTCATTGCGAGACAGAGGAGGAACCAAAAGGATGAGGAGTTTTGTATTATCTAAAACAAAACACTTTAAAAAAAGCAAAGAAGAAAAACTTTAGTTTATGCAATAGCATTCACATATATTTGTGTGTGTTTGTATATATAAATACGGGTCAAAATATTTCAAAACCCGAGCATAAAATGTTGTTTAGCTCTTCTTTTTCTTCTTTGTATAAATTTTGTTCCATCTTATATAAATTATGAGAAATATATTTTCTGTAAATCTTGATAGAGTTTTCCAAGTTTCAATTTACTTCCATATTTGATCATGACTCATGAGGATGCTTTGAGAATACACAAACTTTTCATAGAATTGGTTACAATACCGCCATACAATCTCATGTTTTGATAGCGAAAAATGATATATAACATCGATAAATAATTGAACAATTTTTGTAGTTTGAAGTTTGAATTACCTTCGCCAAAAACATGATGAGGAAGAAGCAATCAACAATGAGAGTATAAGAAGAGTCATTTGCTCATATATATGTGAAGCTGGTCACATCTCCAAGAGTTCGAAATCAGAGATCTCAAAGTGATCAATCTTCGTTTTGGCTGGGTTGATTTTCAACATCTAGAGAGATAGAAGAAGTCAAGTTGTTTCTTGAAATGGGCAAAGAGCAAAATAAGGAACATATGAACAAGTTTTTTTACTACTGACCGGGAATGGTTTTGGGGAGATTTGAAGCTGTTGTTGTATAGCCTTGACGTGAGCTGTATTAACACGGGCTTGTCCGATCACATGGATGAAATCACCAGCGACAAGATCTGTCAACCCAAGAAACCGCGCAAATGCTTATATTCTTTACTCCAAACTTGAGATCATTAGACTATATATCGATTAAAACGTTAAACTGGATTATATGTATACATACCGCAAACATGAGCGATGATGCATGTCAAGAGAGAGTACGCAGCAATACTGAAAGGAATTCCAAGACTCGCTTCCGCTGAGCTTTGGTAAATTTGACAGGAAAGTTCACCATTCGCCACATAAAACTAGCAAAAACCAAACCATATTCTATTTATAGCTCTTAATACTTTGAAATGATTTACAATGGAAATGTAACTAGTTTTAACATTAGAACCTGTGCAAATGTCTGACAAGGAGATACCGAAAACTTGAAATCTAAGGGATTACAAGACGGAATCTTGATCTTTTGATCATGAGGATTCTTCTTTATCTTGTTAATAACATCAGAGAGCTGACTCAGTTCTTGGCTAGAAAGTGTAAAAAACAATCAGTCAAAGAAGCAAAATATATGAATAATCAATCCAAAGAAGATAAATATCACCAACCTAGCATCAGAGTGTCTCCAGCGGAGTCCATACAAGAGCGGGTGGTTTCCATCTTCCTCCAAGGCATTAACTCTGAACCTGGAACACAAATATCGGTGTGTGAGTCTGGTTTTCAGTAAACCTCCTTTCTAAATCCTATATTCTGTGCTTGCCTGTCAAAATATTCTTTAGCCTCGTCGCTGTTCCATATATGATCAGTGCCCTTTTCCTGAAAGAGCATTATGAGATATAATATGTTTCACTCTCAAGTCTTTATCAGTATATCAACAAAGAAAACATAATCTTGAACACAAGCATGATCATTGTCCTTCACTCTTTTGGTTTTACGTTGGGATTGGTTGAACCACTGATTAGTTGTATGATTTCCTCTACAACACCTAGCCAGAATAATTTCTGCAAGACAATAGTTAAAAAACACCGACAAAATCAATCTATCAAATCAAAATAAAACCGAGGTGTTCTTCTTGAACTGATAACAGAAATTAGGTGGACTCCTTGATAAAAGATGCGACTAAAAGATAATGGTTTAGTTGAAGCTGAAACAATAGCACTGATACAGGATAAAGAAGCTCTATGCCTTGGTTGTGAGAAGCGGAAAAGTCTTGCGCAGATTGAACCGCATCTGTAAAATGAACCAAAAAAGGAAATGAAGAAATATTCACAGGTCAAACTACTAAACATATAAGCCCAATGAAAGGATAAAGACAATAACAAAGATTACCTGACAGCCAAATTTAGAAAGAGTTGTATTGCCATTCATGTCCACATTCGATATAACGCTTTGAACAAGATTTAAGTAACCAAACTCCTCGTGCCTCTCGAAAACCATCTTGGGCAAGAACGAGTACTGGATTGACTCGGCAACATTTTTCTTTTCACTTGATCCGACAATGGGACCTTCTCTTCGGATGAAAGTGTTGAAACTATGCCGAATTCCATTTTCCATAGTTGGAAGTGAAGAGTACCATGGACGGTATAGAGAAGTATCCACCCTCGGTGCAAATGCGTCGCATGGAACGCTTATATCAATCTCGGTTAGGTGGATAGCATCACAACTGGGTGCATTCATATAGTGCCTGTACAAAGACCACATCAATAATCAGAAGAGAATGATGAGATATTGACTAAACTGGTGTTTTTGTTTCCTACTTTGTACCAAATATCCAAATTCAAATCTTTCGGCCATTCACTGTTTAATCATCTAACTTAAGGCCACATATAGAGACCAAACGTCTAGAGTCTCATATTTTTTTGGCATAGGGAACAAAAACTGCAATTGAGACATATCTCGGATGCAAACCTTAACAACTCGCCGCCTCCTAAGAGAAAGACCTTCTCAATGGACAAGGAATACGGCACAGTGGCTAAAAGTTCAAGAGCCGATTCCATGCTACTACACACCAATACATTCTCATCAGTGGCAATGTTTAGACAGCTAGACTTTGACAGAACAACGTTGAGGCGACCAGGAAGAGGACGAATCTCAAGAGGAGTAGAATCCCATGTTTTTCTTCCCATTATAGTAGCATTTCTCTTCTGAGGATCGGATGTCTTAGTTGTTACATCTTGAAAAAACTGAAAATCTGTAGGTAGATCCCAAGGAAGTTTCAAATCTATACCAATACCCATGTCTTTAGTCGCTGCTATAACGACTTGATAAGTCCTCCTAGTAATCGAAATCGTGCTTAGGCCATTGTTACATGCTACTTTAGGAGTAGCCATAAGCTGAAAAATGAAAGCAACCAAGAATCCAATGACCTTAAAGTTATTAAAAAAAGACACAACTTCAATGGAATTTAGCAAGATAAGATCAAAGATCTTGTAATAAGATTTTCAAACTGCAAAATCTAAAAGAGATGGAAATGTAAAAGAACCTTGGATGGATCAAAATCTGGAATCCAGGGAAGAAACTAGATAGTCAACGCAGACGGAGGAAAAAATATAGCTAGTTTAGCTTATAAAGAATGTGGAAGCTTGTGCTATATATTAAAAAAAACTTGGAGGAGAAGCAACATTCTCTGAACATGGACCTTCCTTGAAAACTCGAAAAAAAAAATCAAAATAAAGCAATCTTTCTACAAGTCCATTCCATCTAAAATAAGATTAAATGTAAGACTAGAGTCTGGAATATAACACCCTGAATTAAAAATTCTGTATGGTTGATAAACTTCTTGCAAGTTGATTGGAGTCATTTGTCAATGAAATAAAATAAAATCAACCATGTGAAATAAAATTAGCTCAAGTTGATTGCAAGCATATTTTCTGAAATTGAAATTAACGGAGTAAGAAAAAATCGAACTATTTGTTTTATGAGAAATTCTACAAATTGAAATAAAATCCTCCACTGTTGTACACACAGTGGAGGATTTGGAGGGGATTATTTCGAGCCGATGATGAAAAATGAAGTAAAACACGACGAGCTCCATCGTCACTTCAAACTTCAAAGTCTAATCAAAATCAATGTACAAGACAAAAATGAAACTGTTGAAAAAGAAAGAAAGGTCCAATTCCCTGGATCTTAATCTCCAAAACCCCAATTCCTTCCAAAAATATTCTAACCACCCCTCCTTAATCTAACCACCCTTTCCTTCTTTTCCTCTCAACTCTACCCTTCTCTTTTCTATTTATTTATTATTAATAATTAATACATTAATAAATAAACCCAACAACTAAATATTAAATTCACTCAACCAAAAAAACCTTACATATCTTGACTCTACACGTGCCCTTCTCCTCCTCTTCTTCTTTGTTTTTGATTTGTTGAAACAGAGCAACGACGAGAACGATTCCGACGAGAACTCAACTTCTTCTTCTTCCTCTCTTCGTCTTCATCCTCACGTTGTCGTCTCCTAGTTCTTATCATCTTCCTCTCATCTTCCCTTCTTTTCGTCGTCTTTCCTCTTCCATACCCATATATCCACAATCGGCAAAAACAGAGGCATCGAGGAGAAAGAGCTTTTTCTCTTCTTCCTCTTTTCATGGTTAGAGAGCTTCTTCTCTTTTTCTGTCTTCATAGTTAGATATTAGGTTTGAAAACCAATCTTTTTAACAGTTTCTTCTATAGATTTCTTTGTAGATTAGAAAATTTGTAATTTCTTTTATGGATTTCTTTGTACATTAAAGAGATTGCTTTGTTTGTGATGTGATGATATTTGGGATGATTTTTATGGTAAAGTAGCAGTTGAATCGATCTTAATCATACAAAATTAAAGAGAATCGTACGTAAATAAAAATTGCAGAGATATAACTGAAATAACTGGTACTAATGAGAGTAATTGGTATTACATATATTTGTTATTTTCTTTTGTTGGACAAAGAATTACACAATCATATATTTTGATTATGGAAGATGTTATTCAAGAGAAGGTGATTACACAAGATGGAGCTCATGAGAGCGAACTCACACTTTAGCGATACGAACCGTTGTGGAGGAGGTGACTTATTTTGAGTTGGTCGAAGGAATTGGCAGAAAGATCATGATAGATCCATCTACAACGCGTATGAGACTCAATTTCTTCCCGATGATTCTCAATGTTATGGTACCATGATGATGAGGTTTTTAATTAGCTAATGCAAGTCAACGGAGATGGTCGTAGAACTCTTCTGAATGTGGAGGTAATCGAAGATGTGGATCAAACTCAGAGATGTGTGCAAGTGAATGGAGACGTTGGAGAAAGTGAAGTTGATGCAGGGGATGGCATGATGACTGTTTACATAGACAAACCATCAGGACACCATCCAATTGCACAACAAGGTGAATACTACTACTTATGACTATGTGATTCTTATTTTCGTAATTACTCTCTGTCTGTACTACTGGATACTACAGCTTATGACTATGTGATTCTAATTTTCGTAATTTCTCTCTGTATGTACTACTGGATACTACTACATATGACTATGTGATTCTTATTTTCGTAATTTCTCTCTGTCTGTACTACTGGATACTACTACTTATGACTATGTGATTCTTATTTTCGTAATTTCTCTCTGTCTGTACTACTGGATACTACTACTTATGACTATGTGATTCTTATTTTCGTAATTCTCTCTGTCTGTACTACTGGATACTACTACTTATGACTATGTGATTCTTATTTTCGTAATTTCTCTGTCTGTACTACTGGATACTACTACTTATGACTATGTTGATTGTTTTGTGTGTTCTTTATGTTTACGTTTTCTTTACTTGCTAGTTAATTGGTACACATGTGTCCATTTGATACTTATGTACCACTAGATACATATGATTAAAAATTCAAATTTTTTTGTAAAACTTATTTTTTACTACAACTATACCTTATACATATGTTAATGTATGAGTAGAAGCCCTCATTGTTATGTCAAACACACAAACATGATGTTTTCAAACATTTTAATATACGAAATTATAGTAAATATATTTAAATGGATCAATTAGATCAATACTACTAGGAAAAGTTTGATTTTACACAAGTATGACTGATAATACATGATTTTGTACCAAAATATAACTAAGTGTAGAATCATACTACTAGAAAACTAGATATGACTATTAGTAAAAATTTAATATATTTAAATCATTTGACGGCGCATGTGTTAAATATGTTTTTTTAGATATGTGTCTATGGTTAATACACAGTAGTATCTATTAAAATCAGTAGTACCTATTAAAATCAGTAGTATCCATTAATATTAGTAGTACGAAAATTAGATTCAAATAGAAAATGAGTTCCACATACCCAGATTTGTTCCAAGTACACACAAGTACCTAAAAACACATAAGTACTTAAAATACAAAAGAATAGTTCAACTGAAAAAACATCATCCATTCCTATTTAAATATCTCAATTCCTTACTTTCTTGTTGGTCTTTTTAGTTCCTCCGGTGTTGTTCATTTTTCTTGTTGGCTTTTTCACTGGTTCCTCTAGTATAAATGGATATTTCCTAAAGGCAGATGGCTTCGCATTCCTTTTATTGCTACTCTTTAGTATTGGTCTTCTGCTTCTTAACACTCTTCTCTTTTCTTCAATTGTTTCTTCTGATTTTGGTCGGTTCCAATTACATCTTCAAAGGCCACATCAGTAGGAATTATGATACCTCTTTATCCTGCAATTCAAAAAGTATATTAAGTGACTATAACAGTTCAGTAATATCAGTACTATTCAGTAATACCACTTCTAATCAGTAGTACTAGTTCTCATAAGTTATATTAGTTATATGAGTTATATCATTTCTCATTAGTTATATTAGTTCTAATCAGTCTACATTTTCCTAATGTACCCATTTGTTCCACAATCAAAGATGAATATATCACATACCTTCTTATTTGCAGTCCTCGATCCTTGTCCACACTCCCTCAAATCATTTCTTACTATCGAACTACTTAAACCTTTTTCACTTGGATCCTTTGAAATCCCTTTCTTCCTAACTCTTGCCATCCTCTTTGGAGGCATTTCTGCAGAATCCACAACAAAACGAAGGATAACAAATCAAAATTGACACAAATCAAATCTGAATGTAAAAGGATAAGAAATCCCTAATTGGGTTTTACTTCAAACCCTAATTTCAAACCCGAACACATACATACATCTTCAATTCATATCAGTCCAAACTCGAGACTAGTCATGTTCTACATTTTTTCCACAACCAAAGAAAAATATATCGGAACATACCTTCTCATTGGCAGTCCTAGACCCTTATTCACACTCCCTCACATCATATCTTAATGCCGGACTTCTATAACCTTTTTGCACTCGGTTCCTTTGAAGTCCCTTAATTTCTTCCTAACTCTTCCCATCGTCGTAGAAGGCAGTTATGCAAAATCCACAATCAAACAAAGGATAACAGATCAAAACATACACATATCAAATATGAATTTCAAAGGATAACACATCCCAAATTGGGTTTTACTTTAAACCCTAATTTCAAACTTTAATCCATACATACATCTACAATTCATATCAATCCAAACCCGAGACATCTCATAACTTCAAATAATGGAGAATCGCAACCCATAACCCATTAGAAATCAAAACCCCAAATTTGTTTTAATCCAAACCCTAATTTCAAATTTGAAACATCACCAATCTCGATTTGAAATCAAAATCCTTCTACAAATTAAAATCTCGAAACCCAAAACCAATTCGAAATCAAAACCCAAAACCCATTATTTGAAATTGAAGAGATGTGATTTACGATTACCTTCAACAGATGGTGAAACGGTGACGAAATCATAGATGGGGACGGATACAGATACGACAACGTGATGACGAAGATGAAGTAGCAGAGACGACGATTGATTTTGTATTTCTCGGAAGAGAAGAAGAGAAAAATAAAATTGAAAGTGATGATTTTGGTTTTTGCTCTTCTTTGGGTTTTTTTTTCACGTTAAGGTAGATTTTTTTTTGTAATTAGGTAGATTCATTAAGGAGATTTTAGTAAATAACCAATTTTTGAATTAAAAATAAATCAAAACGAAAATTAATAATATAAATGGGGTGTTTGAGATTAAAATGTTGTTTGTTGGGTTTTTTCAGATTAAGATCCCCAATTCCCTCTCAACAAAAATGCCATAAAATAAGTTTTTTCAAATATACTCCCTAAATTATTTTTATCCACAAATATCAGTAAAAAGTTTATTTTTAAAAATAAAGCAGACATTGGGTTCGGATTCTCCATTTTGGATTAGTGTATGGTTTTATGTTTAGGATTTAGGCTTTAGGGTAGAAAGCTAAAGTTATATTTTTAGAAATCAAAAGAAATTTGTGATATTTTGGAAAGAAATAAAAAGAAATTGGCACCAATAACCTATTAAAAAAATTATATTTATACAGCTAACTATATAATGAACTAGGTAATTACCTGCACGGAATAAAATAGTTATTGAATACAATCAATATAGTTTTAGTTAAAACATCGATTGTAATTATTAAAGAAATTAGTATACGAAAATTACAATTGTTTTATGAGAAATTCTACAAAATGACAAAGCCAAATGACACACTATAAAAATGACATGAAAACGTTTGCAAAAATGACACATTTTTCTAATATTTTCAAATTATCTTTACTTAAAAGGGATCTTTTTCTAGCATAGTTTTTTCTCTCTTTCTTTCTCTCCAAATCTCTTCATCGTCTCTCTCTCCCCAGATGTCTTTATCATTGTTGGATTTCTCCATCTCCGATCTCGATCTCACCATTAACGATCGTCAAATCAGATCGAGATTTCACTGTTCTGAAATTGAGAAATTAAACCAGATAAAATGTCGTCGCGCTTTGCTCTTTGAAATTCGATTCATCGTCTATCTCATCCCTACCAGATCTCATCTCTCTCTCTTTATGAACCAAATTTCATATTCGTCTC
Source organism: Arabis alpina (assembly GCA_900128785.1). Classification (NCBI taxonomy): domain Eukaryota; kingdom Viridiplantae; phylum Streptophyta; class Magnoliopsida; order Brassicales; family Brassicaceae; genus Arabis; species Arabis alpina. Next base: position 17,825,887 of record LT669793.1, read on the forward strand.
TATGAAAATTTGAGAATAAATTTTGGTGAAAAAACATGACTCTGAAATTGGATATGGTGGATTTGAAAAGAAGAAAAAGAATATTCTCATAAAAAATACATATGCAAACCCAAAACGCAAACACAAAAAAATTTACAAATTTTTGGGTTTGAGTTAACTATTTCACATTTAGTGTATAGTTTTTGGGGGTACGCTTAGGGTTAGCGGTTTTTTTTTACATTATAAAACTTGTAAAACCGTCTTACAAGTCTCTTTAAAAACGTTTATAAACTGTTTGGAACAGTTTATAAACCATATTGTATGGTTTAGGGCCTGACTGGATTAACTGCAGCGGGTGCGGTAGCGGTTTTAAGCGTTATTAAGCGATTCAGACGACTGGCGCTGTGGTTGAAAATTATTGCGTTTGCGGGATATTTATGACTGGTTTGACTAGCAAATGCGGTTGTGGTTAAATAATAAATTAACAATACAAAAACGTTACATAATTATAAAACATCAAAAACTATATAAGTTTTTTTAGATTTTAGTAGAAGTTTTTTTCATTTGGAGAGACTATTAGAGATTTGAATTTTAAGTTGTTAGATTTTTACATATATATTTATAATATATTAGTGATAGAAATATTTTTAGTTAAACTTTTTTTATTAAATATAAAATTATGATAAATTGTTGAATATTAATAAGAAATGTCAAATTATTGATAAATTTTATAGTTAGAATATTCAAATCATGATTGTTAATACATATTCTGTTTTTAAATGAATTCTTTTATTTTTTAAAATAATTTTTATTTTTTAAATATTCAACCGCAACCGCCCGCAGCCACAAACGCTCGAGGGAATTAGCTTTTGAATTTGAGAGGTTTGGAGTGGTACAGAGCGGTAGAAAGCGTTTTTCATGATTGTTGTCAAACGCTACCAACCGCAATCACCCGCAGACGCAGCTTTTGCGGGTGGTAGCGGGTGAACCAATCAAGCTCTTTATAAACTGTTTAAACGTTTTAAAAACTCTCTCTGCCGTACAAAAAATCGTCTCCGATCTGTAGCTCCGGCCGCTCCGTTTAGCGTCAGAGCTATGTCTCGTCTCTTGTGTTGCTGTTTTCTCGTTCTTCTCTTTCAGATTCTCTTGACTTGGGGTGGATTTGAGATCTTGTTTCTTAGATCTAGGGTTCTAAATCTGGTTTTTAGATCTGATTTTTTTTAATGCTTCTCTAGTCGGAGCTTCTGTTTCTCGGTTTGGTTAGGACCATGAGGGATATGTAGTGGTTAGTTGTGATGAAGGCGAGTCTTTATCCTTCGGTACGATTTGCATTGTTGTAGGTGGTTTTCGGTGCTACTCTTTTTTCGCAGGTGTAGCTCGTAGCCCTGGGTTGAGGGTGGGTTAATGGCTCGCTCGGTTCTGTTTTGGTTGTTGCATTAGATCAGTTCGGAGAGTTGGGGCTGTGATTTCGTTTGCGCCTTATACATAAATCTTTGCGTTTATTGACGGTGTGGCATAGCTACTCTTGCATCGGTATTCACATGCCTTTCTTCACCTCTAGTTCTCGATTTGGTATGTTCTCGTTCAGTGGTGATTGGGTTGCTTCTGCTTGTCGAATTGTTTCAGCTCGACTTATGCATACAGCTTCTGGTTACCGGGTTTGTCTTTGCCTCACTCTTCTTTGAGTTTCCTGGTTTGTGGTATGTCTTTGGAGCTTTTAGCCTACTCGTATCTGGGCTGTTGAGGAATATGGACTTTTGTGCTCATTGTCTGATCGTTACAGCATGCACCTTCAGTGGGTGTTTGAACTCTATTGACGGTTTGATATGGAAGACTGTGTTCTCGAGGCATTGTTACCTCGTCCAACAGTTCGGAGTTGGTGCTGCTCTTCTTTGGTTTGTTTCAAGCTTGTCAACAGATTGCGTTTGTTCAAAAGTTCTTCAGAATGTTAGCCTGGGGATCTGGCGGTTTTGGCGTATGAGTTTGTAACAATCCAAATCTCTTTATAGTCTGTATGGTCCTAATCTTTGTTTGTTTTGGTATTGGCTTTAATATCTTGTTGTTATAACTTGGCTCCAAGGGGTTCTCCTTTGTCATTAGCTTTTGATTCCAAGGATTTCTCTTTTATCCTTGACTTTTTGATCAGAATGAATGTGTTCTTTGCTGGTCTAAATGTAAGCAAGGTTTAAAATTTCAATGAATTCTACCATATGACAAAAAAAAAACTGTTCAAAAAGTTTTTTTTTTAATTTCATATACAAACCCACACGCAAACACTAAAACGTTTTTAAATTTTGGATTTGGGTTAACGATTTTACATTTAGGATATAGTTTTTTGGGTAGGGTTAGGGTTTAGCGTTTTTATTTACATTATAAAACTTTAAAAACTCTTATAAATCTCTATAAAAATGTTTATAAACCTTACAAAAAAGTTTATAAACCATACAAAACCGTTTATTATAAGGGAAATTGCAATGAATAATACATTTTAGACATAAAACATAGTATCTAACCGTTGGTAAATCAAAACGTACAATCTAACATTTTGTTCTCATGAATTTCCAATTAGATCCTTTCTTCACAGTCATGTTTTTTACCACAAAATATTACATTTATTAAAAAAACTCTAAATAAAAATAAAAGCAAACCTAACCTAATAAAAAATTTCGTACATCTTCTTCTCTCAAAGCCGTCAGGACAATTTCAGACCACATATCAGTCTCTCATATCTCAATGATCCTCTCTTTCTTCCCATTCCTCATAATTACTCTCTTTTACCTTGTTAGTCTCCTTCACGGTTTCTTATCTTACTGATCCCTTAATCCGTTCTTTATTCTCTAAAATTTCATTACAAATTTTTTGTTTTCTCTTTACGCCAACACCTCTCAATGACATTCTGATGAAACTTTCGGTAACTTCTTGTTCTTGTTCTTCTTCGATTTTCTATTTCCGATCCTAATCCTCTTTCATTCTCGATCAGACAATTATTTTCGTGTTTCCTTTCAGTAAGTTCTAATTACATTTAAACGTTGAATCCTCTTTGAGAACGGCGTTACTCAGACATCTCCTATAGCCTACAAGTGGTGACGGTTTGATTTGCAAACTTTTGTAGTTAGCAACATCAATAGTAAGTTAGGATAATGTACTATATTTCTGGCGTGTTATATGATAGTCAATTATAGATGTGGTAGTAGTTACCAAAAAAAAGTATGATAGTTAGAAGTATCAATAGTAAATTATAATAGTGAACGATAGGTAATTTTAGATGTGGCGTTTTGTATGATAGTGAACTATGATTCTTGATAGTGAATTACGATAGTGAACTATGTTTCTTTATAGTAAATTACGATAGTGAACTATGTTTCTTGATTTCTGTTTTCGGGTAAGATTATTGATTTGCACGTTAGTATGATTAGAGACCTAGATGTGTTTCTACAACACTCATGTGGAAGAGACTGTTTTGACTAGACAATGAAGAGCATAAAGTCCAGGAAACAAACTGGTATGTGTCAACCCACAAGGCAATCCAAGGTTTCATTCACGGTCTGCAAATCGTTGCAATGATTTGTATACATGAGTTACTCTCATTTGCACCAACTGATACAAACAAGAAAAAGAAGAGAAATGCCCTCCATGCAGATTCTGAAGTTGATTCGGATAATGAAGAAGAGGAGAAATGATAACTACGACATTAAGCTTTATAAGAAATATAATTCCCCTTTGCCAATACATTTATATTAGGTAGTCCTAGTAGTGAAATGAGAAATACGATGTAGTTAACAAAACATAGTTAACTATTTTGTTAAATACAACCCACTCACCTAAAATCGCTATCACCATCATTCCTTTCTCCATCTAAAGTCCACTATTCAAAGTTCACACATAGTTAACTAAAAAAAAAAAATGGACTATATATTCAACTATACAGTAGTCCACTATTACACGATCTGAATCTTCATACAAAATCTGGGTTTTCTTCCTCAATCAAAGCTATGTAGATCCCAAATCATTATTTAGTTGATCATGATCTTCATAAAGTATCTACAAATTTTCCTCAATTTCATTATCAAAATCAATACAAATTAATTTTCGCCGTAGATTAGAAAACGTCATACAATAAGTAGTAGATTCCCAAATCAATTCATTAAATACACGTTTTTAATGTTTCTTATATTTTCTCAGATTTGTTTTCACTCATTTCCTTACAAATAATACAATGGTATTTTCGTCATAATTTATTTCCTCTCAGTTACTCTCCTAAATTTGTTCTTATACGTGTTAGTCACCTTATTATCACCTCAAAATGTATTATTAGCCTAATTAACCCTTATTATAAAAATGTCAAAACTCAGAAATGATAAAAAAAAAATCAGATTTGGAATCCTAATAGATTTAAAAATCTTATATTTCTACTAAAATCGAATCAAAAACTCAAATTTTCAACACAAATCAAATAAAACCAAATTTACAACAAAAGTGCCAAATCTGGATCTACATCTGGACTGTTTTGCCTTTTTCAACCTCATTGAAAAATAGATACAAATCAAATAAACCCAAATTTACAACAAAAAGTGACAAAATCTGATCAAGATTGTTTTGACTTCTTCAACCTCATAGCTAATAGATTTAAAAATCTTATATTTCTACCAAAATCGAATCAAAAACTCATATTTGCAACACAAATCAAATAAACCCAAATTTACAACAAAAAGTGCCAAATCTATATCTACATCTGGATTGTTTTGCCTTTTCCAACCTCATTGAAAAAGAGATACAAATCAAATAAACCCAAATTTACAACAAAAAGTGACAAAATCTGATCTAAATTGTTTTGTCTTCTTCAACCACATAGCTAGAGAAAGAGACACAAATCAAATAAACCCAAATTTAGAACAAAAAGAGACAAAATCGGATCTAGATCTGGATCTATATGAGAGAGATATATATTCATATTTGTTTTGCCTTCTTCAATTTCATAGCTAGAGAAAGAGACACAAATCAAATAAACCCAAATTTAGAACAAAAAGAGACAAAATCGGATCTAGATCTGGATCTATATGAGAGAGACTTTTGTAAATGATATTTCAGCCGTGGCACGCGTGAAAGAATAATTTTCACGCGTGTCATTCTCGTCATTTCCCCTTGTTTTATATTGAAATGTGTACAACCCGTGAAATAATCAAAAACATCATATACGTTATAAGAACAATCGTTATTTGTGATGCATTAATTTTGTTTAGCACATTTATTATCTTTATTTCCACAATACATAAATCAATAAACCGAATTGAAATTCACCGACTCGAACCCAAATCAAATTATATACTAATATGAATGAGTATAAAAATTCATATACGAAATTATCATTTTATATACCTCTATTAAAGGTTTAAAGTAATTATAAGAGTAATAATATTTTTGATATACAGAGTTTAATTTAGTTGCTAAGATTTTTCTATAAAATACTCTTCAAATAAATATGTCAAGGTTTAAGTGGATATTTAAAATTTTGTTTGGTAATAGCTTAATAGATATATACTACATTCAGACCCGCACCAAAGTGCGGGATTAATTTTTTTTGGTTTATTATATATTAAAGTTTTTTCTTAATATATTAAAAATATTGAAACCAAATAATTATGTGAAATAAGGAAAAACATATTGTGAATTACATATACATAAAATATTACATGAAAAATTGGGCCACCAAAAAAATTCGATCCGCCTTCAAGTATTAAGATTCTAATACGATCGGTTTTAAATATTAAGCGGAGACAACTACAAAAAAATTGCTAGAATCGGTTTGTAATAATGCAACTAAAAAACAAAGTATTATCTTAAAGAGTAGTGTTTTTGGAAATTCATAACAAATGAGTTACGAATTTCTATTTTAAAAAACTAACCACAACCCATGAATTTGAAAACTACTCTTATAATAGCAAACAGTAGGTGTGTGTAATAACTAAAATTCAGAAAATTAAGAACCAAAAATTGGAGGTGTTTTTAACATAAATAATTAATTATAGTTTTCAAACGATTTTTAACATTGAGATCTAAAGAAAACTAACAAAAAAGTTCCATCTTTTATTTGTATGCAACCTAATCTTTTGGTAAATCTCGTTAAAGATTCATGGTCTTCTTCCGCAAATTACCATGGACAAATGTCTGATATAAGATTTAACCTCTTATATAAGATTTGCCTACACGTTTATATTACCATATTATAACAGATTTTTTTTTAATTTTTTAATCATTTGAACAAATTGTTCCTTAAAATCCTCTTTGAATGGCACATAGGATTTTTTCATCTAGTGTCTCCTCAATTAACATATATAGGATTATGTTTGACAATGAAAATAATCAAAAACAAAAAAAAAAGGTGAGAAAGATATGGTATTGACACAACCCTACATAAAAAAGGGAGGATTGGTTTAATATTGCAAATTTTTTATAAAATTTGAAAACTAACCCTTGTTTTGAAAGTTTTGAAAAATGATCTTTTTGTTGAAAAAACAAATCCTGATTTTATATTTAAAAGAAAAAAGCTTTTTTCAAAATTAATTTTAATGATTTGTTTTGATTTTTCTTAGAACCCTAAACCAAAATACTAAACCCTAAACCCCAAATATTGAACCTTAAACCTTAAATCTTAAACCCTAAATACCAATTCCTAAATCCTAAATAGTAAACCATAAACTACAAATAATAAACCTTAAACCACAAATACTAAATCCTAAATCTTAAACCTTAAACCCTAAACCCAATTTATTATTTGGGGTTTAGGGTTTAAGATTAAGGTTTTAGGATTTAGGATGTTGGGTTTAGGGTTTAATATTTAGGGTTTAGGATATATGATTTAGGGTTTAGTTTGTTGGATTTTGGGTTTAGTGATTTAGAGTTTAAATTTTTATGATTTAATGATTTAATTTAATTGTTTGAATTAGTTAATATTAATTGTTTTGTTCCTCTTTTATTGTTGATTTATATTATTAAAATATTATTAGTATTGAAAAGATTATTTTTCAAAGATTTGTAAAAAGGAGTTAGTTTTCAAAACAACAAAAAATTTGGTAATATTTTTACAAATTTCCTCTAAGAAAAAAATGGTCACCAATGTTTTTTCGTTAATATATAGAGAAGGGCTAGAATATACTCAATATTTTCTACAATACATCAGCAAACTATAAAGCGATAAATTTAGGTGTGAATGGGCTCTTCAGACTTTGGTCACAAAGTGATAGTTATTCATATAATTTTTGAAAATACTATGTTATATTCTTAATTTATTTGTTGTTTTGATTATCTTAGAAATTGACGCAAAAAATAAACTAGTAATGTATTTCGCTGGAAGAAATAAATGATAACTGATTGACATTAAAATACACATGCTCTTATTTCTTCCAGCGAAATACATTACAATAAAAATGTCTTTAATTTTGATATATGGACCGACCGACCATCATGAATCCCTAGCTTCCAGCTCCCATATTAATTGACTTTATAATGTACACATTAATGATAAGCCTATTTAATACAAACAAAAGCAACATATTGTTGTAAACAAAAAGTAAACATTTTCTCCAAAAAAAACTCCAAATTAAGAAAATATTAAACGTTATAAAATTGATACAACTAATACCATTCAAATGCGAAAGAAGTCGCGACTTTTAACTAAATTTGACTAAAAGCATTAATATATAGTAAAGATTTTATTTTTCTCGTAAATTGTAAAGCTATTTACTCGTTTAAATCTTGTAATCAATAGTCGTAAAGAAAAGATCTTCAATTTACAAAAAATTCTCACCAGAAAAACGGCAAAGTAGCACGCGCCTTTCTTCTCCTACAAAAATGGCTTCTTCTCTCTCTCTTCTCTGTTTCTTACAAATTTCAATGTAACATATAAGAAAAAAGGTCAAACCTTTTCGAAAACCCTTTTAATGGATTAAGCTAAATCTCTCTGGATTTTCAAAACCTTTGTGCTGAAATAAGCTTTCTCTCTCTTCTAGATTTGTTGCAAATCTGTAACCATCCTTTTATTTTTGGAGAGGTTATAGAGAGAAAGAGATTATATACACCTCTCTTCTTTCACCTTTCCTTAGCTTTGATCCCTTAATAGGTAAAAAACAACAACACAAACTCAAGAACCCATCTTTTCATTTCTTTTCTTTTGTTCTACCTCAATCGCTAAATGTTTGAATATTCCGACTGTTTCCAACCTCCGTGATAACTATTTTTCTATTATCTGTTTCTTATATACAAAAGTGGGTTTGATTCTTTGCATTTTTTTTTTATTGTTTCATGATGATTTTGTTGTCAGAAGTTGAAGATTCTATGCATGCATTAAACCTCTTTGATCAAATGTCTGAATGGGTTTTTCTTTCGTTGATTGATTGTTAGCCAAGAAAACTACTCTCTGGATTCAATACCTTTATTTTAAAGCAACCTTTTTCGATTAGATTGCATTCTGCGGTGTTTTTTGTCGATTTTTTAGTGTTTTAGAGATCATTTTAACTTCTAATTATGTGTGTGACAACAGAAACTTAAATCATGGCGGATACCATGTCAGCTCATATGGATCGACATAATAAGCTAGGTAAGGAGTAAACTTTGTTCAAGTCAAAACTATACACGAAGATTCTGATGTGTTTTTGTTTTTGTAGATTATGAGTGCTCAGAGGATGACAAGAAGACAAAGCTTTGTTCCTTTAAGAAGAAAGCAATCAACGCCTCAAACAAATTCAAACACTCTTTCACCAAGAGAACTCGAAGGAACAGCCGAGTCATGTCTGTCTCAATCGTTGACGACATTGATGTTGAAGAGCTTCAAGCTGTTGACGCTTTCCGTCAAGCTCTTATCCTAGACGAGCTTCTTCCTGCAAAACACGACGATCATCACATGATGCTCAGGTTTTTGAGGGCAAGGAAGTTTGATCTTGAGAAAGCAAAGCAAATGTGGACTGATATGATCAATTGGAGGAAAGAGTTTGGTGCAGACACAATCATGGAGGTGAACAAAGATCAAATCTTCTTCTCTGTCTCTCCTTTTGCTTCTCTCCTTAATTAAAGTATTAAGTCTTTCTATTTCTTCTTCTTTCGAAGGACTTTGATTTCAAGGAAATCGACGAAGTTATCAAGTACTATCCTCAAGGTTACCATGGCGTTGACAAAGAGGGAAGGCCTGTTTACATAGAGAGGCTAGGCCAAGTGGACGCCACAAAGCTGATGCAAGTCACTACGATCGATAGGTACGTCAAGTACCATGTGAGGGAGTTTGAGAAGACTTTCAATATCAAATTACCAGCTTGTTCCATTGCTGCCAAGAGGCATATTGATCAGAGCACCACCATCTTGGATGTGCAAGGCGTGGTATGCTCTCTCTCTCTCTATCCTCTAACACATTTGTTTTTTTGGTATTCAAATCAGAGAAAAAAAGAGAGTGATTTTTCTGGTCATTGTTTTTATTTCCAGGGGCTTAAGAACTTCAGTAAGGCTGCAAGGGATCTTCTTCAGCGTATCCAGAAGATCGATAGCGACAACTACCCTGAGGTTACTATGATGTTTTCAATGGTTTAAACCCGTTTTTGTATTGCTATTAAGTCAAGACTATTCTGAGATTTTTTTGTGTGTTTATGGATCATATAGACATTGAACCGTATGTTCATTATCAATGCTGGTTCTGGATTCAGGCTTCTGTGGAGCACTGTGAAATCTTTCCTTGATCCAAAGACCACCGCGAAGATTCACGTAAGCTTTTTACCAATTTTCTCACTTTAAAGATCAAAACTTTACGGCCTACGATTAACCCGGAAAACTCATGTTCCTTGTGAACAGGTTCTTGGAAACAAATACCAAAGCAAACTGCTTGAGATTATTGATTCCACGTAAGAACAAAAGAAAGAGCTCCATAACTCTGCATATTCACCACAAATTCATAATCTTTAAAATTCTGTTGTTGTTGTTGTTGTTGTTGTTGTGATTAGTGAACTTCCTGAGTTCTTGGGTGGTAACTGCACTTGCGCAGACAAAGGTGGATGTATGCGTTCAGACAAAGGTCCATGGAACGATCCTGACATCTTCAAGGTACTTTTAAGATAATAGAGAATATTCGAAAACCCGGTTAATGAAAAGGATGAACTGAAAAGCAGAATTCTTAAAACTATATGCAGATGGTTCAAAACGGATTAGGAAAGTGTCCAAGGAAGACATTGTCAAACATTGAAGAGAAGACGATCTCAGTGTACGAGAACACAGCAAAGGTAAAAAAAAAACTAAACCCAATAAATTCTTAATCTTTCACATTCATAATAGTAAAATCTAAACTTCCTCTGTTCTATTTTTTGTTTGCTTGCTTGAAACAACAACTCGAAGCAATGTGATTCTTTTGCAGTGAGTTTCTTTCTTTCTCGATATAAATGTAATTTACTTCGTTGCCTCTCTCTAGATCTTCTGTTTGATTGATTCTAAATTTTAATTTGCAGAGAAGCAAATTCGATACAGAGAACGAGAAATTTGCACCAATGATTGACAAGTCTGTGGATGCTTCTACTTGGCCTACAAATCTCCACAAGACAAACTTTCCCGAGCCTGAAGGTTTACATTACACAGAAACATTGATTCTTAACTAAACCGGGTTTTCATATACCATTTATTCGTGTTTTTACGTTTTGAAAACATTATTTTGCTGTGTTTTATCATTGATAACGTTTCCACGTTTTTGAAAAGTAATAACACTAGTCATTTAGCTGTATGTGGTTTTGCTGGACGCAGATTTATACTCGGCCGTGAAGCCGTCAGAGAGGAGAGGAGGGGAAGGTTATCTATTCGGCGGTGTGATGTCTCTGGTTATGGGGTTAATGACCGTGGTGAGGCTAACGAAGAACATGCCAAGGAAGCTCACAGAGGCTGCGATTTACGGCGCAGACGCAGAGAAAGGAGAGACAACGATGATTTCGAGCCAAGACTATATGTCAATGGTGAAGAGAATGTCGGAACTGGAGGAGAAATGTAGGTCTTTGGACAATCAGCCACCTGCTTTCTCACCCGAAAAAGAACAGATTCTCACCGCTGCTCTTAGCCGCGTCGACGAGCTTGAGCTTCAGTTGTCGGAGACCAAGAAGGTAAAACTTAGACTCTTACCTATTTGTAGTTTTATCTTAATACGTGAAGAAAATTAGAAGATTATTTTGCAAATAACCTTCCCAAATATTGTTATTGAGTGCATATAAACCATTACTAATTTATTTTGTTGAAAATATCAGACGTTGGACGAAGCCATGGCTAAGCAGAGCGAGATAATGGCTTACATCGAGAAGAAGAAAAAGAAGAAGAAGGTAAACAAAACAACACACATTTTCTTAAAAGATCATGCAGACTTAATTTTACATCTTTATTATGTTTTTTGTTTTCAGTTCTTCGGATTCTGAAAGACTTGAGGCCTCAAGACTATGAAGAAACCTGGAAAATATATAAATCCAGATTATTATATACATAAATAAAAATATATTTGTGAAGAATTTTAAAGATAAAACAATGTGGAGATTTTGCTTTCTGTAAATGTTTTGTTGTTTGTCTGTGGAAAACCTGAAAGCTTATGTTTATCCATTCACCATTTTTTCACATCTAATTTGTAACATACTAAACATAATATATATGTTCTAATATTATATAAAGAAGTATTGTTTATCAACAATGTTGTAGAACAACTAAACTCGGTATTTCTGCAGTTTTCGGCTTTGTTACTCTGCGGCCGGTTTCTCTGTTGATTCTTGACGATCTTGGAGCTTGAAAACACGGAAAATTGCAAGATTTGTATCTCCTGCAATTCAGAAAGAGTGAAGGAGGAGCTCAATGATTGATACACACATTCACAATGAATGAGAAAATATACACAAAAATATTGGCGTACCAAAGGTGATTCGGGTACCAGGAAAGGCTGGAGCTGCAACACCAGGAATTAGACGTCTGTCTTCGATGAATGTACCGTTGGTGCTGTTCATATCCGTTACAAGAAGGTTGTCTCCTTGTGTATTGATTGTCGCATGGACTCCAGACACTGCGGTTGAAAAACTAGGAGTGTTTAATCCGGATTTATCACAACAGATCACCAAACCAAGCAAGTAAACAATCTATAAAACCATACCGAGTATTAGTTTGCGTAAACTTATTTGAAAATGAACCAGAAACTAGTGTTTTTTTCCTTAAGAAAACTAAAGATATGTTTGATTAAAAACCAATTCATACTAGTTGTAGTTTTTCATTTTGGCTACACCATGCTTCCTAAACCAAAGAAAACTTTTTCCGAACATAGAAACGACTCCTGATTCGGATAGAATGATGTTTTACTTTTCCTATAACGAAAACCAAGTACAACCTAATGGAAAAACAAAGCTACATTTGATTACAGTCCGAACTCAAACCAAAACCAAAACTAGGCCAAACTAACTTAAGAGGGTAGTACCTGTGGCCACAGGAATCACTACGTCAGCCTTTTCAGGTAGCCGTCCAATGGTAACTTGGCCCTGGTCAGAACCCAATTTTAACGACCTTTTATCAAAATATAAAGAATCAAAATTATCTATTGAGTTTGTATATATTTTCTTACCGAAGAGATCTCAAAAGGTTTAGGCATTTCTACTTTGTAACCAATGTGTCTTGTATCTCCATCCCCTGTAAAGTTTTCAGATAAAAAAAAAAGATGAACAAAAAAACTCTTGTAAGTAAAAATGTGAAACATGCTTTGCTTTACCAACGGGTTGGAGAAGCCATCGTTCTCCTCCGGAACCGGAAGTTGGGGATTGATCTTCATCCAAGGAGGCGCGTGTAGTCTTCAACACCAGCGCGTGACTTCTCTTCTTCTTTGCAGTGAAGCTAATATTAGTACTGAACTGCTCTGTCTCTTGCAAGTAATTCACTGAAACAACTCCACGTAGGTTCCTCTTACTGTTTCCATTTAAAGATAACAGTGATGGTGATGGTGATGATGATGAAGAGATTGAGAACTTAGCCCCAGAGCACAATTGGGATATTGTCATCTCCATTGTCTCTTCATAAGAGTAACAATTCTGGATACAGATTGATCTTAAAGAAGAAGAATCTTTTGAGAAGTGTTAAGAGATGATCACTTTATGGATATGTGGACACCAAATAATGCATCTGGATAACATAATCTGTTTTTGTTGTTTTGCATTGACAAGTTTACAAATTTTATACCTCTTACATTATAATGAGTGGCTCATGATCACATAAGGAAAAGAGCTCTCTGTATTAGCTTTAAACATCAAATCAGATACGAGTTTTATAAAATTATAAATCTCAACAAGAGCATATTAAGAAGCTCGTGTGAAGTAAAGAGAAGAAGTTTGATGCCTGGTAATAATACTCAAAGAGTCTTTTTAACTTCGGTTTTGCTTTAAAAGCAAAATAGATTCTTCTTCTTCTTCCTCCTCATCTTCTGGATTTGAGCTGCTTCTTGACGATCAATGTAAGCAAGCAACTCTTCTTGTCTCATCAGAGCTTCATATAGCGCTTTCTTCGTAGCTATGAGCTCTGCTTCAAGTGCGTCTACTCTGCAAACAGCCGCGTTTAACAGTTCTTCTTTCTCGTAAGGCATCTCACACGGCTTTGATTGGAGAGTCCCGATTTTACCTTCTAGCTCTGTTAGTTTCTTCATCACAGATGTTAGGAGCTCGGTTTCTGTTTGGTCAGGTACAGGAGAAGGAGGACGAAACTCCTCTTGAACTCCTCCTTCACCATTACAACCAAGTTCTGTTGCGTTTCCTTTGGTTTCTGGTCGGGAAGTAGTAGTTTCTGGAAGGTTTTTGGTAGCACGGTAAGATACAGTACGGAAGAATGTGAAAATTGCCATAACATATGTCATGAACATTATTAAGACCCGAGCTTGGATGCCTTCAGGGTCCTTTGGAACGGTGGGTGACATTAAAGCACCTGGAGGAGACAGTGATAGAAATTAAGTTCACAAAACAAGGTAATCCCAAAGAGCTTCTTTCTTTTGTTATCAACGAAAGAATGAAATTACAAGGAAAATCCAGAAAGCTCTAGTATTCCACATTTAGCATAAGACAACTCCAAAACAATCCTAATTAGAAAGGAAATCCAAATCCTATGTAAACAAGGAATAGGAAATCCTATTAAATCAATGACATAAACTATCACAAGACACCTAGCATCAATTTTGGGCTGATTAGGAAAAGATGTGTTTTTTGACAAAGTTTCAATCTTTTGCCTAATAGTAGATAAGGATATAACAGCTAACTAACCTTTTGAGGCCACTTTATGGATGGCAGGTTTCACCTTCCATGTTGCATCGACAGCTTTGTCAACCATTGGTACATACTCATCATAACCCGGAAAACTACTGGCCAAGCTCGTTTCACCAGCTATCTTTGCCTGCAAAGACTCAGAAGCAAAAACGATAAATATAAACATACTCATCATGCAAAGTCACAGATACATTTGCCTAAACAAGCAGGCAGCATACAATTGGAATCTAATAACAGTTATACATAAAACATCTGCATAATCCAGAATCTGAAATGCAACTAGTAATGAAATTACCTCTTCACGAACAGGGGTCAAGCGGAGATGAGAGAAACTCTTTATAGCCTTTGGAGACCCGATATCATCGGCATCAGATCCTGACTCGGCAGTGGAAGTGTCACTTCCCTTTATCTGTGTATACAAGAGACCCAGAGTTAAGGTACAAAATGGTCAGCAACAAGTCAAATATTACTAGTTCTAAGTGTTCAATAACTACATACCCACGCATATGATGGTTTTGCATAAGCAATTACTTTCCCTTCGCTGTTCAAAACTTTCACCACCTGCTTCGCTCGATGTGCTCCCCCATGAAGCACCATCTGAAATAAAGTGAAGACAACCAGCTGTGTCAGCTTCAGAAGTGGCAACTATGTACTGGGACAAAAAAGAGATGAATCAATTAAATGACCTTCACAATTTCTGGGTTTTTCCAAGGTCCCTTGTCAGAAAGCATGCAACCACCTTGATCTGCGCAAGTACATGCACCACCCAAGAACTCAGGCAACTCGCTGTAATCAGTGCAGACCATTTTAGACGTAAGCAAAGAATCGTGCAGCTTTCAATAGAATAGATAAAAAGAAAATCCAGAGGGAAAGAAGGATCAGGAAGTCAAGGTTCACATACTTGACATCAATGACTTCAAGCAATTTGCTCTGATACTTGTATCCAAGGACCTACATTACAGTGGAATAGTCCAGATTGAATTCCATATAATTGAAGACAAGTCTTTTAATGTAGACATAACCAGAAATCATACATGAATTTTAGAAGATGTTTTTGGGTCTAAGAAACTCTTCACAGTGTTCCAAAGCAGCCTAAATCCAGGCCCTGCATTGATAATAAACATTTGGTGGAGAGTCTGCATGAATTACACAAAATAAAGATTAGCATACGATAATAGAATCCTTCCATACCTTACGCCACAGACACAGAGGAGATTAAGTACAAAAAGCTCCAACTTAATATTACCTCTGGATAATTGTTTCCATCGATACTTTGTAATCGTGTGATAAGCTCCCGAGCAGACTTGGTAAAGTTTTTCAATCCCTGAATATAATTATATGAAGCAACAAAAGCCATGAGAAAAACACATTTCACCACAACCTGGATGTTATATAGGATAAAAACATCAAGGAAATTACCACTCCTTGAACATCTAGAATAGTTGTGCTTGAATCAATATGCTTCTTTGCAGCAATTGTGCATGACGGAAACTTGATCATAAAACATCTCTCAAACTCCTTTACATGATATCTTATATATCGATCCATGCTTGTTACTTGCATGAGTCTGTTAGGATCAACTTTCCCCAGCCTTTCAATGTAAATAGGTCTGCCTTCTTTATCAACACCGTGATAACCATGTGGATAATACTTCAAAACTTCATTAATCTCTTCGAAATCAAAATCCTGTTTGGTCCAAATAAAAGGTTAACACAACATATACTTGTTACTCGAAAACAAGGGTTACTTACCACTAGCTTCTGTTAAAAGTAGCATACCTGAATAATAGTATCAGTACCAAATTCTTTCCTCCACTGAATCATATCAGCCCACATTTGCTTTGCTTTCTCGATATCGAATTTCCTGGCTTTCAAGAACCTCAACATCATGTGATAGTCATCGTGCCTATCCGGAAGCAGCTCGTCGATTAACAACGCTTGACGAAAGGCATCTACGGCCTGTAGCTCCTCGACATCACGCACATCCTCAATGGAGACAGAACTGACTCGGCCATCGCTTTTTCTTCTACCGTTCTTTTTCTTGAGAGAATGCTTGAACTTAGTAGATGCATTAATAGCTTTCTTTTTCAAAACACCAATTCTAGTTTTCCTCTCATCCTCTGAATTCTCAAAATCAGACTTCCTTTCCTTTTTCTCATCACTGCTCAAGAATCCCTCAAAACCTGTACAGAAAGCTGTTCAAACCCAGAAACTCAAAAAACTGTCTATTGAACTATTGCAATTAGCTCAACGAAACCCAACACAAAGAACTCAAATTTATTCGCTTTCTCATAATCAAATCAAACCTCAAATTAAAACAGTAAACCCTAGAAACAAATCAGAGAGAGACAAAGCAAAGGATCCAAAGAAAGAAGAAGAGATCTCTTACAAGGTCTTGCATAACGATCAAGTGGACCTGACATGGACATCTTAAGAGACTCCTTGTTGTGATTATCCAGCAAAATATTGGAAGAAGAGGGCTGATTCACGAATCAATGCACCAGCAAAAAAAAAAAAAACGTTTTTTTCCCCAGCGAATCTATCTACTTGTCACATTAACAAGAAAACCCAGAAAAATCGGAAACAAACAAACGAGAGAGAAAATTGAGAGAGAGGCAAAAGTGGAGAAGAATTCGGACCGAACTCAGTTTCTCTCCTTCTTACCTAAAATGCCTCTAACTTTATTTTATTTTTGTTGTTGTATTTTCCCGTTATTCCATGAATACCCCTACTGTTACATTCGTTTTCCATTGTGAGCCCCACATTTTTTTTTATCTTTCGATCAACCCCCAAATTGACGGTGGTATTTTGTGACATATTATATACAGCTTGGACATGATATTTCTAGCAAACTGAACTAATCTACAATGTTGTTAATTCCATTTAGTGTCTTTTTTCAAAAAAACTAAATTGGTTAAAGTAAATTATTGCATTTGATTAAAAATATTTTTATTAATTATAAATAGAAGAGATAACATGATGGTTGCGGCTGGTGAATGAATTTTGGATTTTACAATTAGATTTAGGAATATTTGCCAAATTGCCATGTTTTGAAAATCATTTTGTCTCAATGCCCATTGTACCATATTTTAAGTCTCATTAACCTCCTTTTTAGTTGAAACTCTAATTTACCATTTGACTTTAATTAAAAATTATTTTCTAAATTAACGAATTAAATCTGCTTATTTGCCAAAATAAATAATAAAAAATTATATGTTTCATAGATACAAAAATAAAATAAGGGTTTTCATTGTTTTCTCCGTCGAACACACGAAACTCCATTGAAACCTCCTTTCACTCAAACACGACTCGAGACCTTGATTTCTCCGGCGATTTGAAACCGCGACATCTCCAACAAGGTCATACGAGTATCTTCTCTCTCTCTCTACAAGAACGTCTAAGTATCTCTTCTCACTCAATTTGGTTAGTAACACTAATCACTCACTCGATTTCTATTTATTCTCACTCGATGGTCTTACATTTCTCACTCGATTCCTATTCTAATCAACTCGAATTTCACTTTATTTACAGTGTTCTCAAGACAGAGAGGATCTGGAAAACAAGAGAAGAAGAGGAATAAGGGTTTCATTTTTTTCTCCATTGCTTTCAAACACACGAAACTCCATTGATACCTCCGGCGAGAAAACATAACTCGAGACTTTGATATCTCCAGCGATTTGAAACCGCGACATTCCCGACGAGGTATCTCCTCTCTCTACAAGCACGTCTGAGTATCTCTTCTCACTCAATTTGGTTAGTAGTACCAATCACTCACTCGATTTCTATTCTAATCAACTCGATTGTCACTTGATTTGCAGTAATCTAAGACAGAGAGGATCTGGAAGTGTGTTATGTTCTAATTAGTCTATACGAAGTGAACTTTTTCTTCTGTTATTGTGCATTTGAAGATTATCCTTGTGAGGTATGTATCCGAATGGATGTGATGGATTTGGTACTATAACAGAAGAAAAAGATACATTGTCTCTTCTTCTCTTTTCCAATTTTTGTTATTTTCCGTTGTTTAACTCAATGTAGGTATGGATGTGGAGTTGCCAAAGAGACTTTTCAGTTCAGGAGATGAACCGGAAGTTTTGAAAATCAACAATAGCTGCAGGATGTCGATTCTTAAATTGTTGAAGAAATAGATCCCAATAGAGTACAATGAAGTCAAGACAGATCCGGTGTTTGCTAACATCATAGCAATCCATGAAAACCGTTTGAAGTACTCTGCGAGACTCATACACAGCTTCATGTGTAGGCAGATTGATGTCTTCAAGAAGAATGAGTTGTGGGTTGTGTTTGCTAATAGGCCTCTTCGGTTTTCTTTGCAAGAGTTCTACGCGGTGACTGGGCTTAGTGTCACAAAATGCACCAAATACAACTTCAAGCAGTGGGTATATGATGATGGTTTTTGGGGTAATTTGTTAAGGGATGACAGTAACATATGCATGAAAGACATTAGGGACACAAACTTCTTTAAGACGGTCCAAACGTGGACGCGGCTGAATAAATTACGGTTGGTGTATGTGTGTGTCATTGGTGGATTATTGTTAGCATTAGATGAAAAGGTCGTTATCTCACACGATTACATCAAAGTGGCTATGGATGTTCGTAAGCTGCGCGTTTATCATTGGGGTATTGACGCATTTGATCATCTAGTGGTTTGTATCATGAATGCTAGGGAGAAATTGACGTAGAGGTCTTCGATTATGGTGGCGGGAAGCGTTGGAAATATGATGTGGACCCGTTTGCAATATTGATCCCTCGTATTGTCAAAGCACTTAAACCTGTTGAAGAGGGCAAACAAATGAGGATCACTCCTTATTCAGTTAAGTATGTGCCCATGCAAGCTGGATTGAATCAGAATTCATGTCATTGCAGAGTGTATGCTTTGAAGTTCATCGAGTGTCACGCGCTTCTAATAGACTTTAATCTGCTACATGACGACAACATTAGAGCGGCACGATTCATGATTGCAGTTGATCTTTTTCTAGCGGCAAATGATCATATTTTAGTTGAAATGATGAAACATTACCCACCAGCTCCTGCGTTTAACGATGGCATCGTCGTGGAGATCGAATGAGATTTAGGACAGCACTGGACTTACGCTTGTACTCAATTTCGTATTTCGGCTATGCTTTTTTGGAAATATTTTACTTTGACATTATTAACTTTTGTTGCAACCATGACGTTTTTAACTTTGATGACCACTCGAATCCAACTGAGAAATTCTTGCTTTGTATTTTTCTGAGTAAAAAATGAGTGACCACTCGAATCCAACTCAGAAATTCTTACTTTGTATTTTTCTGAGTTAAAAATGAGTGACCACTCGATCCAACTCAAAAATTCTTGCTTTGTATTTTTCTGAGTAAAAAATAAATGACCACTCGAATCTAACTCAGAAATTCTTACTTTGTATTATTCTGAGTAAAAATGAGTGACCACTCGAATCCAACTCAGAAATTCTTACTTTGTATTTTTCTGAGTAAAAAATGAGTGACCACTCGAATCCAATTCAAAAATCTTGCTTTGATTTTTCTGAGTAAAAAATGAGTGACCACTCGAATCCACCTCAGAAATTCTTGCTTTGTATTACTCTTACAAAACTTGATACATGTGTATATTAGATTTCGCTTATGTTACGTGTTTGACTTGTATCCGCAGCTAAACTGGTTATACTATACACTTTACCATTCCTATGATCATGAGTTTGATGTCACCTAGTGACAAAAAATTTGTGTTTCTCACATAACCCATTTTTTTGTAAGAAATGCCTTCATTTATTACAAATGCACATTCGGTTGGAAATAAACTTGCCTTCATTGGAAATAAACATTCATTTATAACTTATAAGTGATCTACCTATTTATAACTAATAGTTAGATTAGTTGTAAATTAAGTATTTATGGAAAGAACAAAAACTTTTATAGGTTATGAAAGACTTGGAGTTTTAACATTTTTTTAAAGAACTTGGAGTTTTAACATTTTTTGAAAAAACATACACTTTTTAAAAAAAACATTTTGTAAGATTAGTTTAGGGTATAGGTTATGAAATACTTGGGGTTTTACCATTTTTTGAAAGAAAATACACTTTAAAAAAAAATAACATTATACGTAAGATTAGTTTAGGGTATAGGTTGTGAAATACTTGGGGTTTTACCGTTTTTTGAAAGAACATACACTTTTTTAAAAAAATAACATTATACGTAAGATTAGTTTAGGGTATAGGTTATAAACAAATTGGAATTTTACCATTTATAAGATTAGTTCAGGGTATAAGTTGTGAAATACTTGGGGTTTTACCATTTTTTGAAAGAACATACAATTAAAAAAAACATTATTCGTAAGATTAGTTTAGGGTATAGGTTATAAAAGAATTGGAGTTTTACCATTTATAAGATTAGTTTAGGGTATAGGTTATGAAATACTTGGGATTTTACCATTTTTTTGAAAGAACATACACTTTTTTAAAAATAACATTATGATTAGTTTAGGGTATAGGTTATAAAAGAATTGGAGTTTTACCATTTATAAGATTATTTAGGGTATAGGTTATGAAATACTTGGGATTTTACCATTTTTTTGAAAGAACATACATTTTTTTTTAAAATAACATTATACGTAAGATTAGTTTAGGGTATAGGTTATAAACAAATTGGAGTTTTACCATTTATAAGATTAGTTCAGGGTATAGATTATGAAATATTTGGAGTTTTACCATTTTTTTAAAGAACATACACTTTAAAAAAAAACATTATACGTAAGATTAGTTTAGGGTATAGGTTATAAAAGAATTGGAGTTTTACCATTTATAAGATTAGTTTAGGGTATAGGTTATGAAATACTTGGGGTTTTACCATTGTTTTAGGAAACTGGAAAAAAAACCCACACTAGATGACCCTTGAACTTGTGATCTAGGAGTGAATCAATGACATTGCAAGACCAATTCGGCTATAGATAATTCATTGTTCATTGTTTCAATAAAAGTATGGTAAGCACTCCAATATGTATTTTATGTTTTTTTCCAGATTATGTATAATAATTAGAAACCAAATTAGTCATTATAATTCTATAATTAGAAAAACGTAACATATATTTTTTAATTTTTATTAGACAATTGTTTTAAAACAAATTAAATAAGAAAACGTAATTATTGTATTTTGTCGAAATAAGGAAAGAAAATATTTAGATCCTAGATTTAGTCAATTTAATAAGGATTTAATAACTAATCCGTAGAAAACACATTCTACAATCTTTGGTAGATGTTTGATGATGTGGTAGAATTTATATTCAAACGTTGGTAGATTATAATAAAAACGGTAGAATGCGTAATCTACCGTCGTAGAAAATAGTGCACATCGTAGAATACACATTCTACAAAGCCGAAGAACATATAACAACTCGTAGAACACAGAATCTACGCTTGGTGGATAACAGTGAAGTTAGCAAAACCAAAAGTCAACAGTTCCGTAGAGGTAGAATGTGGATTCTGGAGCCGTAGAAGCAGATTATAACATTACTTTTGAACATAATTTTTAACCTATAAAAATATTTAAAAATATAGAAATGACTATTATTTAGGTGTTTATAATTTTAAGATTTTTAAACAAATTTAAAACATTTTATTTCTATTTATTTATTTTTCGGTTAAGGGTACTTTAGACCAAAATTGGTCAAAAAAAGAAATGGACATTGGGACAACACACATTTTCAAAATGAGGCAATTTGCCAAATCCCCCGATTTATGATATTCGACATTGGTCATAAATTATGACGGTGGAGAATTAGTGGCTACCTCAAATGAATAATCAGAATACATATCATCTCCTGAAGAAACTGATAATAATTTGAATTATGTTTCTTCGATATCTAAACCAGATACTCCATGTTGATCATTCAAATTAATGAAATCAGAAAATTGATATAAAAAAAAAATTATAAATAGAGACTAATCGAATAACGTAAAATAGTTTTGGTACAAAAATAAAAAGTAGACACAAATATTGGGGTATTGACTAATAAAATAGAAAGTAAGGAGAAAGTGGAGAGATACTTGCTTTTGTCATGATCCGATGGTAATTAATGGTCGTAGGTAAAAATTTAACGGATCTACGAACAATAGACCTGTAAAGTGTAAACAGTACAGTCAGTGGTAGAAAAGAAAGTTAAAAGTAATAAATTTTAAACAAAACAATCAAATGATAAATCGCCGACGAAATAGGGGAATGGGAAGAAATTATTCTTTACACTATGACCCCACTAATTTTGGATTTATGGAAACCATTCCCAATTTTTGTTTAGATTTGTTCACATCTGATATAACATAATAATACTATGATTAGAATGTAAAGCCAAAACTGGAAATATAAAAAAATATTAAGTTGGAATTTTCGAATGATTTTTTGTTTTTTTAGTTACGATTTGATGCTCGATTTTTATGTCAAAGTTGATCATTTTTTTAATTAATTTTTTTTTTAAAATGTGTAATAATATGTTTTATAAGTTACGCGTAAAAATTCTGACACAATAACACCAATAATACAAAATACAAAAAACCGATTTGATTCAAATATTTTTTACGATTTTCCATGTGATCAGATGGTAGCTTTGATATTAGAAAGTGTTTAGATGCAATATGTGAATTATTAATTCATAAGGACCAACGTGAAATTTTATAAATTAACCCATACCATGGGACCTACACAACACGTGGCAAATAGCGGAGGATTGATTACGGAATAGAAAAAACAGTTTCCAAGTAAATACGGAGCAATTAAAGGAAGGGTCAACGGCCGTTAGGCCTTCCAATTGTACGTAATATGGAATATTTATTATTTAATCTATCTTTTAGAAATCATCGAATAGAAAACGAGATTAACAAAAAGTAGAAGGTTCATTAATTGAATCTAACAGCAAGAAGATTGACTTTCAGATAAGTCTTATGCTGAATTTTAGACTTGGTCGATCCAATTATCAGTTGAGTTATGATTGGTTAGTAGTTAGTACATTCTGGTATCAATCATTGCAATTTTCAACAAAAGAACATTACAGTACATACTTTCATCAATACTAAAATACTAACGCAAGGAGATTGAGAAAATGCAAAACTTGTTTTCCTCTTGATAAATTCACTTGTTTAAGAAGCCCAATAATCATATTCGGCCTCATTATTTGGATCTATGGTCGTCTCGGCTTTTGCACCATCCGATATTTTAACTTCAGCCACACCAATTATTCTCCAAAAACAACAACGGTTTTAAATGTTCTTTTGCTGAAATGGTTTAGAGTATAGATGCCTCTTAAGGCTTTAACTATAAAGATGTCAGACGGGCTTACCAACGTCTAAGCACCTCCGTGCTGGACTCAATTTGTTTGGGACCGGAATGGATCGACCAAACAGTACAGTTCGTAAACATATATCCAGACCCGCACCACCTTGTCTATTGGGTTTGCAGGTCAATCCGTGGTCATGTTTTGAAATATTCATTTCTCTTGATTCATGTTTGTATCTTGATTCTTGTTCCTATGCAATTTTAAAATGTGTTTAAAGAAACCATGTTATTCATGCTCATTACGTAGTGAGCATAATTAAGCCACACAAATTTTTCGTATAATACATGAATGTAAAGCTAATAAACAGTAAAATTTCAAGGCTATGTTGATATTTTTTTATAGAAACAAACAAGTTACTGGCATTCAACAAGAACAAATGGGTGGTTCTATGCAAATTAGTAACAACAAGCCATAGAAAGAGTAGTAAAAGAAGAAGAAACAAAGTAAGTGGGGACATTGTTTGCTGCCAAAAAAAGTAGAAGAAAGAAGAAGAGGAAGTCAAGGAATGTTGTTCTACCTCCAATTCTGACCATTGTTGGAATAAGCTTTCCGGTTTATGCTTACTTGCTCAACAAGAATTAAAACAAGTAGAGCGCCAACAACCATATCAAGACTGCAATGCTTGAGCATTCAAATATTGAAAGTTACTTGTGGTCTAGTTAAGCCTTAAGAGTCATCTTTACACATAACCTTGTTAGTGTTTATAAGTAATATGGACTGAAACTTACTACAAAAAAATAGCTAAAAACTAGTGTTTAGTTTTAGAAATATGAAACAGAGATAGTAACCTCAATATCAGAACAAGTTATTTTAAATTTCAATGCAAATTAATAAGAAGATGAAACAAAGTAAGCATGGACATTGTAAACGGCCTTGAATCTCAAAATAAAAATGACTCAAACATGAAAATGTGTTGTAACTAGGATCGAATCGAATATATTTTGAGAGTTGGTCGAATTATCTCGTTTATATAATAGAAAATCGGATTGCAGAGGTGAGTCAACTGGTTCGAATTACAAAACAACTCGAACCGATATTGAGATATCTGAGTCGAGCTCGATCTTGAGCAGAAAACAATTAATTATCTAAGAGGTAATCTTTTTCTCCAATGGTCCAAGATGATCTCTTTAGTGACTCTTCATCTCTTTTTATAGCCTTCTAACAAGGGTTTGGAGAATTAATCATGGTTAATTCTTATCCAAACTCTTGCTTTCTTCTTGGGCTTTATGGTGGGCTTTTACTCATGGTCTTGAGCCTTAGCTTCTCTTCCTAGGATGTTTGGGCTAGAACCCAAATGTACACACAACAGTAACCCCCCCCCAAGTCGGCGAAGGAGATCGAGTCGAATTCGTCGTTGTTTTATTAGGTCGAGTCGTTCACGAGACTCTCTTATAAAGACTAAGGTTCAATCCGGCTCGAATCGGTCAACGGTCATTGGCATCGAGCTCTCGTACCGAGTGGGGCGAGGCGATTCGAGGCCTTATGCTTCTTCGGCTGGGTTCGCTGCGTGGGCTTGATTTCTCGGAGCCCAGAACTTTGATCTGTGGGCTCTCGGATGGGCTTATGGGCTTTGTGTCGCGGCATGCTGCCTCTGATTGGTGGGGAGAAGCGGCGTTTGGTGTCGGTTCGTCTTCTGGCCTTAGTCTATAAATACCAAACATTCTCTCCTTTCTCGACCACTTTTCGCCTTTTGAGATCGAGCAGACTACAGGAAAAACAAGGTATATTTTTTATTTTCTCGAACCGCTCTACCGCTATTGCTTCGAATCGTTCTCCGACTACCTGCGATGTCTTCCAAATCGAGTACTTCCGTGAAGCTGGACAGAAAAAAGGTTCGCCGCGATTCCGATGTTACCCTTGCACATACATCTGATTATCGGCTCGATGCGTCCATACCGACCGGCGTTCCTCTGGCTGGTCCTTTGGATCGACGATTGTCAGATGCATCGTCTCCCGAGGTTGAACTTCCTGAGCATCAATTTGAGGCTGTTCCTCCTCAGAGGACTGGGCCGTCCGCCTCTCGACCGACGCTCAAGGAGTTGACCGATGACGGGTCCTCATATGCTCGTTCCGGAAGCAACTCGAGGGGGTCTGACCCCTCCGATCGAGTCGAGACTGATGAGGGTACCTCTGGAGGCAAAAAAGGAAGTCTTATCAACTTCCGAACTGCAGCGCCAAAATCCCCGTGTCCTGGCCTCTGCCATGGGATTAAGCTGGATGATTGCAATGATGTCGCATCGTCCATGAGATCCAGCATGGTCTATGTCCTTACTCCAGCCCGTGGTTGGGATGGCATCGCGATTCGATATCCCGAGAGGAACGATCGACCCTGGAGCCCTCCAAAAGGATTTCTGTGTGTGTACAAATGTTTTATCAAGAATGGAGGGTTCTGCTTCCCGATACCGAGGTTGTTGCTCCAGTACTGCCACCGACGCCGGATAGCTGTTTTGCAATTGACGCATGGTTCGATTCGCGCAGTGATGGCCGTGGTAGTGCTGGCTGCTGAACGAGGCGGAGTGGTGACTATCGACGAGTTCGAGGAGATCTCCCCGTTTAGCCCGATCGGTAACACCGGTCGTTTTTACATCTCCCCTCAAGGTGGTTACCAGCTCGTGGCAGGGCACAGTAGTCAGGTGAATCGGCATCGATGGTCGAGATATTTCTTCGTAGAAATTAGTCGGAGAACGATCGGAGAGTTTAGTAAGCCGATTCGAGTCGGGTGGAACTTTCGTCCTGATAAGAACGAAAACTCGATGCCTTTGAATTTTTGGGCTGATTTTAATCTCTTCTTCTTTGTGCAGTCGAACCGGTGAAGAGGAAGACTCCGAAAGACTCGGTCATCACACTTCTTCAGAAGGACATGAGCCACATCCGACATTGGCCCGACTTTCTCTCGTACCCAATCGACCGAAGCTATCCTCGGTTTTCATCAGGTAAGGAGGCTCGATCGATCTTTCTTTCTCCTCTTTAAGGATTCTAAACTATTTTTAACCCTTCGATACGCTTGTAGGCGATTTTTACGTTCCTTTAGAGGATCACTCTCCCGAACATCCTTCGGTCGTGGACAAAAAGAAAGATTCGAGCCGAAAGAAGAAGAGTTCGACTCCTTGCAAGAAGAAATCCGAGCCAGTTCAAACCCAACTTCGGAGAGCCCCGATGGTTAAACGAAAGAGAGGGTCTTCGACTCGAAAAGGCCCCGATGACTCATGGTCGGGGCAAAGGTATGATGACCGGTGGGCTTATTGCCGATAGCCGTTGAGCTGAGGCGGCTCGCCTCGAGAGGGAATAGCTGAGGGAGGAGGAGAAGAAGAAGAAAGAGGCCGAGGCGAAGAAGAAGAAGGAGGCCGAGGTGAGGAGGAGGAAGCGCTCCGAGGAGGAAGGGGAGAAGACTAAGTCTGTCCTTGAGAAGAGATCGGCCCAGGAGGCCCTGGGGTCCAGGGATCGGGTCGAGAAGGTAGCTCGATTTAACACGATCGGCCTTCCGGTTGAGGTCGACCATCTATACGCTGGTGCGGTGGTTCGAGTTGGGGATGCTGAGGGGTTAAGCTCGTCTCCCCACGACTTCGTCTTCGACTTCAGAGTCGGAGGAAAACATATCTCGCAGGTCTCTTCGGCTTGTCTCCAGTTCGTGCGGTGTGTGCGAGGTGGACCTAATTTCTTGTCCCCGCCTCGGGACGATTCTTCCCTAAGCGATCCGGACGTGCAATTTGCTTTGTCTGCCATCTCCGTAAGTTGTTTATTTTTGCATTGATTTTGTTGGGTCGAACCTGATCGATCTCTACTGAACTCGCTTTTTGCGCAGTTGCTCGCCGGCTACAATTTCCTATCCAATGCGTGATACGCTTCGGATCAGAAAAATCACAAGCTCAATACTCAGAATGGCGAGCCTGTCTCTGAGTCGAATTGATCCAAAGAAGCTCGACGCAAAGCGGAGCAAGAGGCCGCGAAGTTCAAGGACTCGCTCGACCATTCTCAGCGGATGAATGGCGATCTGATTGCTGAGCAGGACGTTCTGATTTCGAAGGTCGGTGCTCTGACTTCGGCGCTGGCTGAGGTGGACGAGGCGAAGAAGGGCGAGGTATCTCGGATCGAGGGTGAGGTTGCTGAGCTCAAGAGTGCCTCGAAGGACGCGGTAGCTCGAGCTGTTGGGGAGGCCAAGAAGAGAGCGAAGGATAAGCTCCGACGAAGCCTCGAGATCATGGAGGCGAGGAGCAGAGCCCAAACCGAGGTTAATCGCCTCGCTTCGCTTGCCAACCAAGTGGTTAGTGCCATCATGAGGATGGACAAGCCGGCCAAGGAGGGAGCCCCAGTCGATGCTGCGAAGAAGGAGAAGCTCGAGGCTCTGCTTACAATGCTGAAGCGGATGGGATTGTCCTTCCGCCTATTCCTGAAGACTCCTCTGATGACGAAGGGGTCGAGCCGACTCGAGACCTAGCTCTCGATATCTCTTCGGCGGAGAGTTCTGAAGATGAGGCTGAGGGTACCGAGGTTGATGGTCGAACGACCGTGGCTGGGAAGATTCCTGCCTTGACTCGAGCTGAGATTGAGGAGGCAATGAACGGTGACACCCAGGATGGGATAAACCGGCTCGAGTTTCAAGGAGAGGACGTCGAGGATGTCATCGAGCCCGCAGGAGCTGAAGAGCCCGCTGTGACCACGGAGCCTGCTGTGACCGAGACTGTCAATGCTACGACCGAGGCTGTTGACGCTGCGACAGGAGAGCCGATCGCTCCTCTTTTCCCTGACCCGACTCCTGAAGAACAACTAGGGTTCTTTCTTGTGTAATAGGGTTCGCTTGTGATCGATAGGGTTCTTTCTTGTGTAATTTTGCTAAGTATTTTGTTCGACTTGAACCTTTTTACCGAGCCTGGTGGCTCGGGTTTATTCGTGTTAATCTTGATCTGTTTCGAACACCGTTTTACCGAGCCATGGAGGCTCGGGTTTATTTATGAAATTTTTGTCTGTTTTCTTCTAAGTGTTGTTCTTCGTTCGAGCCGTTGTAGATTCTTAACATCGCTTAGTTTCTTCTAGGGTGAACCAACGTTAGCTGTCAAACCAACGAATTCGAACCAAGAGTTTGGTATGATGCCGAGCTATTATAGGCTCGGGCTTTCGATGCGTGTTAGAACACGTTATCGAGTGTTTGGAGTTCGGGCTGCAACCTTTATGCTCGATGGAGGGTTGAGCCCTACGATGCGAGCCTGGGCTCGGCTTATGCAAGTGTGATCTGTCTTGCGGCTAAGTGTGCGAGCAGATTCCGGCTTAGTTACTTAGACATTCGTAGGAATTGTGCGAGTCCGGCCCCGACTTTTAGGTCAGGTCGATCGTCGTGAAGACTTTCAAATTCAGCATCGACCTGACTTCTATTCCATGGGAATCGATGCGTCTATGTGAGTGTCGCGTTATTTTGTTATGATCGAGGCCTGGCCAGGGCTTCGATCGTATGTTAGCACGAAGCTGAAAGGTTTGTTTTTGTTTTGGTGGTATAGATGGACCTTCGAGAAGGCTGCCTACGTACCCGAGATGGGATCAAGCCATTCGTAGTTCGGGTCGAGAAAACCATTCCAGAGCTGGGCCTTCCAGGTATTCAACGAAGATTTGACAGTTCGCTGCGTCTTTCTGGTTTGCAGGGAAGTGCTGTCTACTCATAGCATGCGAGAATGCTGTCAGATGCCGCTTTGGGTCGGTATTCCCTTCATATGTCGAGATGCGAAGCTTCCCGGTGAACCGGACCGGGATGGACATGATTCGTTCAGTGAAAGGTGTGCGCTGTGCGTCCTCAATCACACGGTCGAGCTCTGGGGCCGAGCTCAGTGCCTGGTGGACTTGCGACCTCATTTCCCTGATTTTCTCCCTCAGGTCTCGAATGTCTTCGTCTCGATCGTCCTGGTTTTCCCACGAACGGGATAGCCTGGATAGAGCCGAGGGTCGTGCTGGGTGCGAGGCCTCCGGAGTCCCGGCAATTGGATTCGCGGGTGTGTGTGGAGTGTTCGCACCTCCTAGTCTATCGAATACGGATGGTATCACGCTGGCAATTCTGTGCCGAGTCGCTCCGGTGGGTTCTGGACGAGATGGATAGATCAACGTCAGGAGATCGAGGCGTTCGTTGATTTTCCTGTTCGATTCTTCTTATTGGTTGAAGCGACCCAGGATGGTCCCTATTACATCCGTTAGGTTGAGCTCGCTTTCTGTGATTTGGGCCGGCGTTTGCTCGACCTGATTTGTTCTTGCGGGAGTTTGCCTCAGAGGGCGCGAACTTGTCTCTGGGTCTTGCCCCGCACCCTGGGTGTCGAGCACGGTTTGGGGTGTTGTTTCTTGAATTTTTGCTCGAGCAGTGGCGCTGCCGTGCTCGTTCTCCGGATGATCCGATTCCAGTATGCGTAAGAGATATTCTAAAGCCCCCTTCCTGGCGCGCCAAATTTTGTAACTAGGATCGAATCGAATATATTTTGAGAGGAGGTTGAATTATCTCGTTTATATAATAGAAAATCGGATTACAGAGGTGAGTCAACTGGTTCGAATTACAAAACAGCTCGAACCGATATTGAGATATCTGGGTCGAGTTCGAGCTTGAGCAGAAAACAATTAATTATCTAAGAGGTAATCCTTTTCTCCAATGGTCCAAGATGATCTCTTTAGTGACTCTTCATCTCCTTTTATAGCCTTCTAACAAGGGTTTGGAGAATTAATCATGACTAATTCTTATCCAAACTCTTGCTTTCTTCTTGGACTTTATCTTGGGCTTTTACTCATGGTCTTGAGCCTTAACTTCTTTTCCTAGGATGTTTGGGCTAGAGCCCAAATATACACGCAACAAAATGAAATCTTGTCCCAAGCTAAAAGTATTCAATTGAGACAAAAAAAATTGGAAGTTTAAACATAAATCCGAGAAGTAACAAGGGAAAATTAAACCGAATTGCAAAAACGTTCTAGAATATATTATGAGAAGCAGCACGAGGACATGAAATAAAATTCAAAATTGTAACTTTAAATTGAAATTCGAGTAGCATCAAGAACACACCAAACCTGATTCTTCTTAAACTCTCATCTTCAGCATCGACAATTGATTAAAAAGATGGCAGTGTCTCATATTCACCAGCAAAATCTTTATCCCTCTCTACATATATGACATAAAGTAAGTAAGTTAACATCATCAGTTGTGATCAAAGATCGCGTAAAATTTATAATTACTATTGGTTACAATTTTATATAATTCACATCCCTCAACTGGCGGTACTCCAACGTACATCTCCAATGAGGACTTCGTACTAACAATAACATTTGCTTTACGGAAGGCGAATAAATCATATATATAATTAGGGAGTCCTCTCTTCATCTAAGGTGTCCACATAAGCAAAAATTTTTTTTAACAATTAATTTTAGTTTTAAGTTCATTTAGTTCATGTTTATGTATATTTATTGTTACTTATAGCTACTAATTTTTTAATTAAATTAGAAAACAAAAAATAAGTCAATAAATTATAAAAGTAGAAATTAATATTTGAGTATTTACTATGAATTTACGATAACGATAAAAGTTTATATATTCAATTTCAAAAATTAGAAATATGTAAAATGAATATACATATAAGAAAAAGTGAATAAAGATATTAGCGACATCAAATAATCAAAGAAAAAGAATCTTGAGTGTCAGAAAATTGCTAAGAGGCTATTGGTTTTTTTTTGTCATGAACGCACTTACACCTATTCGTTAAAGAAATACATGAGCATATTTGAACCAATGAGGGATGAACGTGTTAATATAAGAGGTTGTTGATATAAAGATAAAGAATATATATTATTTCACTAAAAGCATACTGAACCATCTAATTAAAGATGAGATAATAAGATGAAAATTTAGGATATACAATTTTATTTATAATGTTATATAATTTTATGGAAGTATGAAAGAAAAATATGAAAGTGTTATAATACTATTATTTTAAAGATATAAGGTATAAATTGGTGTAAGACAAAAAAATCACACATTGCTTGAGTTATGTTCTACTACAAATAAGTAAACAAAGTAACATAAAATTGTAAATAGTTAAATCAAATTTTTGTCATTAAGTTTAATAAATGCATCATACGAACCATATTTTAAGATTATTTGAGTATTTATTTTCGAATTAAAAATTACTATAATGAATTACTTTTATTTTTATGGTCATTAGAAAATAATCAAAATATTACGAATTTATATATAAGAGCGTTGAGTAGAAATGTTAATAAAAAACAATTAAAAAAATAGATTCAATGATGTTAATTATTGAAGTATCGTAATTGAGTTTTAGCCGATTGTTAAAAAAAAAGAGGATGTATGATTTCACTAAAGGATATTGAACGATTTCACTAAAATAAGAAAATAATTTGTGATCTTTATGTAAAAATGTACGTAGTTCTACAAAAAGGCATTCCCCGGCGAGCTTATGTAATTCAATATTTGAATCAATGATTTTAAAAATGTAGAGAAACAAAAACTATTTTCGAAATGTTTAAGAAAACGTAAAAAAAAATTATGTATAAATTAACTTTCTATAATTATATTAGTGTTTGGTGAAAAAATGACAAAAGTAAATATATTGGTTATATTTAGAATTTGTTTGAAGATTGGATGAATTTATTATGCAATAATAGATAAAATAATAAGTTCTCAAAAACTAAACAACTATTATAATGACAAAAATTTATAATGACAAATTAATAATCGAAAATATGATATTATAATGTGTAAAAAAATGTAAAATATATATACTAACATAAAATATTTACTAATTCATGTTATACATGATATTGATAGAAAATACAGGAAAATAACACAAAAATATCAAAAGAAGCCAAACTCGCGTAACGCGCGAGTCCAACCCTAGTTTTATAAATTAAGCAAAAAAAAATAGTAGACAAAAATATCAGAAATCGTAAATTTGATGTGTGTCAAATTGTATTTGTACCTAAACTTAGCTAACAACACACTTTAGTTGTTGTAGCATAGCATAGGGTCAAACCAAGGGAGATTAGAATAACTACACTAAGAATCCACGCAATCGAATAAGCTAAGCAATTCAAGGTTTAGATATCGATTTAAAAATCCTAACAATGCACTAAAACTAAGCAAAACAAGCAAATGATAATGAAAATGAAAGATGAACAAGACTAGATAACTAAATTGAAACTAAACAATGCTAAAGCAAACCATGATCAAGTTTAAACAAAATCAAATGCAAAAGTCAATGATCTAAAAACTTATTCAAATATGGAAATGTATGGGCTTTGGGCAAAGCAATGGACTTGAGGTGACTAATAACTAACTAGTGATGCTAGGACTAACTATAACATGAATCACTAAAATAGACTAATCCACTTCCATGATAATAATTCATTCATTAATCATTCAATTAGACCAATTTCCCAATTGCAATTAAATGACTAACAATCATTAAACTCAAGTTCATAAAGTAACTAATTACCTTAAACATCAACTTCCATTGGTTAAGAATAAAAAGCAAGATTAAGATTGGCCTAGACATTTCATCGAACACCTTCCGGGCATAAAATATCCATGATCTAGATTTAGAATGATCAAGTCTAATCTAGCATTAAACACACCTTAATCTTTAGAAATCATAAGAATCTATCCCTAGACATCACTAATCATTCATTAATCACCTCTAATCTACTAAGCCCAAAAACCCATAGAGAAACTACTCACTACTCATGATACTAAACATAACCATAATCATAAATAAAGACATAATCATAAAAGCAAATGATAATAGATTGAGAAATTTTTAATAAATATAAAAACTAGCAAATATCCAATCACAAATCATAAGAAAATAGGTTTGAAGCATGAAAAGAGAAAGTCTAATCAAACTTAGGTTTTCTTGTGTCTAAAAAGCATATTTATAGTCAATAAAATTGGAACTGGGTCGACCCGGGATAAACCGAGTCGGATCATAAAAGTTTGGATTCGAGAAGGTCCATATTGAGGGTCGGACCTCAATATCAAGCCACCATATTGTCTCTGTTTTGTTTGCTTCAAAAACTCTATTTTTTTATCTCTCCAAACTGAGGATCGGACCTCAATATCAAGCCACCATATTGTTTCTGTTTTTAACACATTTTCTTCATTTCTTAGACATCAAATTGACTCTTTACACCAACTTGTGCCACCTTCATATCTTTTTGAATTCCTATTGTTTTGCATCCAAATATGCTCCATGTTGACTCATTGAGGAATCACTATCTCCAAACCTATAAACACACAAAAGAGATGCAAATGCCTAAATGATATGCAAATATGGAATAGAAACACAATGAAATGAGATTTAAATACGGTAAATCATGAATATATCACCTATACGAGAGAGATATATATACTCAGTAATCAAAAAGTAAGAAGAACAAACGCACATTGTAATTAGGCTTATGATTAGTGGAAGTGTCTTTGAAGATCCTAAAGAATATGGGAGTGTAGTCTTCCAAATAATATAGGTGATTTGGAAGAGTACACTCCTGTATTCTTTAAGGTCTTTCAAAGACACTTCCACACATGAGCTACTAGATAACTGAGGGTGTCGTCGAACACATTTGAGACCGAGACGAACAAGGCTTGAGAGACAAAACAATCGCATGATTCAATGAACCAGAGAGACTCTCTCTTGAATCCCTAAGAGATTCAAACTTTTGAAACCAAACAAATCCTCAGGGATGTTACCAGTGAGATTGTTCATACCAAGACAGAGATGCTCGAGCAAACACATTTCAAGTGAAATCTCCGGGCAAATAGAAGAGGGAGAGAGAGAATTATTGTAATTAGAAGAGAATTGGCTAGCGAGCAAGTAATATGTCTTTGTTTCATTTAATCACTTTTGGATTGATTATCTCGATTTGGTTTAGTTCAGTTCGATACAAATAATTTAGTTTAGGGGAAATTGACATGAATATTATGTTTTTGACTCAAAATTAGGAATTTAACAGCTACAAAAAAATAATTAACTCTATAACAGTCAGATGAAACAAAATGACTATATTACCCTTATTTGTTTACACTTTCCAATTAAAAATAATAATTAAAAAACATAGATTAAAATTACCAAAATAAAAAACCCAAACCTATTATTCTTCTCTTTTTTTCTACGCCTCATTTTCTTTCTTCCTCCTCTTTTCAAGTTGCATCTTCTTCATCCTCTTCTCTTTATTCTTCAACAATCTCTGATTCAATGAACCAGAGAGACTCTCTCTTGAATCCCTAAGAGATTCAAACTTTTGAAACCAAACAAATCCTCAGGGATCACTACAAGAAAACACTGGATTTGTGACTCCCAAAAGAGTCACAAATCCGTCGCTAAAGGCCTTTTTGCGACTCTACTGTGACGGATTTCAGTGGTTGCTAAAATGGCGTCACAAATTAAAAGCGTCGCATAAGAGTCACTTTTTTGTGACGAATCTGTGACCACATATCGCCGTCGCAAAAGTGTGACGAATATGAGACGGGTATTTGTAGTCTTAAATTACTGACGGATTTGTGACTTCCTTTGTTGGTTATAAATTTCTGATTCATTTGTGACGATTTTTTAGTCGTACTTATGCGACCACTATGCGACTCCTTTAAGTAGTCGTAGATTAGTGTAATTACTGTACACAAGTTAATGATTTTTTCAATAGTTTTCAATTTGTTTTGTTTTCCTTAAAATTAAAAACACTTAAAGCAAGACTAAACAAAGATTAGTAAACCAAATGTACAGAAAGTAAGTAGAATACAATTATCATACATAAAGTCAAAAATATATTCAAAAGCAATAAAACTTAAAGTTTATAGTGAAGGTTGGGTAGGAGAAGTTGAAGTGTCAGACATGGCCATAAGGTTGTGCGATGGGTGGTAGAGATCTTTGACATTTCATAGATCTTTTCCTGACCTTTGTGTTGCTCCTCATCGCTTCATCGTTGTTCCTCATCAGGTCGCGCATTATCCTCGTCTTGAGCAGCAAGCTAACACTGAGCTAAATCTAGCTGCTCATGGATCTATGCAAGTTCTGACGTAGAGGAGCTTGGATGCTCCATTTCCTCTTTCCTTTCCCAACCATCTCATGTGGTTTCCCAAGTCCAAATATTGTTCCCTTGGGATCAGTCATTGTACACTGAAATGTAAACAAAACATGTACATGTAAGTATCAATGAAATTTAGAATAAACATAGAAGATAAAATATTTGAGTTAAGAAATCTGCAAAACAACCACTAAATGTATCCGAATTTTGCATCTACCATTATCATTCAAAACCAAAGGCAAAAGGAATCAAACTCTAAAACCACTATGTTCACAACTATAAGCTGGAAGATGAACAAATTGTATTGATTCACAACATAGTTAGACTTAATTGATCCAGTTAAAACCAAGATAGTTCACAACGCAATCAAGATAAGCAGTTCACATCTCAGTCAGCCAACCAACCAAGACAAAATATACACCACAGAAGTTTAAATTTTAGAAGCATAAACATAAAGCAATAGCAGAGAACAGAAGAGAAGAGAAAATACCTTAAGGAATATCGCTTTAATCTTAATGAGAACAAAATTTGGTTTATGCTTGAACACAAGAACACAGTAACCGAACTAAAGGCGGATAGAAAGTCTTAAACATGACCAGATAAAGATATGACAAGCTGATATAACAAAAAGAATTCCAATTCATAATCACTTGTTCAATTTCTGGTTCACAGCTAATAAAAAGGGCAAACAGTTCAACAGATGAATGTGCATAACAGTATTGAATCCTTACATTTGCAATAATTAGTGAAGTGTTAAACATAATTGTGCATAATCAAGCAAAAACAACATGGTTTCTCAAGCATAATCAGGCAATACAGTACGAGTTCGAACATCACATCATCACTACAAAGGTAGATTAATACTCAAACCCAAAACTAAAAACTTAAACTTTGCTAGCTTTACCTTCCCATCATCAATGACTTTAGATCCAAACATATACTTGGGATTCTCATGGTCTCTCCAACGTAAAACATCACTAGATTGATCCGTTCCAAGGAAATGGTAATACAGCTCATGGTATAGATTAGAATTAGTCTCTGTACCAACATATATCTTCTCTCCCTCTTTACAACAACAAACCACAATCAGAAATAGTAACTAAAAACACAATCTTTTCAAACCAATCTCTCAAAAGTTAAAACGAAAACACTTACTATGGAGCTGGATAGCGATTGTAGAAAACCCCTTTACCATCATGTGTCCATGTAATTCCACTAAACTTAATTTCACCAAAATGTAACATGTCAAATGTTGAAATACTTGCGAGTAATACTCAAAAAAAATCTCAACTTTAAGAAACCCTTACCCAAGATAAACCATCAGGCTCCACTTTCTTATCTTGAATCCTCATCACATGAATCGAAACCCAATCCGCGTCGACTCGAAGAGCAGGTGGTGTGAATCTAGCATATCTGGTCGCGGATCCACCATCACCACAGCCTGTGGAGAGAGGGTCTGTTGGGCTTCCTCCTCCACCACCACCACCGCCGCCTGCGGCGAAAGAAACTCCTCGGTTTTCACCACTACCACATGCGACAAGAGAGACACCGCTGTTACCTCCACCACCTGCTCTGGATGTACCCGCTTCATCGTTCGGTCGAGCACCGTTCCCACGGAGTTTGGACCTTCCAGGTTGAAGGTTGGTTCCACGACCACCACCAACTCTACTGGTGAAAGAGATCCGAAAGAAAGAAAGAGATGGAGAAGGTATTCGGAAGAGATTCGAAGAACAGATCGGAGGCTACGTTTGGAATCGCCTGTAGCTTGGGAGAAAGTGATGAAATTAGGGTTTTCGGAGAAATAAATTAAAATATCCGCGTTTCGTTATTTTCCCCCTCAAATCCGTCGCAACAGAGTGGCAAACTTTATTGGGTTTATAAGTTGGCCACCAAAAGCCCAATTGTATGGCAAAATGGACCAAATTATTTCAAACCCAATTCCAAAATCAGTCACCAAGGGTGGGAAAATTACAATCCGTCACAAAATCGTTACAAATATATGACCATATTAGTCACATGTTGAAACCCTAAACCCTAAATATTTTGAAGCTAAATTGTGTGACTTAATCCTTTCCCATCTAAATTTCATATGTTTCCAACCTTTGTGTTTATAAATATAGACTTATATGTAACTTAGAAAATCAAATTGGAAATAAAACAATTATTCTCATAGTTTATAATATAAACACATAGACTTTAGGATTAATATTTAGGATTACCTTTAAAAAAATTAATTTTTGTGGTTTTCGAAGATGTGGAAGGTAAATCTAATGTAACTACTACATTACATTAATTTATATTTGGAAAATACATTCTTTCCATGGTAATAGTTATACCAAATTTATAACGGGAGTTGCAAAAGAGTTGAAAATCTGTCGCAAAATAGTCACAAATTTGTGACCGAATTGTGACTCTAATGGTAATCACAGGTCCAAACCCCAAACCCTAAACATTTTGAAACCAAATTGTGTGACATAATCCTTTCAAATATAAATTTCATCTTCCTGCTACATTTAATGTAGGAACATATGGAGTTCTATATAACTTATAAAGTTAAATTTGCAAAAACAATCATTCACATACTTATCATGAAATTAACATAGACTTTATCAATAATATTTGAGATTGATGTGGAGTTTTTTAAAATTTCCAATTTTTAAAAATGTGAGTGGTAAATGTAATG
The DNA here is from genome assembly GCA_900128785.1 of Arabis alpina. NCBI lineage: Eukaryota > Viridiplantae > Streptophyta > Magnoliopsida > Brassicales > Brassicaceae > Arabis > Arabis alpina. The sequence goes on from LT669793.1 coordinate 17,864,208, forward strand.
TAACTTGTACATTTAAATAATTAAAATTAGGGAAACACATGATTTGTGATGTAATAGGTTCCTTTGTTTTCCAAATTCATACTAGGAGTTGCAAAATAGTTGGGAACCGTCACAAATGTTGGAAATAGTCACGAAGTCGTTACAAATGTGTGACCGAATTGTGACTTATTTTTGGCATCACAAACGGTTGCTTTAAAATGACGTTCACAAATGGTGTTAAACATATTTTCAACGGATGATCTGGTTGCCGACATTTGCGACGGAGAGAAAGCGTCACAAAATGTTCACAAATTTGTGACAGATTAGTGACGCCCTCTACTGACTAATTTCGCAGTTGGAAAACGGTCACAAGCTTGTGACTGTTTTGCGACGACCCTTTTCTAGTCGGATATTAGTTGCAAAAGTGTCGCTAATTTATGACGCTACTACAACGATCTTTTTGCGTCGTAAATTTACGACGGATTTTTCATTGTTTTATTTTTCGTCACAAATTCGTAACTAGTTAGTCGCAACGACGTCACAAATATCTGTGACGGAAAAAAGCGTTACAAAAGGTAGTCACAAATCCTGTGTTTTCTTGTAGTGGATGTTACCAGTGAGATTGTTCATACCAAGACAGAGATGCTCAAGCAAACACATTTCAAGTGAAATCTCCAGCCAAATAGAAGAGGGAGAGAGAGAATTATTGTAATTAGAAGAGAATTGGCTAGCGAGCAAGTAATATGTCTTTGTTTCATTTAATCACTTTTGGATTGATTATCTCGATTTGGTTTAGTTCAGTTCGATACAAATAATTTAGTTTAAGGGAAATTGGCATGAATATTATGTTTTTGACTCAAAATTAGGAATTTAACAGCTACAAAAAATAATTAACAATCAGATGAAACAAAATGACTATATTACCCTTATTTGTTTACACTTTTCAATTAAAAATAATAATTAAAAAACATAGATTAAAATTACCAAAATAAAAAATCCAAACCTATTATTCTTCTCTTTTTTTCTACGCCTCATTTTCTTTCTTCCTCCTCTTTTCAAGTTGTTTCTTCTTCATCTTCTTCTTCTTCTTCCTCTTCTCTTTATTCTTCCATCGTGATTTCTTCTTCTTCTTTTAATTTTTTTTCTTCTCTACACAACCATCATAATAGATCTCGTCTTTTTTGATGATCCACAAAATCAATCACTTTATCTTATATCATTACCATGGCTCGAAAATCTTAAATCAATGATTAAGATGATGATTTATATCATTCGTTAAACTCTCCATTGTCGTTTTCTCTCTTGGTATAATTGAGCCACCGCTGGAAATCGTTATAGTTAAATATGTTATGGAATCAATGTAAAAGGTAATGATAATAGTTAACTATGTATGATATTCTTTTTCATTATGCAAACAATAATAGGTAACCACGATCTGTAGTCAACTATGTTATGAAACCAGTAGCCAACTATATTATGAAATCAATAGTCAACTATGTTAAATAAGCAACTATCACAATAATATATTTGTATAGTCAACTATGTTATGAAACCATTAGAGTAGACTATTTTATGAAAATAGTTAACCAAGCTTTTAAATTGGTAAACTATTTTGAAAAATAGTTAACTATATTATGAAATCAATATAATATGTAGTTTCAAAAATATTCAAATATAGTATCAAATAGATAACTATTGTATCTTTTTCGTACGAGTAATTTCTGACCAAAATTTATTTTGTTTGCAGATCAAATCTAATTTTTCAGAGATAAAGTAACAATTGATGGAGCACAAACGAGAAGCAAAAAGCTAGGAGAAGTTTTTCAGATTTATGAATATAATATTTTTAGAGATTTTTGTTTTACCAATAATAATTAAAACATTTAATATGGACAAAATCGTCCACTAATTATTTCTCTATGCTAGTCACCTAATTTTCTTTAATGACATGTTAGATCCTTAATTTTGTACTAAAAACATATTATTGAGCTAATTAACCCTTAGTTTATTCAAATTAAACACATTTCATTGCTTACATATATTGGAAATTAAATGTACATATTCAAATTGAGAGGTGTTCATTGACTTACAGCTCGACTAAAACACTTTGTTTAGAAACTACTATTTTCTTGAACAATTTACTTATTTTATTAGTGATTCAACAATCGTATTTAAATCTCAATCTACTTTGTTTCTCTATTTACTCATATGGGCAATCAATACTATAATAACAAAATGGGTCTCTCCAGCCTCGACACATCAGCCCATTTCTTCTACTAAAAGCTGACACATCAGATTAATGAATAACCAATAAAAACATTTTATTTTGACACATCACTTACCATCTTCCTCCAGCCAGCCTTTCGTCTCCACACTTAACTTCGATAGCATTGATTAGGTCAAATCAGTATCTAATAACTACGTTATTCCCAAAGCGCTATCTCTTTATTTTTGTACACCGAGTCCTTCAAACTTCCTTCATTGAATCTCTATGTTGGAAATCTATTTAACGTGAGACTTCAATTGAGACGTGTGTGGCCGCTTGTCGATTATAAGGTGTTGAAATCGTAGATTGTAGTACTATGTGCCTTTTGCTTTTGATTTTTATCATATTCAATTAAGTGTTGTTATAATAGCAATTGAGTTTATAGAAAAATACTCCTCTGCAGATGAGAAAAGACGTTTTTGTTGGTCACTGGTAAGTCATTTGACATTCATCAGTATCATAATATTATTATGGGTGCTGCATTTTTAATTCCTAGATGAGCCACCACGTCCATAAATCTCTTGTGTAAATGTGGTGTTTATATCAGACGCGGTCGTTTAAGTGTCTTACCGGATGGATACTCAGCCACGGAATTTCCTTTCACCAGGTTTCTTATGTTTCTTTTTGACAGAGGTTTCTTATGTTTCTTACCAAGTTTCTCTACTCTTTATGTAATTCACTTATCTATTACAATCTAATCTCGGCTATGTGTGTTTTTCTTATTCTCAGAGCTTTGGAGTTTATTCAAGTATATTCGGAGTTTCAACCAACGCTATTACAGTTAGGAGGGGATTAAGTTGTTACAAGTAAAGCATCTTTAAGTCATTGAGAATGGCAACAAAATGAAGGTAACATAATCCTTTCTCACTATCACGATAATTAATTTTCAGATATAAGTATATAAAGAAGAAAAAAAAACGCTTATCGTCTTTAACCTTAATTTACATGTTGGTTTTGTTTTCACGGCTTATAAACCAATTCCTCAGAGTTATACATCGTGATCTTAAGACCAGCAACATTCTCTTGGATGAAAAGATGAATCCAAAAATTTCAGATTTTTGATTGGCTCGACTATTTTAAGGAACTCAAGATCAAGACAACACTGGCAGAGTAATTAAGAGTCCCTCCCTTCTTCTCCCAATTTTGCAAATCAAAGTTTCACATTTTATATACAAGTTTTTTCCCGAAAATCTGACATTTATAGCTTTAAGTTTTGATGCTAGAAATCATCACCGGAAATGAGATATTGAGCTTTAGCTTTGGAAAAGAAGACAAAAACTTTCTTGCATATGTAGTAAACACACTTAAAATCTGATTACAAATCAAGTTGAGATAAATTTTGGTTTCTTGAATTTTATAGTTTTTTTCTTTGGGTTTTTAGATCATTGTAACATCATTGTGGATCATGGAATGAAACTGGAGGAGTAGATCTACGGGATCAAGACATTTCTTTTTAGTATTCTGCTTTGAATTCGGTTGAAGCAGTGGTGATGAGATGTGTACAGATAGATTTGCTTTGTGTTCAGCACCAAGCAATGGACAGATCAAACATCAAACGAGGTGTGGAAATGCTGACAGTGAATCTTCCAGAGCAAAAAAAACTTTGTTTTGGGTACGAGTGAGGAGGATTCTCTTTCACTTAATTTTAATAATCATAAGGGTTTGTTTTCTGATGATGAGAATATACTGGCCAAGGAAAAATAGTAATCTCTATGAGTAAATTATACGATTGAATAAAAAATTTGTTGAGTTTTCGAAGTTATCCATAAGAAATAATGTCGTAGGCTCAGCTCTCTTGTGTATATATCTTTATTTATATTCAAATTTTAAAGCTTTGATCATGAAGTTCATGGAGTTGATACTCAATGATGTTAATACTAATGCTGTTGAAAAAGGTACATGAGCAAAATTCATCGAGTATGAATATATATTTACTTGGAAGCCATTACATATTAAATCAATTTGCGTGTACCCATTTGATTCAAATTTGAACAAATGCATTTAAATGTCGAAATTATATAAACAAACAACATAATCTGTTATAAAGAATATGATTATAAGCAGAAAAATAATCAACATTTTACTTGAAAATTAAATTTTAACCAAAAAAAATCCTTGACTACGAAATTATACTAAAGTACATTGGAAATTCAATCGAAATCATTTGTGTTTATGTTAAACTTTAAGCAATCGAAAGGAATTTTAAAAACCTATCTATTTATAACTTAATTCAATTTTTATTCATAAACTATAATTAGTTACATGTGAGTGTATGTAGTTTTTAAACAGAATTCATGATACAAAACTAAAAGCAATCCATCACAGCATCAGAGAAATTCTCAACTTCAAAAACAAAAAGACCAGAAAATGCTTCTTATATATGCATACCAACGGAGAACATTTTAACAAATATAATTGCATAACCAAAAGTCACATATGCGATAATAATAGAAAAATACCTTTATACCTTTCTTATCCTATGTTTCCTCCTTCTTTCATTGCTTAAGTGGAACCAAACTGTACATGAGATTTACAAGCACAAAAACACCAAGAATGGTGCACCTCTTCCTAAAGACAGAGGGATCAAGAGGGTCCTAAAGACCAAGCTCAAAAGAAATTGAACACAAAAAATGTAGACCAAACTATACAGAGGACTGAGCGCTCTCATCAACAAAAAGTTGTTGTAACCAGCGAGGAAATGAGCTAGCCACATAAGATTGAGTACGGAAATCCTTTGTGACACTCCTCGCAGTGAGAGCCGCTCCTATGTTAGCTTCAGCCTTTTCCACAACTATCTTCCCATCGGAGAAGCTCTCCAAAGCCTTTTGAATCTCCATAATCTGATAGACAAAAGCTGGCCAATCTTTTGGCTTTAAGATCGCTTCAACTAGCTCATGGAACTCCACTGCAAAGATAATATGTTTCCTCCTCACTCGTACCTAAAAGATTTTATTGGCATGTTTGACTTATAAATCATACATTCTAAATATTTATATGAAAAAATCCCGCAGCGTAGCGCGGGTGTTCACCTAGTAACATTAAAAACAGAAAACACAAAACTTAGCTAAATGCCTAACTGCATTAACCATTGGCAGCTACATTCCCATTACTTATCTGTGTAATCTTAACGTTTTTTTTTAATAAACAAAAATATCAGTTAGCTCAGTCCTTTAAATCTAGACACCATATTTCGTAAATCGTATAGTATGTTGTGAAAATCAAATGAAAGCATCTACTATATGAAAGGGCAAGGGCTCTCTCATTGGAGTGCCACCTCAGCTCACCTTATCATGCCACATTTGCAACGTATTTTTCAAAAATAGAAATAAAAAATACAATTAATTGATGAAAAACGAAATGTAAAAGAAAGAAATATATTGAGAAGCGGAGGAAGGAGCTCGTTTGATCAGCGAAGAAGGTATTTGTTTTACAATTTTACATAGAAATTTGGTCACATGAATTTGTTGCATAAGATCGACCAAAGAATTAAGGCTAAGGAGAGGATGAAATCATCAGCCATATTGAAGTATATGATCTCTTTAAACTGATATGTAGTTCTATGAGAAATAGAAAAGGTTCGTGGTCTTGTAGCTAGATGGACATAAGGTGATTTTCAATGTATACAAGTTGATTGTATACATGTTTACTTTAATTGATTTAGGTAGATCTCTTTTTGTATTTTTCTAACAGAGCAAGAAGCTAGCTAATTGGGTTTCACATAAGCCACGGTTACCTATATCATTTGGGACACACCACTCAAAACCATCCGAATCTGATCCATGTTGACTAGAGCAACAAGAGTCGAGGCTTTTGGATGCAAGATTTCCCATGAAGAGTGATGAAAAAATCCACCAAAAAGTCATGGATTATTGATTACTTCACTATTCTTAAGTAGCCTTAGTTTACTAAAACCTTACCTGGTCGATGTAACTTGCAATGTCAATGATTCCTTCTTCAATAAGTTTGAATATTCCAATTCTTTGGTACTTTCTATTTCTCAAAAATCAATGTTGTCTGTCTCAATGTCCTACTTTTATTAATGAATTTTCCGATGCATATGAGAAGCGCAAGAGGCCAGCGGAGAAGATACCAAATAATAAAAGGGAAACAAACCGGAGAGACTATGATGAAGAGGTAGGTACTACAATCCCATTGTTGCCAAAGTTATCACATTTTTTCTACAATGGGTTAGACTATATCACACCTCTTCTTTGTTCTCAAAAGTAACTCAAAATGTTTCTCTAATACCCTAGCTCTTTAGAAGGAGGCTCAAGCAAAGCTGGTCAATGCTCTTAAGGTAAGTTGAGAGGAAGAATGGTAGAAAAACGAGGGACTGGATATTCCTTGTTATACTTGGCAGTTGTTTTTATGTGCTATGTCCTTTGATTGTTAGTGCGTGGAGAACTGGTTTGAAGAAATGGGTTTAAAGTAATGTTCCTTTTCTTTGTTCTTTTATTTGAGTTTTGTCTCAACATATTAGTTTTGGTTGTTTTTTCTTTCTCAAATTTATAACTAAAAGAGAAAACACACTCTGTGAGGTGATTGTAGAGACAAAACAGAGCACTCTTAGCTCTTGAATGTAGACCATTTCAAGCCGTGATACTCTCAAGGGAGAGCAGCCTCTGATATGATCAAGTTATCGAGCCAACGAGGGCCATCTCGGGAGATATAGGATTGGTGGCGCCTCTCGGGAGATATAGGATTGGTGGCGCCTCTTAGTGATAACACTTTTAGCCACGGCTTGAGCGATTTGATTGTATGATAACATAGTCAATGTATGTCTATGTATCAATGTATGCTTATGCTATACATTCACGGTCACTTGATGCTCTAATATTTGTAATAGTTTTGACGTATACTAAGTACTAAATATCAAGCATGTTCTCTTTTTACTATGAACCTTCAAATTGCTACTCTGATAGTTCTAAACATTCGTAAATTCTTTTAATTTTTCTACCATTATTATTATCCTCTTGTATATCACTTTTGAGAATTAGACTAATGATGATATTTTTAGGAATAAAATTTTAAAATGTGGAGAGGAGTTTACTCTGAAATTTTAGAATTTATTACTATAATATGTAATTAAAGCTACTACTAGCTAAAACAATACTAATTTATTTGTGAATGAATTTCTACAACAAAAAGTGAATGAATTTCTACAACAAAAACCTGCACGTAGTGCGGGTATTCACCTAGTTATATATAATGAAAGCACTATACGACTTTGATATAAAAATGCATTTTAAATGATTGACGATGGGAAAATGTATTGTCGTTGATAGATTAATTTTAAGTGAAATTTGTACAAAATTACAAACTAATTACCACATACCAACCACATGCCGTCTTTCGAATTGTAATTTTTTTTACAATGGACCACTTTTAGTAATGAAATATTGATTAAAATTTACTTTTGTCGTTACACAAGAAAAAAATGCATGTAGTTACAAGGGTATATAAGATGCATTTAAAATGTTTGGCGATGGGGAATAATAATTACCATCATCTATTCTAAAGAGTAGACTAGAGGGCAGGTCTTGGAATAGGAAAAAACACATTTTGAAAAAGTCTCAACCCATAAGAAATGACATCGAACATTCATCGGGACATATGGATTACCTTAGAATGAAGTGCTATAGTGATAAACCTGATCAATTTTCAGGTCTTGGCTGGTATGTGTTCCAAGTTATAGAGACAAGGATCATGATGAGAGCAAAAAATTGGCGACAAAGTCTCTCCTCTTTACACCCAGAGATTGAAGATTTAGGATGGGTCATGCAGTACAAAAGTAGATTTCACAACAAAATGCTTGGAGTTGGTGAAGATAGTATCTACATCGGTGGAGGGGCCAGCGTTTGAAATCCATTTAGAATAATTACAAAGGTTGAAGGCGAAGTTCTCAATTATCTCTTTATCTCATATTTTGTGCACACTTAATTCAAAAGTTGAGTGGCTTGCGGATGGTGCTCGACTAGCTAGTTCCGATCTTCACCACCACCTTGGGTTTTTGGGCCGTGGTAAATTAGTTTATAATTTTGATGACAAAAAAACAAAAAAACTAGAGGGCATGCATAGCAAAGACAAATATGTTTGGAATTTCACAAAATCTAGACACTACACTATCATATCTGGCGTTGGACTCATGTAAATCTTTTTTCAAAACTCAATAAAGTGTCGGAAGTCCTTCAACCAAGTTTTGAATCTTTATATCAAAAGGCATAGAGATTCAACATTATCGAAGATACACAACTTTATGTGAAAATGTCTAAGTAATAGCCTGCCTATGGCTAGCACCTTAGCTGACATATACCTATCTAAGGATCCCTCATGTTGAAGATGCCAGAGAAAGAAAGAGGATGTAAACCATCTACTCTTCCTTTGCCCTTTTGCCAGATTAGTATGGAGCATCTCATCAATTCGAACTCCACAAGGTGGGCAGTGGTCAAATTCATTTTACATAAATTTTCATTGGATATTTAAGGAGAAGAATGAACATGGAAGATGCATGAAGCATAAGACCTTACACTAGGCCTAGGCACAAAGTGGATATCCGGAAAATATTTGGTATCCATGATCCGTTCTGATGTTGATGGAGGCTAAAGAAAAATCGAAACAATTTGACCTATAAAAGAGTAGAATACTCAGCTAAACAAATGATCACAAAGGCAAAGAAGGACGCGGAGGTATAAAAACAGAAGAGAAGAGAACCACTTAAAACCAACAACAAACTCATCAAAAACAGTGGGAGCCACCCACAATGGGATCTCTTAAGTGCAATGTAGACGAACCTTGGAGTAGAGAATGATTCGAAGTGTGGGATTGGATGAGAGCTAAATAGATCATAAAGACAAGGTCAAGTGTTTGTGAGCAAAGAATTATCCGAGAATGCAAAGTGTGTTTGACACCAAAGCCGAAGCTCTTAGGTGGACTATGTTAATTAGAACAGCTTTGGACTAAAGCCCGTGAAACACTTGCTTTAGGCAGCATATTTCGTTTATTAAATTTTGGACATCAAAAATTTATAAAATGTCTTATAATGCAATGGTCGAGGGTGCATTCTTAAGAGTTCTAAATCCGGGCTTGAGCCAACTAATAATAGTTTTCAAAATTTTACTTGCTTTTGAACCATTTTTTTCATTTTTGCTTTGGGCGGGCCAATGGGTTGAGCCGACCTTGATGTTGATGATTCGATCCTTTGAATAAAATCTTGGGTGACTTTCGAATCAAATGCTTACAACATGGTTAAAGTAGTGTAGAATTAAGAAGAGCGGCCAAGAATCCGGTCTTACAAAATATAACTCATTTGGTCCATCTTTTTAAAAAGACTAAAATTATCGTCAATTCTAAAAAATGTAATGGTGTGTGACTGATATAGTAAAGAAGGCTTTCTTGCATGAAGATTATGCCTTGTCAATATTATTGTCGTTTGAGTAAAAAACAAAAAAAGTATTATCAGAAATGAGAAAACCAAAAATCCCGGTTTAACCGGAACATTCTCGGACACTAGTACGATACACGGACACGTACACGCGTTTTGAAATTTCTTCGTAATATCAGAACCGAAATCGAAAAGTTTGTCATTTTCTTATCCTAGATTCCTAGGAAACATCACAAAGCCTTCCTTTTGTCTTTTCTGGCATCATTGTAAATTCTTACTCGTCGTATAAAATCAAATCTTTCTCGATTCGCCAACTAGAGAAGATCGATTTTGTGGTGTCCCCATTAACATTTCTGCACGACCGGTAAGTTTCATCTGCCCTTTTTTCTCTGTTCTTACGCTAGATTCATCATCTCTCCCACTCTGATTTTGATCCCTAATTCTGGGTTTTTCTAAGATCTGCGAATCATTAATCATCGTTGTTGTTTTTGGGTCACATGAGAAATATGTGAAAATAAAATCCGCATGCATTGATTTATCTCTAAGCGTGTTGGGATCAAATTTACAAGTTTGATTCTGTGTGTTTTGGTGATATAAGGTATGGTGAAGGAGAGTGAGTATTACGAGATCTTAGGCGTCAAAACTGATGCTTCAGAAGCTGAGATTAAAAAGGCTTACTACTTAAAAGTAAGTCATTCTTTTGTGTGTTTTGTGATAGTGTAATGTCTGATAATCACTTTTGGTTGGGATTTTATTGTGAATTTCCTTGTTGTTTTTTTTTCGTGTGTTTTTTCAGGCAAGGAAAGTTCATCCAGACAAGAACCCTGGAGATCCTCAAGCTGCTAAAAACTTTCAGGTTAATCAAGAGAATGATAAAGTGTTTTTGTTCTGTTGTTAAATGTCGAGTCTCTGACATTTCGTGTCATTTTCATGAATGAAAGGTATTAGGTGAGGCGTATCAGGTTCTGAGTAATCCGGAGAAACGATTAGCTTATGACAAATACGGCAAAGAAGGTGTTCAACAGTAAGTTTTTTTTGGTCTTTTTTTACTATTCTGCGTCGGTTGGGAATGTTGTGATTTGAAGGTGGTTTAATTTTATCTGGCAGGGACGCAATGGTTGATCCTGCAGCTGTATTTGGTATGCTTTTTGGAAGCGAAGTGTTTGAAGAATACGTTGGGCAGCTTGCACTTGCTTATTTGGCATCCATTGAAGCTGATTTAGAATCATATGAGCCTGATATCAGAAAGCAAATGCTGCAAGACAAGATCAAAGTATGTTTAGTTATTTTCTTTCTATTTTACGCCTCGATGTTCGTTTACTTTTCTTCATTTATAAATGTGGAAATTTTGTTGTGTGCAGGCTCTGCAAAAGGAGAGGGAAGACAAGCTTGCGGCAACATTGAAAAACAAACTTGAACAGTTTGTGGAAGGACGAACCGATGAATTTAATGAATGGGCAAATGAAGAGGCAAAGCGGCTTTCTTCTGCCGGTAAAAAACCACTTTTGCATTTCTTCAAGAACCTATATTTATAAAGGACAAGTCTTTTGGCTCCTAACAACAAGAAATATAACATAACCTCGTTTTGACTGTTTGAAGGTTTTGGCGAGGCAATGATGCATACGATTGGTTACATTTACACAAGAAAAGCTGCTAAAGAGATTGGGAAAGACAAGCGGTTTATGAAAGTTCCATTCTTAGCGGAGTGGGTGCGTGACAAAGGCCACCATATGAAATCTCAAGTGATGGCTGCTTCTGGTAAGAAAAAAAGCAAGAAACCGATATCAATTGGTTTCCTAACCGAATATAATCCTTACAGCGGATGTTTTTGTTCGATTGGTAGGTGCGGTTTCGTTACTTCAGTTGCAGGATGAAGTGAACAAGTTGAATGAACACCAAGGAGATAACAAAGAGGAGCATATTCAGAAAGCCATTGAAGCTAAAATGGATGCTTTGCTTCAGTCTCTTTGGCAAATCAATGTTCTTGACATCGAATCCACTCTATCTCATGTCTGCCAATCTGTAAGATACCTAAGATTCATCTTACACTATATAACCATTGTTGTAATAATAACTAAACTAATTAATTAATCTTGTTGTTAATTTTGGCTCTCTCACAGGTGCTTAAAGATCCAAGTGTTTCCAAGGATGTTCTTCGAGCTCGAGCCATAGGACTGAGGAAACTTGGAACGATCTTCCAGGTGAGCAAGAACAAAAGGGTTCGTAACTTAAACATAACCGAAAACTTATTGGGTTTTAGATTAAAGAATTGATGCTTTGAATCCTGAGAGCCATATATATATGTTTTAGAAATGCAATTTTCAAACTGTGAATCTTTCCTTGTTTATCTTTTGCTAAAATCTTGTTTAAGGGTGCTAAGAAACCGTACACTAGAGGAAGCAGCTTGCGTCGTGAATCTAACGTGAAACTGGACACCGGAGGTTCTTCAAAGGCGACGTCTTGAAACTCCCATTGCCGAGATGCAGCAGAAAACAGAGAAGCCAGAATTGAATATGCTATTTCATTTCATATTTTGTTTCTCCCTATTGGTTGAAGTTGGATTTGTCCTTTAATTTTACTTTCACTAGTTTTGTAGAGATTGTTTTCTTAAGATAAATTTTGTTTGTGTAGATGATACATTGTTATTCATAATTATAGTAAGTGACACTCTTATTAACCAAGAGAGAGTTCACGACATGTAAGCAAAATGTGTGCGAACAAGAGACGGTCTTGCGAGAACAGAGATTCGTCTACATGAACAAAATGAAGTTTTCTTGCTGAGAACTTGCAAAGGGGACCCGAAAGTGAACCAGGTATATTGAGTATGAACATTAGCTACAGAGAAGAAACTAATTTTCAATGCTCCAATCTCGATTTTTTACGAAATGTATGGAGCTTAAGACTTTAGAATTTCTAGGTTATCCAAAAAAAATACTTACATAGATCAGGAAGTAGATGTGGTGAGAACAAGTGAAAAGAGATAGAGCCGTAATTGTGTTAAACTCATCTTAGTGTTACACTAATGTTGGTGAGATATAGACTGATAGAGATACACCACACTGGTTCAAATCACAAGATTACAAATTTTGTTGTTGCATAATTGGTTCGCATAAATAATTGATAGTTTGGAACTAGTGATTATTAATTATTTATGTGGTTGTTCTTAAAGTATAGAACGTGTTTGTTTCGCGTATTTGTTCTTTCCTCGTCGGCTTCACAAAGATCCAAAGCGTGTAGCATGCACAAGAGTTTATAAATTCTCTATTTTAGTCCTCCAAAAACACAAAATTTTCATTTAGCACACCCAAGTTTGTTTTAATGCTTATAAGACCGTCCCATTTAACGTCGACACTTCGTAAAAGTCGACGATGGTCAAATAATTCGCTACCCTTCCTTTATTTCTCTTTCAACATGACGTCGCATTACGTCACTTTGTTAAATAATACCACTAAAAGTAAAACTAACAGTGACGGTAGAGCAATAAGTCAAACCGTAGTGTTTCTTCCGTTTTCATTAAACCGACGACCAATCAAACTGCTCCATTTATTAATCTTGCATCAAATGGAATCGATTTGTTCAATTTTTATGAAATTAATACAAAAATACAGATGAATTATTTTTCTTGAATTATCTGGATTGATTTATTATAAATTCTGATAAATGTTAAACAAACAGTTTTACCATAAACAATTCATTATGATCTTCGACAAACGATATTTTATACTCTATGTTTGTGATAGATATTTTCTATATTCAATGGGTGGAATTATGACTATGGTGATTTTTTTTGTAAACTTACTTTTTTAGTTTATAAATTTATTTACAAATCGTAATATATAGAAATCAAATCCCAAACTTTGAGGAGGTAAAAATTAAATTATTGATTTGATCCACCAAATGAACTTTCAATTTCACGAATTTGTTATTAACATTAAAGTAAACACTAGTTGATATTTTTGTTCAATTGGTACGGTACTACGGTTTGATGGTCTTAAACCGGAATCTGACGGCGTTAAATAAAACCGTCAGAAAAGACTTGTATTCGTCTCTTTCCCTCTCTCTCTCTAATCTCTATAGAGAAGAAGGAACAAAGCAAAGCCTCGCAGTGCTCTTTCCCTCTTTCTCACTCTACAAAACCATTCACCTCTATGTGAAACTGTCTTCGCCTCTTTATTTTTCCGGCGACGTTTTTTCCGACTTCCGATATAAGGTTCGGTGTTCTTAACTCTCGTCTCATCTACTCAATTGTTGTTTATTACTTTCTTGTTTTGGATTTTTTGTGTTAGGTGCCGATTTTAGGGTTTTTGTTTCTATTTTGGGTAATCTTGTAGCTTTCATTGGCTCTAATCTCGGATCTGTAGATATGCCTGATTCAATTGCTATTTTTGGTATCCTGAGATTTTTTTAATTCGGATTTTCTTAGTGTAGATAAGTCATGATAGTTCACTGACTTAGAACTTAGTGGATAAAATGATTGGTCGATTTGATTCTCTCCAAACCTTGTATTGATTTTTCTGGTTTGAACTGTTGATGCCTTGGTTCTGATTGAGTTTTTGGATTTTTGTTTTAGGAGGTTTTGAGGTGTTTTACTGTGGTTTTATGTGCCTGTAAATCTAACGGGAGTGTCTTTGTGCGGTGCTCGCCTGCTCGGTAGTTTTCGCATTCTTTAGTTATGGGGAACGCTTGTTGTGTTGCTGCTCGAGACAAAATGGTAGTGCCTCATACATCAGCAGTCGAGAATTTGCAAAGAAACAATGTGAGGTATTCTCCAAATTGGAGCTTCCGATGGGATAATAATAGAGGACGAGTGGCGGGTGAAGATACCTCTCTAACTTGGTTATCTGATGCCATTACTCGTAATGATATGTCTGATGTCAAATCTGAATCAGCGTTTTTATCATCAGACGGCTCTCCTTTGGCCAATTCCCACACGCACTCATGGCAGAAATCTCCTGCTTCGGGTATAACATTTCACTAACTGTTTAAGCTGTCAAAACTTTAGACTTGAGGCGAAATGTATTGTGACCCGCTAGGACTAATTTTCTATACAACATGTTCAAGATTGAAAAGTCATTGATATGTCTGTTGACATTAATTGTCTCTCTTGTTTGCATCTTGGCTTGCTTTTTCATTGGTATCTTGATCAACTGTGACTTTTCCAAGTTATGACATCACTTAATTGTGTGGCAGATCAATCTTTTTCAAGAAATGCATCCATTGACACCGTCTCTCAACAGGTAAGAAGCTTGTTTCACTGCTTGCTAGCTATATATGCCATGTATCTCTTTTAATATAACCTCTATTTTACTTTTCGTAGATCACCCATAACACTGCTTCTCATCCATCTCCTGCAAAACGATCTCTTTCATTGGCTTCTCAACCGTCATCCTTCTCCGCCTCTCCTTTATCGTCCCAGAGCCACTTGCCAATGCCACCTGCACGTTCATTAACACTTAAGCTGACACCACCTCCTCGTCTATCAAAGCAAGCGTCAGATGGTCAAATCTTTGGATTTACCTCACCGAGCAGAAGCTCAGCAACTGAAGAGAGGCTGGGAAATGAATCTCATTCTGGGCCATCTGATGGTTGGTCCATGCAAGCATTTTCTGAAATGATGGCGTATTCTCGCAGAGAGTCTTGCTCTTATGATAACGAGTCCTTAGGGCTTCGTCGTGACAAGATAGACAATTATAGAACCCGAAAGTCCAATGATCAACAAAATTGTGGCGCTTGCTCGAGAAACTTGTCTGAAAAATCTTTGTTGAGTAGCCAAAAGATCTTTGCCACGAACGAGCTCTCTGTAGCTGCAATCCTAGCTTGTGGGCATGTCTATCATTCCGAGTGTTTAGAGCAAATGACACCCGAAACCGACAAATTCGACCCTCCATGTCCGGTCTGCACACTGGGTGAGAAAAAAACTTTCAAGCTCTCGGAAAAAGCGTTAAGGGCAGATTTGGATTTGAAAGCTAAACAGAACAAGAGACTAAGAAATCGCGTTGTGGACAGCGATGAGTTTGTCATGTTTGATCACAGCCACAAGGCAGGAGCAGTAAGCAGTACTGGACACAAAGGTAAAGTCCCAAAGCTGATATCGAGTTCAAGCTTAAGAAGCTATTCCCCAAAGCCTTTCCTTGCACGACACTTCTCTTTCGGGTCCAGAAGTAACAGTGTTAAATCCCCAAAAGAGAATCACTCTGCAACCTCTCTCAAAAAGAAAGGCTTCTTCTGGACCAAATCTAGCAAACTTTGAAACTGTAAGCATCTGTCTCTCTATAAGCATCTCTTATAGCAAACTGAAACTGTAAGTTAAATCTTATGATTCTTGAATCTTGTTTCAGATTCTAGTTGCTTGCTTCTCTTCGTAAGGTAAAACCGAAGTCAACATTACGGGTACTTGTCGACGGTACACAACTTGTTTGCGTGTACTGTGTTATAGAATTGCTCACAAGTCTCAACAGAAACTTTCTTCTCCCTTTTTTTTGTGCATTCCCAAATTTTCACACTTGTAATTATAATAATTATAAATTTATAATAAATATAAGGTAAGACCGTAAAAGTGGTCAGGCTTTGGATCAGAGGGTGTGAATTGGGTTATTCGGATCGAGGGGTCTATATTATATAGTTTGTGTTTGACATGGAGTTGTTTTAGTATGATCCAATGTTTGTTTGTATAATGTTTTTGGGAATTATACCAAACAGATAATGCTTGTTTTCCGATAAAATATCATACAATGTACGCTGCAACTTGGAAACTTTCAATTCCCAATTAGGCCGTAACGTTTGGTATTCAATACGTCAAGAATCTAAACTTGAAAGAGCAACCAAGTGATGATACTTCTTTTAGCGGTCCACGTCTTTGATCAAATCCAATACATTTCTATATAGGTTTATAAGATAAATAAACACATAGAAACCACCGTAGCAGATGATGATCATCATGATAACGTTGTTCTATCGAACTTATCAAAAAGGAAAAAGTTATTATGTCGGATTCGTGACGTATTCTTATCAAAACACACGTGGTACTCCTTTCTATCCCTGCGTGGCAAAACATTTCACATAACTCGGCACGTCTCATAACCATGCAGAGTAACATGTTATAATATTTATACAACACATTGGTCGACCACAAACGTATAGTCTTTTCCTAAGAAGCATTTGAGAATCTTTCCCTACACAAGCACTTACAAAAGCACCATCAGAAACGAAAAGGCAATATAATGGCGGATTTGAAGGACGAAAGAGGAAACCCAATCCATCTAACTGATGAACATGGAAATCCGGTTCAGCTTACCGATGAGTTTGGTAACCCCATGCACCTAAAAGGTGTCGCCACTTCCACTCCTCATTATAAGGATAGTACTACCAGCGACATTTCTGAGCAACCAACTGCTACCAACACAGCATCACATCCCGTCGCTGGAGCTGCCACCGCAGCAGGAGTCGCCGCCGGTACCACTGCTGGTGCCGGCGCAGCAGCCACCGGGCAGCAGCACCATGGCTCGCTTGAAGACCATCTTCGTCGGTCTGGAAGTTCATCTAGCTCTAGCTCGGTAAGAGATTCTCATGCATAGATTCTGATACGTTCTTTGCCTTGAATGTTTTCTTCAAATGTAAAATGCAACAGTTATTTACGACTTTCTGAAATTATTAGAAATTTTAGAAAGATCCTACAAGTAAACTAGAGTCTAAAACCAGCTTTATGAATCAGAAGTGAACCCTTACTAAAACGTTTTTTCAAATAGTAGTTTAAAGTTTATAAAAAGAGATTATGGTAATTTTCTCCCCAAAAGAAAGTATTGAATTATGCTTATTTTGGAAAAATGTTTGTATTTGGAGATGTTCCTTTTTTCTTATTACAATAATCGGACTTGCAATAGTAATAGTTAATGAGTTTGTGATGTTGAAATAGGAGGACGATGGGCAAGGAGGGAGGAGAAAGAAGAGTATGAAGGAGAAAATCAAAGAGAAGTTCTCAAGCGGTAAGCACAAGGACGAACAAACCCCCACTACGGCCACAACCACTGGACCCATCACCGGAGGCGCCGACCAACACCACGAAAAGAAGGGTATTATGGAGAAGATCAAAGAGAAACTTCCAGGGCACCACAACCATCCATGAATGTTATGCACGTTCCAGTTTTATGAATAAACCACTTGCACTATTTTCTTTGTTTCTTTGGCTTGCACGAATTTCGAATTTATATATATATGTCGTCTAGTTTTAAAAGGGTTTGCAGTTTGTTAATGTGTGACTAATGTCGTATCATGTCCTTGTTTTATTAATACAAAAACAATTGTATTTTGTTAGCATTTGTGATAATTCTATAGTTTTATTCACACACACCATAGTAAGCACACGCATATATGTATGTATACGAAATCGAAATAAGTGGAACTCGGGCTTAGTGGACCGAAAATTTTCTCCTAGTCTTCTAGTCTATTTCCGATTAGCCGGAAATTGGATCTTCTCTGATCGTGGCTTTGCCTATTTGACCCAAGTCTCGTCTTCACTGGACTGGATAAGCTTTGCCAATTTACTTGCACAGTTAGTAAGGATTGTTAAGCAGGGGAATGAGATTCTTGTGATTTGAGCAAAATTTAGATACCTCTTGATTATTGGTTCTTGACAAAACTTATATAATTTTGCTTTGCTCTTTGTTAACAAACCAAGTTTTGATTAGTCCTTTATTCTTTTGTAAGATACTGAAATTGTAAATATGGTGTCTGGAAAAGGGCTTTCAGATGCAAAGAGGAATATGTCTAGGTTTTTATTTTCATTTGTATCGTCAAGAACCTCTAGTTACTGTTGCGTTTATTCTGATTGTGGCTTAACCCACTGGATTCTGGCTTTTGGATTTTTCATTTCCTTGTCTAGAGGTAAGAATTTGCTTAAGAATAAGATCACAAAGAAACAGCCTAATTGTGCCTAGTTCATTTCAACTGTTACCGCCTCTTCTTAGTCAGCTGTTTGATTTCAGGTGACATAGAGAACTCTTTCTATCGGAATCTTCATTCCATCTCCTTCCTTGCTACAAGAATGTTCAGTATTCCTAAACATTCCTGGTCTGTGTTTCGGAACATTCTAGAAACAAAAGTTCATCAACCTCTTGAATGTTAAACTGTTTGATATCTTCATGTGTTGGTAGCAGGAGACCCAGTGGTTCACCGCCAAACTTTCTAGCCGCCTGATTTGCAGTGAATTTTTTTCCCTGGTATGTTACTAACTCGTCAAGTTATCATATACTATCATTACAAACTTCTAGCTTCAGAGAGATGGTTTATATCACTGTATTCCTACTCGGTTCCTGTTTCGTGCTTTAGGAGATCATGTTGCTGAAATATGAAAACTTGATAAGCTAGCTAATGGGAGATCTGGTTAGATTCCCAGTCCTAGATCTTCATTCTTCTTGAAATAGGGAATCATTGTTGTTGCTTTTTTGGTTTTATGTCATAAAGCCAATTTAGCAGTTTTCTAAAAATAAAACATTCTCCACTAATTATAACTTACTCCAGCAAGAACCTAAACATAATAAGTAAACTAAACCATTCTCTCTTTCATGGTCCTTTTTTTTCTGGCTCTTTCTTCAACCACAAGAATCCCAACAATCTCGTTTCGTTTTTTCTTATCATTTTCTTCCTCATTCTTCTCTCTTCTCTCTCTCCTCCCACGATGGAGGGATGGAGATAAGAAAGAAACCAAATATACCTCTGTTTCTTGTCTTAGATTCTTCTTCCATGGCTCCTCCTCTCTTAACTCTCCTCCTCTTCCTAACCGGCCTAACTTCGGCTGTTGCCATCGGTGGTGGCCCAACCGCTGGTTTTAAGCCGGCAGATGACATTCTCATTGATTGTGGAGCCAAGTCATCAGCCAAAACCCCTGAAGGTAGAGTCTTCAAGAGCGACTCAGAGACGGTTCAGTATATAGAAGCCAAAGACGATATTCAGATATCTGCCCCGCCTTCAGATAAACTCCCTTCTCCTATTTACCTTACAGCTAGGATCTTCCGCGAAGAAGCCATTTACAAGTTCCATTTGACGCAACCTGGTTGGCATTGGGTTCGTCTCCATTTCTTTGCCTTCCCCAATGATAAGTTTGATCTCCAACAAGCAACTTTCTCTGTTCTAACAGAGAAATACGTCTTGCTTCATAACTTTAAACTGAGTAACAACAATGACAGCCAAGCTGTTGTTCAGAAGGAGTACCTCGTCAACATAACCGATGCTCAGTTCGCCCTTAGGTTCAAACCTATGAAAGATTCTGCCGCTTTCATCAACGCCATCGAAGTCGTGTCAGCTCCAGACGAACTTATCTCTGATGAAGGGACTTCCCTTTTCCCTGTCAACGGTTTTACGGGTCTGTCTGATTACGCGTACCAGCCGGTTTACAGGGTTAATGTCGGTGGTCCCCTGATCACGCCTCAGAACGACACACTAGGAAGAACCTGGATACCTGACAAGGGATACTTGAAAGATGAGAATCTGGCTAAGGATGTTAAAACAACACCTACAGCAATCCAGTATCCTCCTGGAGTTACACCGCTGATTGCGCCACAGACAGTTTACGCTACAGGCGCAGAGATGGCTGATTCTCACACCATAGATCCTAATTTCAATGTGACATGGACCTTCCCATCAAACCCATCATTTCACTACCTCATTCGTCTTCATTTCTGTGACATCATCAGTAAGTCGCTCAATGACCTCTACTTCAACGTTTACATCAATGGCAAGACAGCTATTTCCGGGCTGGATTTATCAACTGTAGCTGGCGATCTCGCTGCTCCTTACTACAAAGACATTGTAGTGAACTCGACCCTTGTGAGTTCTGAGCTTCAGGTCCAGATTGGTCCCATGGGAGAAGACACTGGTACCAAAAACGCAATCTTGAATGGAGTCGAGGTTCTCAAGATGAGCAACTCCGTGAACAGTCTTGATGGAGAGTTTGGAGTTGATGGTAGAACAACGGGAATGGGGAAGCACGGGATGGTTGCAACTGCAGGATTTGTGATGATGTTTGGAGCTTTCATAGGCCTTGGAGCAATGGTTTACAAGTGGAAGAAGAGGCCACAAGATTGGCAGAAGAGGAACAGTTTCTCTTCCTGGTTGCTACCAATACACGCAGGTGACAGTACCTTCATGACGAGCAAAGGTGGTTCTCACAGATCCAACTTGTACAATTCTGCACTTGGCCTCGGACGCAATTTCTCCCTCTCAGAGCTTCAGGAAGTCACCAAGAACTTCGATGCATCAGAGATAATTGGTGTTGGTGGATTTGGAAATGTTTACATTGGAACCATTGATGACGGAACTCAAGTCGCCATCAAACGAGGAAATCCCCAGTCAGAGCAAGGGATCACAGAGTTTCACACAGAGATTCAAATGCTGTCTAAACTCAGACACAGACACTTGGTCTCTTTGATTGGCTACTGCGACGAGAACTCAGAGATGATCCTCGTCTACGAGTACATGTCCAATGGTCCTTTCAGAGACCATCTCTACGGTAAAAACCTTTCTCCTCTGACATGGAAACAACGACTTGAGATATGCATAGGAGCTGCTCGAGGGCTTCACTATTTACACACAGGAACAGCTCAAGGTATTATCCACCGTGATGTCAAGTCCACAAATATTCTTCTCGACGAAGCTTTAGTTGCTAAAGTGGCTGACTTCGGTCTCTCCAAAGACGTTGAATTGGGACAAAACCATGTCAGCACGGCCGTGAAGGGTAGTTTCGGGTATCTAGACCCGGAATACTTCAGGAGACAACAACTTACAGATAAGTCCGATGTGTATTCCTTTGGTGTTGTACTTCTAGAAGCTTTATGCGCAAGACCGGCCATTAATCCTCAGCTTCCGAGGGAACAGGTTAACTTAGCCGAATGGGCTATGCAATGGAAAGAAAAAGGGTTGCTCGAGAAGATCATCGATCCTCATCTCCTTGGCACTGTGAATCCTGAATCTATGAAGAAGTTTGCAGAAGCTGCAGAGAAGTGTTTAGCGGATTACGGTGTTGATAGGCCAACAATGGGAGATGTGTTGTGGAACTTGGAATATGCTCTTCAGCTTCAAGAAGCCTTTTCTCAGGGAAAAGCTGAGGGTGAGGGTGAGGGTGAGGAGGTTGAAACCGATAAGCCCGAGGCTGCTGCTGCTGCACCTGCCACCATTGCCACCACCACCACCGCAAGTGAACGTCCGGTTTCAGTGAAGGATGACTCTGCGGTGGACGAACACTCAACCGCCATGTTTACACAGTTTGCTGACCTCAACGGAAGATAAAACTAACGCAAGAGTTTGCACCAAACGAATTTGTCATAAAACGGTGTGGTGAGTTAGCAAAAGAAAGAAGAAATTGACCTTCTCAAGGTAATTGGATTTGTTGTAAAACTTATTGTATTTTTATGTTATTTTTGGTGTTTGTTTTGTCACTTCTTTTTGGGTATTTGAAATGTAATTTTTACGGTGGTAGATAATGCATGTATAACAAAATACTCCGATGCATTTATCTACACATCCTCCATGTCATAGGTTGTTGATATACTTTAGGTTACAAAATTCAATTTTTCTTTTATAGTTTCTGTGAATTCTCCTCATAATCGACCGCTCTAAATTTCTCCTCTAATGCTTACATGTGTATGAATTAAAAACAGTAGTTGGGATTTCTTCGAAGCAACAAAAAGTAAATAATTTGGTAAAAGAGAGAATTAAGATACAAGGGAGCTCTTACAGTTAGTGAAAACATTACAGAATCTTTGTTTTCTGAGTTCTTGAGCTCCTCCTCCAAAGGATCCTGTCCTAATAAATATTTAACAATCTGAGTAATTTTCTTCCCCATCAAAAGAATCCCTAATTCATATTTGTAATTCTCATGACACAAACTCAGAAAGTAGAAAGTTAGACACACAAAAAAGCAGGACTTTCAATCTCAGAGCTTAAATTCCTATTAAACTCTTTTCTTCTTCTTGCTCATCACCATGGGATTTTCAATCTCCATGAGATCATCATCTTCACTCTCGACCTTCTCTATTTCTTTCTTATGATTCTCGGGTTGAAACTCGGAGAGTCTCCTCTTCTTAGTAGGAATCTCAGCTACTGAGGAACTCTCTGTGACATCAATGGCGTTTTCATTGTTTGATGTTGACGCGTTGTCCCCATTGGTAGCTGGAGACTGTGTCCATCCAGAGAGTACCATTTCTTCAGGTTCTTTTTCCTCGTCAAATTCTTCCCTGTAACAGAAAAGAATAAGCAGAGGATGCATAAATCGTCTGCTGTTTTCGGATATGGAAGAATTTTCTAAAGCTTTCAGGCAATTTAAGAATCCCAAGATGATGTCTGATAATACAGCCGATCTCAAAAGACAAAAGATTTGATGAAATGGAAAAGTTCAGGGATATGTCGATGGTAAGATCCTCAGAAACTAAACTGACTTTGAAACAAGATCCAAAAAGTCAAAGAAACTAACCTGTGCTTGACATTTATCTTGCAAGATAACTCTTGTTGAAGATCTTCTACCGTGAGAATGCTTCCATTAACAACGGGAGAAGGAAGTTCTGATAAATACTGGAAAAGAAACACGAGCATGTAAGAATTTGAAAAATCCAAGCCTGCGTTTGAAGAGCATATAGTAGGACAGTCTGAGACAAAACCTTCTCTAGATTTGCATTGTAGTTAGCAACCATGATATCATCAAGATCATCACCTACTTCATAAAGAAGCGATGCCCCATGCATAATCAACGGTAGGTTCATTCCAAGCTTCGCTTTGACAATTCTATCAACTAGATCCCGTAGTTTTGATTTCTGAGTATTGATCTCAAGTACTAGAGGGGTCTGTCAATATAAAACCCAATGATTGGTAATGCAACAACGATTAAGAAAGAAGGCTAAACAATAGTAATATGTTTATACCTTGGAACAGACATAGCAAGCAGGATTAGGCTCAAATGGTTCGACTGGCATAAGAAGCATCTTTCTGCTTGGATGTTCTAAGCAGTATGTCATTCTACAGAGAGACATTGAGAATAAAAATGATATCAAGGACTCTGAATCTTATGAAATCCCGTGAAATAAGATTTCAAAATAACAAACCTGTACTTGTTCGCATCCTTTTTCAGCACTTTGATTGCTTCAATAACAATCAAACCAGCAATAATGGCGTTGGTTGTAGCAACGGCATGAACAATGTTTCCAGCAATACCTTTGGCTTCAAAAAGACTGTGCAAAGGAATTCCAAAAGACTCAGCACGGATATTTGCAGCAGCAGTGACAAATTCTACAGCTAACTGATCATCTTTGTCAAACGTAAGGTGTCCTATTTCCTGTGCAGCATATAGACAAAACCATGAAGTAATCAGTACACCAAAACTTATCTATCGACGGAGAGAGTTCCCAGAAAGGACTACACAGACCTTCTTTCTCTTGGCGAAGAACAACTTCAATGCTTCTATGAACAGTAGAGAATTCTGCGTTAGACCCCACAATTCCTGTGGATTCTTGAGGCCAAGCGACGACATGGCAGACACCATTGAATCGCCATCAGTAACAGAACAATTCTGAGTGATTCCATTTTGTTGAGTCAGACTTTCAGGCAAGATGTCCTTACTGTATATAGGCCTCGGCCGTCTACGGTTTTTCCATGTCTCTTCATTGGCCAAAGCCGCTTCAATGTTAGAACCAAACACATGATCATATATCTTCCTACCATACTGCTCAATATCTTCATCTTCTGCACGTTCGAATACATCTTCTCTTTCTTTGGATGAACTTGCAGCATTGTTGGGTCGCACATTAAGATCATTATCTTGATTCTTGTCCCCAAACAACTTCGCAAAGAGAAGTTCTTTCGCCCACACGATACAGTGCACGAACTGTAGAATCAATACAAAATTCATGAAAAACAAGCACTACGGCCTAGATTAAGACTATGCCATATATATATTATGATTTCTCAAAGATTCACAAAAAATTGGAACAAACAAGACAATGTTAATACCTTAGTTGGAGTGCTAGTTATTGTACACACAGGATAGGTCTTTGGAGCAGGTTTGGTTTGGCACTCATAACATTCTGTCTTTCCCTTTACATGCACAGTTACCTGACCCAAATACGCAAAAATAAAAGTATTATCAAGTCAGAGAGAGTTTAACCAATTCAAGCCTAGCATTATAGTGCACCTCACTCATAGATTTTTCTTAGAGAAATGAGAACTGCAAGACCAAAGGGCACGCGTAATAACCTGTCCTAGGAAGCCAGTTGTACCGCTTTCTACAAGAGGAATATCAGCTGCAAGACAAAGGCGATTCACATGACGCCTGGCATCCAAATTGTCCAGTCCATTCAGAACAACATCAAATTGCTTGAAAAAATCAGCATCGAATTCGGGATTCTTCACATTTGCATGGTATGAACTTATATTAATGTGAGGCCTAAATCTCAAGACTGCATCTCTGGCAACCTGATGATAAGGAAAAAAATATATCAACTCATATGAACTGGTGGAATCCTTTGAACTTAGCTCAAGCAAAATTACCTTAGCCTTGGACTGCCCAACATGCGAGCGACGGAATAGAAATTGCCTATTAAGGTTACTGACTTCAATAGTGTCCATGTCAATCTGGAACAAGAGCAAGTCATTAACTTAAACAGAACAGGATAAAAACTAATCTCAAAAGTCACTGCTCAATTCATTTCAAACATGAATCTACCAAATCCACATATCTATAGAATAGGAATTAGTTAATCATGAGTTTACAAGATCCCCAAATTTAAAATTAAACAGTACTAGTTAAGGGATTCCAAACTAAACATCACATATCCAGAGACTTTGAGTTATTACACTAAGCATATAGGCGAAGACAGCTAAACATAGAGTCCTCCTAAAGATAAATTAAGCAATATTCCTAGTATACAGTAGAATCCAGTGTTATCTCATGAGCTTATAGAAATCAAAAAGCAAATCGTTAGTAAATTTTCGAAACCATAAACCCCAAATCAAAAATTCAGTAGCACCAAGAGAGAGAGTCTAAACAAATCGAGGAACTTACAATATGAATGTCTTCGAATCCAGAAAGAGCAAGAGTCTTAAGTAACTCGCAGCCAATCCCACCAGCTCCGACCATAAGCACTTTCGCGCCCTAAAACCCGAGACAGGAAAATTAAAAAAAGCTTCGATTAAATTACACAAAAAGAAAAACTGGGCAGGGTATCTCCAGAGCTTACTTTAATGGCAGATTGTTGCTCTTGCGTAGCCATGGAGAAGAGAGAGTGATACGACGGAGACGATTGAGAGCAGAAGACAGAGGAATGTGGGGATTCGAAAAAGGAAAGCTTTTTCTAGGGCTAATGTTTTAGAATCGAAAAGGGTTAATTTTGATATCTAGGGTTTATGTGGAGTGATTTGGGAATTTTTTTTGGAGAAGAAGAGAAAGAGACGGCGACCCACGTGGCCTCGTGTGTAAATTTCCTCTTTCCAATATTTAGTCTAGTTGACTTTAATTTACAGAATCAATTTACACGTAGTTAACCAATGATTCTGCGCTTC
The DNA here is from genome assembly GCA_900128785.1 of Arabis alpina. Lineage (NCBI taxonomy): Eukaryota > Viridiplantae > Streptophyta > Magnoliopsida > Brassicales > Brassicaceae > Arabis > Arabis alpina. The sequence continues at coordinate 17,890,373 of LT669793.1, forward strand.
TAATTTCTACATTTTTGAGAATTTCCTCAAATCAGTATCCAAAAATACTACATTTTTACAAAAGTTCCAAAAATACCTTTTTTGATCTAAAATTCTAAAAGTGCCACAAAATTAAAAGTTACTTTCAAGGTTTATAATTTAATTTTTTTGGATTTGAGTTAATTATTCCAAAATTAAGGTATAGTTTTAGGGGTAGGATTGAGTTTGAGGTTTAAGATTTAGTTTTGGGGGGAATTGCAAAACTGCCATGTTTGAAATACCACTTTGCAAGAGTGCCACGCCCAAAACTAGTTTCACAAGAATGCCGCAAATTTTGGCAGAAAAGACAAAATTACCCATAAAAAAACTGAATCAGACTTTCTTTTTTTTCTCTCTCTAGCGTGAGACCTATTCGCCATAGATCTAAAACTATCTCTTTGTCGGTGGCCGGACCAACGTCCGAGATCTCTTGGCCATATACTTTTGTGTAAGAGATACGAACGTAGAAGGGAGAACGAAAACACTGAGAAGAAGAAGGTCGCAGTTCTTCCCCCGCTGCAGCTTCTGAACGCCACTTTCAACACCGCCGTAAACACCACCATAACTTTCGTCGCCAAATTATTGAGTAAGCCATCGATTATTCTCCTTTTAGAGAGAAACCATTTTCGATTTTGTGAATAATTGGCGATTTTGGGGTTGCAAAAATCGTCCAACGGTACCGATTGCAGTAACTAAGAACCTTCATCGACGATTACAGCAATAGCCCGTTTTTACACTTGTCAGTGTTTTGGGATGTCTTTAACATAGTTTTGTTTGTGTCTTACAAATGTTGCAGATACGTTTTTTGTAACAAAGGAGTTTCTTGAGTCTGTTGAGAACATTGTTACTTCTCAGTGAGTTGATGCAGCTAGTGTCGTAACTAACTGCAGTTTCGTGCTCTCGTAGGATTAGAACGCTTGTGCTAAACCACCAAGTCCCGGATCTGAGAAACCTGCAAGATGTTACTGATTTTGTTACCAAGTAAGAATCTATGTTGGTTCAATCTGTTCTTTTATATTTAGGCCTCTCTGCATTAATGTGGATTTATGTGGTTTGCCGTCTCTTTTTGTGTGGGGTTTTCCCGGGCTAATATTGGGTCAAAGACCGAAGGAGATGAAGAAGAGGGAACAATGACACTATCATCTGATCTAGGCATAACCGGAGTTCCACAAAGAGGGCAGTTTCACTGCAAGAAATTGGACCGGGGATGACAATTGTTGTGTATATATGTACAATTGACGTATATTGGACCTATTGGTTCTATACTTGACTATGTATGACTTAGCTGATGAGTCTAGTATTGGTACGCTTCGTTTGACTACTACGCAAACGTTTCAGCTTCATGGTGTTGTGAAGCAGAATCTCAAGACCATGATGAGCTCCACTATTAAAAACATGGGTACCACTCTTGGTGCTTGTGATCTGAATAGAAATGTTCTTGCTCGTGCTGCACCTTATGTTAAGACCCTTTTACTAGGGTAGTTTAATATGGGTAATATGGGAATACTAGTAAATCTATCTTAGGTTTAGAACAATTACAATTGGTTCTTGCATTAGCCATTGTTATCTTTCATGTAAGAGTATTTGCTAACGCTGTGTTATTTTTCAACTTGTCAGTCAAATGATGGCTAAGAATTTGCAAAGGGAAAGGCTTTCGTGTCTCAAACCACTCGATGAATCAAGCATGCTTCGTTTAGTTAGCTTATTAATATCACATAAGAAATGGATTGAAGAAACCCCCTACCATTCAGCATCGTTAAAGGATACTATCATCAAGGATTTGTGAACAATCTTCATTAGATGACAAAGGAAGCAAATATTTTACTTCTTAAGTTATTAGCTTTCATGGTGGTTTGTAGTCAAATGTTTCAACAACCGTGTTTGATTATTAATTTCAAAGAATTATGTAGTTTTTGTAGTCAAATGTTTCAACTCTAATAAGATCAGAGAACGGAAAACATTTAAATTTACATTTACGTTTTGTGAAGATTTATGACTAAACCGACCGGAGAAATCGAAACCAGCACATGTTAATAAGATTAAAGGCAATGATAAGCTTGTGCTTTGATTTTCAGCACCATAAACAAAATCAACACCAACTTACGGACTGATGGAAAGTTGTTCAATAATTTATCAAACCTTCCAAAACTTTTAAAATTTGCTTAATTTACAATTTGCTTAAAAAAACCTTATAAACTGTTTAAAAACTTTATAAAAGTATTTTATATAACTTTTTTAATACCTTATAATTTGTTTAAAAAACCTTATAAAAATCTTATAATTTATTATGTATTAGATTTCATCATATAATTTATAAAAACATTTTAGGTACCTTATAATCTGTTTAAAACCCTTATAATTTATTACTTATTATATTTTATCATATAATTTATAAAATATTGTAAAAACCTTATAAATTGTTTAAAAAAAATTATAAACTTTGTAAAAAATTATATTTATAAGGTTTTTATAAGGTTTATAAGGTATTTAAAAATTGATCTATAAAATTGTATATTATAAGGTTTTTGTAAGGATTATAAGGTATTTAAAAGGTTTTATTAGTTGATTTTCATTGTTTTGCCAAACACGACTTTAAATGAATTCTATATTATAAGGTTTTTGTAAAGTTTATAAGGCATTTAAAAGGTTGTATTAGTTGATTCTCATTGTTTCGCCAAACAGGACTTCAAATGGTTTTAAAAATCGATCTATAAAATTGTATATTATAAGGTTCTTGTAAGGTTTATAAGGTATTTAAAAATTGATCTATAAAATTGTATATTATAAGGTTTTTGTAAGGATTATAAGGTATTTAAAAGGTTTTATTAGTTGATTTTCATTGTTTTGCCAAACACGACTTTAAATGAATTCTATATTATAAGGTTTTTGTAAAATTTATAAGGTCTTTAAAAGATTGTATTAGTTGATTCTCATTGTTTCGCCAAACATGACTTCAAATGGTTTTAAAAATCGATCTATAAAATTGTATATTATAAGGTTCTTGTAAGGTTTATAGGGTATTTAAAATGTTGTATTTGTTAAACAAAACAGAACAAATTCAATGTCATTGCTTTATCATTACATGAGATAGGTTCATAATCAAAATACAACACTTATATCGATGGTCATGAGAGAGAAGACAAGCAAATTGATGAGACTGAAAGCAAAAAACGTCTGAGCAGCAACAAGTTTAGGTGAAGGACAGAGTTTATAGGCAGAGTTTCAGATGAAGGAGCTGGAGCACTATTAGTGGCTGGCTTTGGAGCCTCTCTGGTACCAAAAATATATCCCAAAGAACTTTGTCCACCACCCGCACTAACTCCACGATCCATTCTATCTCATGTTCCTGGTAAATACACTTTAAGGCCCCCGATTCAGAACGCATGAGAAATGCAATGAACATAGTAACCAAATTGTAAGTAGAAAAGAAATTGAAACCACAAGTAGACTGGTTATTCAATTCTCTATCATTAGAGTTAGCCAAATCAGAAAAAGCGAGCAAACAAAACTACAATTCTAACTCATTATTTCACATTTCACTATTCATCGACCCCAAAATACATCACGGGATTCGCATAGAACACAGCCAAAATCTGCAACTAAACCGAAAGAGCCAAAACCCTTTAACATAAACGATTCTCACAAACATCAAATATATGGGATGTATTGATAAAGAGCTACAAAAGTCAGAAACAGAGTATGAAACACATCGCAAAGGTCTCGAAATACAATCGGAGCATCAAATTCTCCAAGAGAAACAACATTACGCGATACGGCGAAACCACAAATCATTTGCGACTCTTCACTCGCGATTACATAGATCAATAATAAGCACGAAGAAAGCGAACTGCTAGGGTTTATTTGAAGAATTTACCTTATAGTTCATTTGCCGACGTATTGACCGGTGTGATCAATGCCATGCTCGTTCGCAGATCAATTCCCAGAAATTTGCTCCGATCTGGTTTGCATATTGACCCTTTGGAGATGGAGGAGATCCACGACGGCGAGGATGACGGTGAGATCGACGACGGCAGAAAATAATCGGACGGCAAGATCGTGATTCAAGACGGAGAGATTTGACGACGAGACCCGATTCACGACGGAGAGATTTCACGACGACAGCTTTACATGTGAATCCATTATCGGGAGATTTTTCTATTTCGTGAAGGTGAAAACAAATCTAAGTTAGATAAATATTTAGGGTATAAAAAATAAGGGTAATATGGGAATACTAGTAAAAGGTTGTGGCAGTTTTGTGAAAGCATTTTTACTCATGACATTTTTGCTATGTGGCATGTTGAAAGTGGCAATTCTCAAAATTTCTCTTAGTTTTGAATGTTAAAAGTGAATTTTAGTTTTGTTGTATTTTTGAAACTTTGGATAAAATGTGGTATTTTTAGAACCTTTGAAAAAATGCTATTTTAAGAAAAAAATTAAAAAATGCGGTATTTTTGGAAATTAGCCAACATTTTTCATATGTAGTAAATGTCGTTACATCTTCTTCGTCCAAATTACTAGTTTCATCGGATCTACTTCATTGAATCATAATAATAAGAGATAATTGTAAAATCAAGACACATTGAAATAATTTTTGTCACAATATATCTTTAAGTGTTTGATTTTGTCCCATTAAGTTTTGGATTAATTTAAACCCCAAATACCCTTAATTTTGGTTAATAATATAATTAAGTTGTATTTTAAAAATTACTTTACGCAAAATAACGAAATCTGATTTTGTAAATAATTTCGAAAATTATAAATGGAAAGTTTTGAATGAAAATATAAATAAGGAAATTACGTTTTTTTTTATTTTGTTAAATTTAATTTCATTAAATTTGGAAAAAATCATATACTTTCTTACTTGCATTGATATAATAAACATTCATATATAAAAGCAAAATTTTGTTTTTATACTAAAATGATACTCTCTCCGTCCCATTTTAGATGATCTTTTAGGAGAAATTTTTTGTCCCAAATTAGTTGATTTTTTTCAATTTTCTATGCAATATTTATTGTATTTTTATTATTTTTGGTTGTTTAAATTATGCAGATGATTTTTTCATTGGTTGAATCATTTTGGAATTGATGTTTTATATTGAAAAGATAAACAATTAAATGGTTTCTTAATTTGTGTGTAAAAACCTTAAAAATCATCAAAAATGGGACGGAGGGAGTATCAATTATGTTTTCACATCTAATTAAAAGAAAGATAATATTTTAGTATAGAAACAGTTTTTTTTTAGTATAAAACTAATTTTTGCTTTTATAGATAAATTTAAATGTCATTTTTAGTATAAAAACGAGTTTTCATAATTAATAAGTTTTATAAATCAAGTAACCATTTAAAGAAACTGCAATATTTAGAAATATTTGATCCTAAATTTATGGGATATTTTCGAAATTCGTCATTAATTATGACTGATTTTCCAGAAAACATATTCTACGGAACGAGTAGACGATAGACAAAAATGGCATAAATTATCTTCTGCATATGGTAGATGACATAAGAAATGGTAGAATGTGTGTTCTAAACTTTGTAGAACTAAGTGAAATTAGTGGAGACCATATTGTACGCCAGTGTAGAAGATAGGCAATGTAGTAGAACACAAATACTTCCACTCGTTGGTAAAAGGTAGACGTAGAATGTCAATCTGAAAGCCGTAGACGAAACTATATCATTAATTTTAACCATAGTTTTAAAGTTAAAAAATTATTTTGATATATAGAGATGAAAATTATGTATTTTTAATTTTCAGATTTTTAAGATTTCTAAAAACAATGTATTTCAAATATTTTATATTTTCTTTAAAGGTAATTTTGGTTAAAAGTGACAAAATATATCAAAAGTATATTGTTACGATTTTTTTAATGTGGCATAATTTTGTGAATTCCCCTAATAAGAATCGAAGATCTAAACGAATGTTGTTTGATTGATAGTAATTTCGATTTATCTACTAATTGTTACTGTAATAAAATCAAACAATAATTATTTTATTTTATTGAACAATAGTTTCGGCTGAATCATGAGAAAATCAAAGTCAAATTTTCTTTAAAAATGAGATAATTGGCCCAATAATTATACAAAAATTATAATTTGCAAAGTAAATAAAATGACCCTATGTGGCATAATTTTTATCACTAATTTTGTTTTTTGTCTAATTATATTATTTTTTTGGTTATTTTTACAGAAAACACAAAAACAGTTATTGATATTGGTGAAATCCAAGCATCATACAAAACAAATTAATAACAGAAAATTAATGCTTGAATTTAGAAAAATTATCAGTTACACTTTTCTATTATTCATTGTTGGATTTGTGTAGATTTTTAAAATTTTAAAATTCCATTGTTACTGGTTAATGAATTCTTAATCAAATCCATTGTTATTCATTTGAAGATTTATACATTTCTTTTAAAATCCATTGTTATTCAAAAACTCTATGTTTCACTGATTTTTTTTTGTCACAACATGAATTTTATTAATTAAGTCGAATTCGTCGACAAATCAGAAGCTAAGATAGCTCGTTTACATAGCGAATCGGCTAACATATTAGCCTCTCGAGGAACATATGAAAAAGAAAGCTTATGAAAACATGAAGCTAACATATTTATTTCAAACGGAAAACTATGGATGCTCGTATGGGATTTCTTCTTTTGAAGTTGATTAATTAAAACTTGAGAATCGGAGCGTAGGAGCAAGGTCAAGTAGCCTTTATCCGCTGTCATTTGCAGAGCCATAATGATGGCCCATGCTTCCGCTACTAGTGTGGATTGTGCTCTCGGAATCGGAGCTAAATGTTCTTCTTGTTGACCTGTTTCCCCCTTGCTAAACCACCAGCCCTCATCTCCTCTTAAAGTGTTTTTGTCCCATGCTCCGTCAGTATAACATAGGTGACCGGAGGTAAATGCTTCTTGTGGCATAGGCGGGTCTATGTTATTGGGAGATGAATCTTTTCAATTTTACTTTACAACTCAACTTTCAAAATATCATGTTTATCTATAAGATTCTTAAAATCTATATTAAAAAAAAAATACATGTCAGAAACACATACAACAAAACCCAACGAAACCCAAAATCATCTCAATACACACGACACAAAATCCTAAAAAATCCATATTTTACATGATAGGTTTTCTTTACATTGTATTAAACATATTCATCTCAAAATCCATATTTTAGAAGATATAGACATGAACGAATCCTAAAAAATGAAATTCTCTTTCAAACTTGTCGTAAAGAGACTTGTCCAAATACACACAATTTTTAGAATCTATAAACTCCACAAAAATCCATCAATAAATAAGGGTCCATAAGACAATTTACTTTTTTTTTAATGTATAATTTTTTTACGGAGCGTATACATTCTTATGTAATAACTAGATTAAGGCCCGCGTGCATACGCGGATAATCATATTAAAAATTAATTATCCAAATATTTAAATTTTAGTTAGTAACCCGTTGAATTATTAAAATATTTTAAAATATTATTCAAACATGGATCTTAAATCATTAGATGTCAAATATTTATCTTAGTTTCATGTTTTAGTCTTGTAAGATTCTTGTCTAACACTTGCAATCTTTGTTCTTTTTGTTAATCTTATGAAAACTGATTGCTAAAAACTTTATATTTCTCCATGTTAGCCGATTGCACATTAGAATTGCAAATCTCAATGTGTTTACTTCATAGAGTTGGTTTCCAACTTTTTGAAGCATAGAATGATGTACGAAGCATCAAATTGTATTTTCCAGTTTTAAAATTAAAAACTTAGTTAAGTATGAAAGATTTAAACTTAGTTAAGTATACTGCAAGAGACAAAATATTGCAAAGAATATATAAGTGGAAAAATAATAAAGACATAAGACGACAACTCATACTAAATTTTAAAGTAAATCTCTCTACGTATTATCATTATTTAAACCTTTGATCGTAAATAAAGATCAAAGCCTTCATGTTAAAGCTACGTTTGATAAGTGAGGGAAAACATGAAGAAGGTATGATAAGTGTTGAATAAGTTAAAGAAGTTAAAATCTATGTGTTTGAATTGATAGATACGAACCTTTTCATCAAGTACTCCTTTAAATATGTTGCTGGCTTTAAGATTTCTAGCCTCCCACTTTCAAAGAATACGTGCAATAGTTCGACGGTAAATACAATTTCGATATAATTGATCGAAAGTTAAACAACTTTAACTGATTTGTGGGACGGTGGTATTCATGATTTGCAAAAAAATTTAAGGATTTGGGGTGTACGTTAGATTGTGGAAGTTGTGTGTTATTATATATTTTTTAGATTTGCCTTTTCTGAACTAATATACAAGAGTAATTGCAATGAATAATAGTCTAATAACAAATAATTAGGCATCTGACATAACAAAAAAACTAATTTGATAACTAACATAGAATGACAAATATACCCCCACTCCCAATTAACCTAATCTCTATGTTTTACCCTATCCTAAAAATAACAAAAATAAAAAACATTATTACCCTAATTTTTGTAAACACATTTCTAGCGGCCGCTCCTCTTCTTCATCTCCTTCACGTTCATCTTCTTCTCCATCTTCCTCTCAGGCTATTTCTTATCCACCTTCTCCTTCTAGTTCTTCTTCTCTCCTTTTTCTTTTTCTTTCTCTTTCTCTTCCTCCTTCTTCCTCTTTCTCCTTCTTCTCCTCTTTCTCCGTCACCTCCTCCTCCTTATCCTCCTCCTGTTTTTCCTTCTCCTCCTATTTATCCGTCTCCTCCTATGCCCCCTCCTTCTCTTCCTCCTTCTTCTCCTTCTGATTTGTAGATGATGTTGAGAATGTGACCGATGGTTTCTAAAAAAATCACAAGTAAGTTTATATACAACAATAAGTAGTGAACTATTATAGTAAATTAACTGTAAATTGTACAAGTATAGTGAACTATTATAGTAAATTAGCATGTATATTTGTATAATAGACTATCAATGGGTCATCTCAAATTTAATATATTGTAGTGACCTATCATTTACATGTATGTTTGGTATAGTGAACTATGTAAATTTGTATAGTTGACTACAACTATTTATCAAGAACGGTTGGCCAGTGACTTTTTTTTGTATAAGTATAGTGAACTATTATAGTGAATTAGCATGTATTATAATGCATGTTTGATATAGTGAACTATGTAAATTTGTATAGTTGACTACAAATAACAACATTTTATCTTTTATTGACAACATGTTTTTAGATCCACATGGATGAAATCAAGATGGAAGAGATCGAGATGGAAGAGATCGAGATTTTCATAGTTCATCGGATTATTTTTTATGGACAACAGATTTTTAGAAATTTTATTATTTTTACAGATTTTCTTACCATTTTCTATTATAATGTTATTAAGGGTATTTTTGTCCAATTGGATCAACAATTTGCTACTCACCTAATTTAATTTTCCTATATGTTACTCACCTAATTAGATGTTCAAAACATAATATTCACCTAATTAAATAATTTATGGTTTAACATATTTTTTGATATATAAAATTTCATTTTTGTGGTCTAACAATTATTTTGTTTAACATAATGGTATCTACATTTTACCTTTCTTTTTAACGAATTGCATAAGATTTGGTTTGACTTTAAAAAATATGTTAAAAGTAACAATAAAAATGTTAATGTGTCTTTTTTTATTGGTTTAACTTAATGGTATATTTATTTTTATAGATTGTTCATGTATTTGGAATTTTTTTTGATTTAAAATAGAGTATTTTAACAATTGAATATTCTAACACGTGTCATAATCTCGATCGATAATTGACACATATCGCGATCTCGTGAGTTACAATTTTGACAAACTCTCCTTTATATAATAAGATTTATTTTTTTGACAATTTTGTATACTAACTTTGTAATCTTGATTTGATTTGAAATCATTAAAATTGTTAGGCGAAAAAAAAAATTATTGAACCAGAACGATTCAAGTTATAGTTTATTTAGAACATGACTAGTATAATATTTGAAAGTTTAAAATTGAATATTATTAAAATTGTTGGGGAAAAAAAGAACCAATGGCGCAACGGAATAAAGTTCCCCACACTTATGTGAATCTGTGAAAAAATATAATTTGGCAGCATCAACTCAAAACAGTAAAGTAAATGAGACACAAGTTATTTTACGTGAAAAACCTTCTCAATGTGAGAAGTAAAAACCACGGGACCGTAGTCCACTCAAATATCCACTTACAACCACGTCCTCTCTGTTACACAAAATAGATCTAGAGACTAAGGCTCCAAAGAGCAATCTCCAACAACACAAGAAACACCACAAGAAAGCAATACAAGAGCCTAGAAATAAGCAGTCACAAACGACCTTAAGTTCACTAGGATTCCGGTCACCAAATAAGATCTCCACCGTACAAACCCTAGATAAACGAGTCAACAATACATCTGCAAAATTTCAGCTCAATCCAAGAAGAATTCACCGTCGGATTTCCCAAACACCGAAGACAACACAGTCTGAAATCTATACTCTTAATAGACGCGAACAACCACGCTAAAACCCAAATCTGCGACGAACCAACCGTTGAAATAGAATCTCCAACGTTGAATATCAAGACCATTGAGTCACGAAGCTAACCCCAAAATTTCAGCCAAATCAGAGCACGTTTAAGCCTCCAAACGTTGTCTTGAATAAACTCTGAAGAAACTACTTTTCTCCCGCAAAAATTGTCTCTCTTCTCAAAGTTTCTCTCTATTCCAAAATTAGGTTATGGCTAGTTTATATAGTCTTTCATAACCTCCTTAAACCCAATAAAAACCTCATGGATTATAATAGGCCCAAGTTTGGTTTTTCTTTAAACCAAACCCAAATTGGTTTTCCCACTAGGAGGAACACCAACAAACTCCCCCTCCGACTAAGTGGAGGAAACAACCATTCTGGCTATCTCTCGACATACTCCAAGCTTCCCTATCGGGAATGACTTCTTCATCATATCAGCTCCATTATCATCCGTATAAACTTTTGAAAGTTCCACTTCCTTAGAAGCAACCACATCACGTATCCAATGATACCTCCTATCAATGTGCTTAGAACGCGAATGAAATGTAGAGTTCTTTCCGAGGTGAATTGCGCTTTATTTATCACAAAGCAACTCATACTTATCCTGCTTGAAACCAATATCCTCAAGAAAATTCTTCATCCACAACAACTCCTTAGAAGCTTCCATTGCGGCTATAAACTCAACTTCAGTAGTAGAAAGTGCAATACATTGTTGTAACCTTGACTGCCATGCTACAACTCCCCCTGCAAATGTTACCAAGTAACCCGAAGTAGACTTCCTAGAATCAATATCCCCAGACATATCAACATCTGTATAACTAACAAGCAAAAGGCTTGTCACGTCGAAATGTAAGCTTCAAACTAGAAGTCCCTCTGAGATATCTCAAAATCCACTTCACTGCATTCCAACGTTCTCTTCCTGGATTAGAAAGAAAACGACTAACTACACCAACCACAAAAGCTATATCAGGTCTTGTACAAACCATATCATACATCAAGTTACCAACTGCAGAAGCATATGGAACCCGTGCCATATCTTCTTTCTCTGAATATGTACTCGGACTCTGTTGACTGCTTAATCTAAAGTGTGTATCAAGAGGAGTTCTTACAACTTTAGACTTGTCCATGTGAACCTCTGAAGTACCTTCTCAATATAATTCTCTTGAGACAAGTGAATCAACCTCTCACCTCTATCTCTATCAATTCTCATACCAAGAATCTGCTTCGTTGGACCCAAATCTTTCATGGCAAAAGACTTGTTAAGCTGCTTCTTCAATTCCTGAATTTTGCTCATGTTCTTGCCCACTATCAACATATCGTCAACATACAGCAATAAGATGATAAAATCATCATCACCAAATACCTGCACAAATACACAATGATCTGAAGTAGTCTCTTTATAACCATGCTCCCCCATAACTGACTTAAACTTCATGTACCACTGCCTCGGTGCCTGCTTCAATCCATAAAGACTTTTCTTCAAGCGACAAACTAAATCCTATTTGCCCTTTTTCTCAAAGCCTTCCGGTTGTACCATGTAAATCTCTTCCTCCAAATCACCATGAAGGAAAGCCGTCTTTACATCCATTTGCTCAACCTCTAGATCAAGACTCGCTGCCAATCCAAGTACAACCTGAATAGATGACATCTTCCCAACAGGAGAAAACATTTCATCCTAATCAATTCCTTTCTTTTGGCTGAATCATTTCACAACCAATCTAGCCTTGTACAAGGTTGCAAACTGTTCTCTTCATGCTTAATCCTATACACCCACTTATTAAGCAACACCTTTTTACCTTTATGCAACTTCACAAGCTCAAATGTGTCATTCTCATCAAATGACTCCATCTCATCTCCCATGGCATTCAACCATTTATCCTTGTGTTCACACTCCAAAGCCTCATCAAACCTTTCAGGCTCTCCCCCATCAGTAAGTAACACATACTCACTAGGATCATACCTTGTCGATGGTATAAGACCTCTCTGAGATCTTCTAACAATAGGTTGGTTCTCAGTTGTTGGTGTCTCACCATGATCGTCACCATGATCACCAATACTCTCATCATGTGCGGGAGCATTTGCACCAGGTGTATCAACATGAACCCTCACCTTCAACCTAACCGTGGACCGATGTAGAAGGAGCAACCTCTGAATCAATCAAACTCTCATATCTCTGAGCTAGTTTTCTGGACTTGTCAATGTCCTTAATCGTCTGATCTTCCATGAACACAACATCCTCTCAGCCAACCCATTCAATTGTGGAGTCTTGGGTGGCGCCTTCTAATGCCTAATACCATGTTCCCTGCAATAAACATCAAATGGTCCACAATTCTCTCCACAACCTGATGGTGATACCAGATTGAGCAACAATCCGAGATCGCTCCAAAGAATAGAGAACTAGGTTTAAAAGTAATATCACAAAGAAAAGATCAAGCGAAATATTGAAGGCGATGTCCTCATTTGGGAGGAATACATCCAGTATTTATACAAGTACAAAGTCGGTCGAAATAACCTTAAAAGATAAATGGGAAATCTCCTAAAAGATAAAAGGAAGTTATACTAATTCTAAGTATTTCCTTTTATCCGAGCTAAGTCTTCCAATTTGCTTGTATTTGCCTAGGTTGGCCAATGCTCCTTAACAGGCCGAGACGCCTAAATGGATGATCGCTGGCCCATTTCTCCGAGATGCTTCCCGAAGCCTCATGTTGGATCGGATATGAGTCGGGTATGGTAATGGGTACTAAACCCGGTACCACCAACTAGTCCCCCCGAGTTCGGCGAGTATTACGTGAGTAAGCTCGGCCGAAACGTACTGAGGAAGATTTGCCCAACTCAGATGGTGATGTCGGATTGAGCAACACTCGGAGATCGTTTCAAAGAATAGAGGAATTAGGTTTAAGCGTAAAATCACCAAGAAAATAAGAGCTCAAAAGCATGTGTATAGAATTCTCTATACAAAGCATCTTCCTTATCATAGGTATAAACTATGGGAAGAATTATATGTTATAGCTGTGCCCTGTCAGAGGCTGCCTACGTACCCTTTATAATAGGGATTAAGCCATTCATAGTTCATGTTCATAACATCCGTTATTACTCGTTTACCGAGTTAATGTATTTATAACATTCGTTATTACTTGTTTACCGAGTTAGGTCATTGACCTAGATAGCTAGCGAGCTAGGCAGATAGTCAGCTAGGCAGATAAACAGCTAGGCAGATAAACAACTAGGCAGCTAGGTAGCTAGGCAGGTAGGCAGCTAAGTAGCTAGGCAGGTAGGCAGCTAGGCAGCTAGGTCACCAAAGGTGATGAATTAAGCCTTCATAGACATGTCACGAAGGTGATGAGTTATACCTTCACATGCAAGTCACAAAGGTGATGAGTTATGCCTTCATAGGCAAGTCACATACGTGATGAGTTTAGTTCTTAGAGAACATGCGTTACTGGAAACACGACTGAGGATGCTACAGACCTCTATGTACAATCCGAAGCCTTGTTCTGGAAACTAGACAGAGAGATCTTTCCAACACTATGTAAATCGTTACCTGGTTCGTTGTGGTTCGTCATAGACGAAGGTATGAAGTTGGCTCTTAGGAATTTCGTATCCTTCTTCTTTGGTCTCAGGAAACTAAGCATAACTTTCAAACCGTAATATCAAATTACGTTCTGGTTTCACTTGTAGCTTCGTATGGATGTCTTCTATTTGTGTACCAAATATAAAGACCTTCGGGATTGATCGGCTACGTCTTTTGCATCGCCTACTAGAACATGAAGAATTTGTCTTGAGAAGTGTTTCTATGTCTTGAATCCAATTCTTGATCGAAGGTGGAGGTGGATTTCTGAATGAATGTGAATTGGGAGGTGAATGTCTTCTCTAAGAAATGATCATCAAGTATTTATACAAGATGTTAAGACGGTGGAATCAACTCTAAGGGATAAGGAAAATCTCCTAAAAGATAAAAGGAAAATATATTTAATTCTAAGTATTTCCTTTTAGCCGAGCTCTCTTCCTTTTTCCTTGGATTCACCAAGGTCGGCCATTTATATTCTTGGGCCGAATTCTTAATAGGCCCTCGCAGGGCTATTCTTCATACTTCTTGATGAAGCTCCGAGTTGGTCTATGATCCGGGTCGGATCATGGTACGGATGCTAAACCCGGTACCACTAACTAGTCCCCCCCTCAGTTCGTTGAATCTTGGTCAAGTTCAATGAATTTAGAAGAGAAGTATCAACTCGGAGCTGATTGAGAATGGTCTCGTTGAGAAGATGAAACTCTCTTGCGAAGTTTCAAATCTGAGACGTTGAGCGCGTTTGATCGCGAGATGATTTTGGTCATCTTGTTTCGAGCATTCTGATTTGTGAGTATCTGAATCGGACTTGGCTTAAGTAAGTGTGAGTGTTCACTCGACTTCTGTTCGACAATTTAGTTGGTGAGCTCCTCAGTGACAAACTATTCAGTGCGACGATCTGACGAGCCGTAAAAGGATGAGGTGGCAAACAATTTAGTTAGAGGAGCTGAGAAGCTGTAAAGACATGAGTTGGCGATTAGTTTAGTTTGAGCAGCTGAGAAGCTGTAAAGAGAAGAGCTGGCGAACAATTTCGTTCGAGGAGCTGAAAAGCTGTAAAGACATGAGCGGCGAACAGTTTAGTTTGAGGAGATGAGAAGCGACAAGCTAATGAACAGTTTAGTTCAACGAGCTCTATACCGATGCAAAACTTAGGTTTTGGCTTACACTTAGTTCGTATGAGTTCAATGTCATTGGCGCGAACTTGGTATTCGGCTTTTGTATTATTGGCCTTTAGGACACTTAGGTTTTTAAGCAACCTTTTTTGTTTTACTCTTTCAAAAGAGTTAGGATTTATAGAGAATCCTTAATAATTGCGAGTTACAGAACTCTGTGTAAATAACACTTAGAGTTTTTTTCATAAGAACTCTTAATGGTTGCAAACTATGGAGCTCGGCTTAATTTAGTATTTTAAAATACTTAAAGGCGGCTTTAAGTATTTCATAATACTTAAAGTTTCTTTTGCGATCTTATGGAAGATCGGCTTTAAGTATTTCATAATACTTTTAATTTCTTTTGCGATCTTATGGAAGATCAGCTTTAAGTATTTCATAATACTTTAAGTTTCTTTTGCGATCTTATGGAAGATTGGCTTTAAGTATTTCATAATCCTTTTAGTTTCTTTTGTGATCTTATTGAAGATCGACTTTAAGTATTTTATAATACTTTAAGTTTTTTTTGCGATCTTATGGAAGATTGGCTTTAAGTTTTTCAGAATACTTTTTTTTTTTTTTGCGATCTTATGGAAGATCGGCTTTAAGTATTTCATAATACTTTAAGTTTCTTTTGCGATCTTACGGAAGATCGGCTTTAAGTATTTAAGAATACTTTTAATTTCTTTTGCGATCTTATGGAAGACCGGCTTTAAGTATTTCATAATACTTTAAGTTTCTTTTGCGATCTTATGGAAGATCGACCTTATTTAAAATTTTAAAATACTTAGGTTTTTATTTTGTAAAAAACCGTCTTCGTATATGTGAGCCATAAACTCGACCTGATTAGCACCTATCGATTGTTAAGAAACTTCAGTGATCACGAGCTTATGGTGGTCGGCTTATTTTGACACTTTAGAGTTACTTTCGTAAGAACTCTTAAGTGGTTGTGAGCTATGGAACTCGGCTTGATAGACACTAAGATTACTTTCAGAAGACTCTTAGCAGTTGCGAGTTATGAAACTCGGCTTATTAGAAGCAAGATTCCTCCGAGACTCCGCTGCTTACAGCTCGGTGACGGTTCTTAGAATCTATACCTAGGTACGAGGCAGGCTCGGTTTGGGGTCTGAGAGTGCAAAGAACTAGTGCTTTAGCTTAGCTCAACTTTTGCCTTAGGACGAAACTTTAGTATGTGATCGAGAGTTGGCGTGTAATTTACTTGGTTGTCCTAAGCGCGTGGTGCGGACCTGGCTCCGACTTATTAAAGGTTGTGGATTATTTCACGACGACACTTATGAGAAACGCGTTGATCAGATACATGGCCAGGGCACTGATGTGTAGGACTGGACGAGCGGATCGTACCGAGTTTATTTTTGGGGTAGATCGTTTATTTAAACCACGAGCTGATCAGACTCAGTTTAAAATAGACAATCATGTTGACGAGGTTAGGTCTTCCTCTGGCAGGACATCGCTGCTTGTCTCTTTGTTTTGTTGGATTGATCCAACATGATTCCTTTTTCGGATCAGCCTCTTCTATTCACAAGGGATTTGGTTTGTAAGATAAAATCGTTGTTTTCAATGAAGCCTCTTATATTTATAAGGGCTTTGATTTGTCTTACCTGTGTAAGATAGGATTGTTGTTTTCAACGAAGCCTCTTATATTCATAAGGGCTTTGGTTCATCTTACCTTTGTAAGATAGAATCGTTGTTTACAACGAAGCCTCTTATATTCATAAAGGCCTTTTATGGTATTACCTTTGTAAGATAGAATCGTTGTTTACAACGAAGCCTTTTATATTTTGTAAGGGCTTTTGTTGGTCTTACCTTTGTAAGATAGAATCGTTGTTTACAACGAATCCTCTTATATTCATAAGGGCTTTTGTTTGGTTTACTTTAGTAATCATCTTTTTTAATGTGCAGCGATGAGCTGAGCTGTGACAAGCTGAGCAAAGCTACGACGAGCTGAGCTGAGCAACGACGAGCTGAGATTTGACGAGCTGAGCTACTACGACGAGCTGAGCTGCTTTGAGCTGAGTTGCGACGAGCTGAGATCTGATGAGCTGAGATCTGACGAGTTGAGCAGCTATGAGCTGAGCTGTTACGAGCTGAGCTGTTACGAGTTGAGCTGCTACAACGAGCTGAGCTGCTTTGAGCTGAGATCTGACGAGCTGAGTTGTTATGAGCTGAGCTGTGACGGCTATTAAGAGCTGAGCTTGAATTACGAGCTGCGCGATGGGGTAGGTGTGCGACATGTCATTTGAATGACGAGCTGCGAGCCAGGAGAGCTGCGAGACATGTCATTTGAATGACGAGCTTCGAGCTGGGAGAGCTGCGAGGCAGGTCATTTGAATGACGAGCTGCGAGCTGGGGGAGCTGCGAGATATATCATTTGAATGACGAGTTGCGAGCTGGGAGAGCTGCGAGGCATGTCACTTGAATGACGAGCTGCGAGCTGGGAGAGCTTCAAGCCAGGTCATTTGAATGACGAGCTGCGAGCCGGGGAGCTGCGAGGTAGGTCATTTGAATGACAAGCTGCGAGCTGGGAAAGCTATGAGCTAGGTCATATGAATGACGAGCTGTGAGCTAGGTCATATGAATGACGAGCTGCTAGCTAGGTCATATGAATGACGGGCTGCTAGCTAGGTCATATGAATGACGGGCTGTGAACTAGGTCATATGAATGACGGGCTACTAGCTAGGTCATATGAATGACAGTCTCTTCGTTAGAGATAAGTTAGACAAATGTTCGTTGTCAAGATTTCATCTTTCAGACATGATAAATCAAGTTTATCACACAATTGACTTTACAATCATTAACCATTAATTTGATCACGACAAGTCGTTATGTGGTTGGCTTAAGCCTTCCATGTTTTTCTTACATCCGATCACGTTCGTTGTGGATAACGTATGATCTTCAGTCACGTTCGTGACTGATGGTGTTTGAGAGATTTTCCGGTGGGTTTTGACGCAGTAAACGTAATCGGCCCCCTTAGTCGGCGCCAATTCGGTGATGTCGGATTGAGCAACACTACGAGATCATTCCAAAGAATAGAGGAATTATGTTTAAGCGTAAAATCACTAAGAAAATAAGAGCCCAAAAGCATGTGTATAGAATTTTCTATACAGATCATCTTCCTTATCATATGTATAAACTATGGGAAGAATTATATGGTATAGTTGTGCCCTGTGAGAGGCTGCCTACGTACCCTTTAGATTAGGGATCAAGCAATTTGTAGTTCATGTTCATAACATCCGTTATTACTCATTTACCGAGTTAGGTCTTTATAACATTCGTTATTACTCGTTTACCGAGTTAGGTCTTTATAACATTCGTTATTACTCGTTTACCGAGTTTATGTGTTTATAACATTCGTTATTACTCGTTTACCGAGTTAGGTCATTGACCTAGATAGCTAGCGAGCTAGGCAGATAGTCAGCTAGGCAGATAAACAGCTAGGCAGATAAACAGCTAGGCAGATAAACAGCTAGGCAGCTAGGTAGCTACGCAGCTAGGTAGCTAGGCAGATAAACAGCTAGGCAGCTAGGTAGCTACGCAGCTAGTTAGCTAGGCAGGTAGGCAGCTAGGTCACCAAAGGTGATAAATTAAGCCTTCATATGCATGTCACGAAGGTGATAAGTTATGCCTTCACATGCAAGTCACAAAGGTGATGAATTATGCCTTCATAGACAAGTCACATACGTGATGAGTTTAGTTCTTAGAGAATAGGCGTTACTGGAAACACGACTGAGGATGCTACAAACCTCGTATGTACGATCCGAAGCCTGTTCTTGAAACTAGACAGAGAGATCGTTACCCGGTTTGTTGTGGTTCGTCATAGATAAAGGTACGAAGTTGGTTCTTAGGAACTTCGTATCCTTCTTCTTTGGTCTCAGGAAACTGAGCATAACTTTCGAACCGTAATATCAAATTACGTTCTGGTTTCACCTGTAGCTTCGTATGGATGTTTTCTACTTCGTTTGCATCGCCTACTAGAACAAGACGAATCTGTCTTGAGAGGTGTTTCTAGGTCTTGAATACAATTCTGGATCGAAGGTGGAGGTGGATTTCTGAATGAATGTGAATTGGGAGGTGAATGTCTTCTCTAGGAAATGATCATCAAGTATTTATACAAGATGTTAAGATGGTGAAATAAGCTCTAAGAGATAAGGAAAATCTCCTAAAAGATAAAAGGAAAATATACTTAATTCTAAGTATTTCCTTTTATCCGAGCTCTCTTCCTTTTTCCTTGGATTCACCAAGGTTGGCCACTTACATTTTTGGGCCGAATTCTTAATAGGTCCTCGCTGGGCTATTCTTCATACTTCTTGATGAAGCTCCGAGTTGGTCCATGATCCGGGTCAGATCATGGTACGGGTGCTAAACCCGGTACCACCATCAGATCTTGATCGACACGTCGCTTTGCCTTTACATGTGGCACGCTCTGGACCGCTTGTTCTTGAAAGGACACTGAAGAGACGCCTCATTTCGCTCGCGTCTGCCGGCAAGATTTAATGATAACCCTAGACTTTCGCAGCTTAGAGTATAAATACCGGATCTTTTGACCCTTGGATTTTCCTTATTTATTCATCATCCGAACAAGGTAAAATCTTCTTTCTCCCTTCTCTCTCCTCCCTTTTCATTACTCATCTGCATTTAGGGTTTATCTTTTGGTCCGTACGACTTCGATCTGCATCATGACAAAGATTTTCAAATCTTTATATCATTCTTTCTCTTCGGAAAGAACCACTAGTCTCGATGTCGACAATGAGACTCCTCTGGTCAATTTTGACCTTACTTTTTTTTCAACGGAGGTCGAAGCGTCGTCCTCAAGACTAGCGCCGGATTATGCTAACACTTCGGAGCAAACCGGTGTGAATCTTGAGGGTTCAACTCCGTTTGTCGGTACGAGCGATCGTGCGGGAGATGGCTCTGGTGAACAGTATCCAGACGAACATATCGGCCAAAAACATGTCGCTCGGGAACAGGTCATTCGGGAGATCCTTGCTACTCAGTTTGGTATTTACAATATCTCTCCATCGTTATCAGATGAGAGGTCGTTGGACTCGATGAGGAGGGTTTATCGTATGTTGGAGAAATTATAATTCCTGGCCCCCGGACCCCATGAACGTCCATGGGATTGTCCTGCGGGTTAGATTTGCCTTCACGAACAGATGTTTGTCGATTGTTTCATGTGGGTCCCGTTGCCTTATGTCTTCGTAAGGTATGCGATGGCCGGTGATATATCATGGTCTTACAAGTTTTTGACCATGATTTAACACGGTTTTATCGTGTCTTTTCGGTATTTTTCTACTGTTTTAGAGTCTTTGCAAGTTCGCGTATGATTGGAGCTTAATTGGTGATTATGGAGAATTTTGGAGCACTATGGAAAGAGGAGCTGAAGTCGCTAGGACGGATTTTCAATTGCCGTCAGATGGGCGCGTCGATCAACTCCAACCTATGCGCAACGATCGACGCACCTTATAGTGATAAGCCAGATCGTGATTTTCCAAATTTTGAAGATTTCCTTTTCGCCTCAGAAGTTCCAAAAGTTTACAAATCAAGCCCAACACAAATCTTAACCTATAAATACTCAGTTTTTTTTTTAATTTTCATTATCTTATCTTTTATTCAAGACTTAGAGATTCAGAGAGCTTTGAAGAGAATTAGGGAGACAAGTTTTTAGACTATATAGATTTCTTCGAACTCTTCTGTATCTCTTTCTCTATCTCTTATTAATGCAATATTATTTAGTCATCATGTTTTCTGCATCCATGTCTGAGTAGTTTGCTAGTTAGGTTTAGGGTTTTTCAAAGGTTAAAGGTGGATTGTTAGATTCACATAATTGATAGGATAATCATCTTGTTCTTCATATGAGTTTATTCTTAATGCTTGTTCTAGATTGATCACCTAGAATTAAGATATTAAGTTAATGATTTGATACGAGAGTATAATTGATTTCCTGAACTATCTTAGATGCGCAAAATTCCTATTCGCAAAAAGATTTGGTTTAGGGATTTTGTGAGTAATTGAACCTGAGCTTTAAAGCTTGTTTAAGTTCTTAGAATTCGCAAAGAGATTTGGTTTTCTAGGATTTAAGCATAGATAGCTTTCACAACGAGAGTTGGTTATCTTTACATTCGTGTTCTAGCTCAAGAATTGTTCTTAATAAAATCCGATCGTTTTTGAATATGCAATTTAGCTTTACCTGAGAAATTCGCAAAGACCTAACTGTTTTGCCTTGAATTGAATTTAAATCACACATCAATTTGAGTTTATTTTGCATTGACTTTTACATTTATACATTCTTACTTAGCTTTTTCGAAGTTGAAATTCCATTGTGTGATTCAAATTCCCAGTGATTCGACCCCTTAGTACTACAATTGATCTCTTAATTTCAGAGAGTAACTCATGGTGAATTTGAGCATATCAAATTTTGGCGGCGTTACTAGGGAATCAAAATCACCATTAGAATTTTGATTCTAGAATTTAGTATAAGTTTTTATTTTCTTTTTTTACGCGTTTTTCTTTTGATTTTTGGTGTTTTAGGTATATGCATCATCGCAAAACCAGAAGCAACAAACATCAAGAGTTAGTTGATTTTGTTTCAGAGCTAGGAGTATTAGTACGAGCCAACAGGCGAGCTACTAAGCAAGCAAAGATGGCAAATCGTACATTGAATATGTTTCCGGGCCAAGAGGGCCAGTTCGTTGACAGAGAGGGAGCTAGGTATAATGAGCTTGGTCAGAAGCTTGAAGTTACAGGTAATGCTATCGTTGAGATAAAGGAGGTCGACGATCAAGCTGCAAGAGAGCGTGAGCACGCTCAGCTAGAACGTCAAGCTCAACTAGATCGTCAAACTCAGAACGTTGTAGTGCGTGAACGTACTTTGGGTGACTACAACCGTCCTAAGGAGTACTATGCCAACAAGGCTGTGATTCGTCCACTGGCTTTCCACATGCATGATTTTGAGCTAAAGCCTGCTTACTACTCTTTAGTGGCTCAGCATCCATTCCATGAACTTCCTTCTGAGCATCCCATGGACCACATTGAGAGGTTTGAGGACTTAGCATCTAGCATTAAAGCTAATGGAGTGTCCGACGACTACATATTCTGCAAGCTCTTCCCTTACTCTCTTGGTGGAGAAGCAACTTACTGGCTGAAGCAGTTGGAGCCAGGATCACTGACGACCTGGCAGGACACTAAGAATGCTTTCCTCAACAACTTCTATGATGAGGCATGTTCAGAGGATTTGAGGGCTAAGATCTCCACATTTGTACACGGTCCAACTGAAGCATTCAAGGCTTCATGGGAGAGATTCAAAGCTTATCAACGTGATTGCCCACACCATGGGTTTACTGATATTCAGCTGCTGAGTATTTTCTTCAGAGTAGTTGATTGGAGGCACCATATGGCTTTAGATGTAGCTAGCAATGGGGATTTCAAAACCCGCTATCCAGTTGATACTCTAGTACTAATTAAGAACTTGGCTTCTAGGAGTAGCACCAAGAAAATTGACCTTGAAAGAAGAAAGGCTGGTGGAAACGCAAATGGAGCTGAGTTTGCTGAGGTGAAAGCTAAATTGGATTCTGTGCATAACCTTCTAGTGGGAAAGAAGGCAGTTCACTTTGCTCAAGAGGTGGAGATATTCTTTCTAGAGGAAGAGAATGATCAAAAGGATTTGAACAACATCTATGGGACTGGTTTTTCAGAATCAGAGGTTTGGAGGCTACAATTGGAAACAACATGAGAAACAACTACACAAGGAACTATGGTTCTTCTTCTTATGAGACGTCTCCTGCTAGATCTTTAGATGATGACACAAAGGCTATGCTTGAACAAATTTTGGAGGGACAACAGAAGATGACTGTCTGTTTCAATGGAAAGATTGATGCTTTGTATACTGATTTGAATGGAAAAATTGAGGCTCTCAATCTACATATGAAGAAGCTGGATACTCAGGTTGCTCAAACTGCAGAGTCAGCGAAGAGGCAAGAAGGTCGTCTTCCAGGAAAGACGAACATGAACCCAAGGCATTTCTCCAAATCAATCACGTTGGGGAGTGAAAAACAGGTGATACAATCTTTTGAGAAAGGTCTAGATGAGGAAGTATTCGTGGAGCCTAAAAAGACTGGAGGAAACTTAATTGCAGAGTCTGCATCGCTCGACGCACCTCCTAGTGTCGATCGACACCAATATCTGACGGCAATTTTGAAAGAGACTGCGTCGATCAACGCACATGCTTGGCATCGATTGACGCACATGCTTGACATCGATCGACGCACATGCTTGGCATCGATCGATGCACATGCTTGGCATCGATCGACGCGACTGGAAAACGGACAAAGTTTGAAATATGACTTTCGTGAAGCTAAAGATCAGTCTCCTATCGCCATTGAATGTGTCTACAAGCCCAAGATTCCATATCAAAGACATCCTACGAGTTCATATCCTTCACCTATCAACCATGGCAGTGACAAAGTACTTAAAGAAAAAGGGAAACAAGCTCAACCATCATTGAGGAAGTTGCCTAAGTTGTTGAATCGAGGAATGTTCGTTGTGCCGTGCTCAATCAAAGGTGTGGAATTGAAGGATTCTCTTTGTGACACATGAGCTAATGTGAATGTTATGACTGAGTCTGTTGTAAATAAGATAGGGATTTTGGAGTTACAACCTTCAAAGATATATATCGAGCTTATAAATACCTCTTCTACAATTTCAAAAGGCTTCATTCCTAACGTGTTGCTTCAAATAGGAGATTGCCTTGTTCCTACGAACTTTTACATCATTGAGACCAAGGATAGTAGTTGTAAGCCATTGGTTCTTGGTGCACAGTTCCTTACAACAGTGGGAGCGATTGTGGATTTTCCTAATAAGCGAATCTCCTTTTCAAACATCAACAAGAATGTCTTCTGTCCTTCAGTTCTTGTCACACAGACTTCTTGTATGAGTGTCAATGTTGGAGATATCCTGGGTTTAGACCATGGAGATGAGACGAAGAAGGTTCAAAACGTCTTCAAGTTGGTTCCTTTTACTACACATCATAAAGTCAACAATCCATCAAGTTCCCAGTGCAAAAAGATTCCCAAAGTCAAGCACATAAAGACCTCAAAGCCATTTTCCAAGTTCAGAATTGTCATTCCTTTAGAGTTGAGGGAGAAAGGAGAGGTAGTTATCCAAGAGATGGTGAATAATACTATGAAGATTTTTCTTGGTATTGTTCCTTGCAAGTCTGGGGGAGTGCACTTCAGAGATCCACCTCCAACCTAAACATCATCCTCAGTGAAGCTAATGACTGAAAACAAGGGTCAAGAAGTCGTTTTATTGAGTCAAAACTTGTAGGGAATAATGACCTTTTCTAGGAACAGATGCTTAGTCTATGCAACTTATTAGTTGTGGCGATAAAGCCATTGGAAGGAGAAAATTCAAAGACATTGGAAGGAGCAAATTCAAAGCCATATGATAGTACAGGTTTTCCTCTTATCGCGATTTGCAAAACGAAGTAGATCAAACTCTAGACTACCACACTTGATCTCCATCTCACTATTTTCTCTCTGATGATGTCACGATAGTAATAACATTCAGGACTTCTTATCCTTTTTACCACTCTCTGTTGATCCTGAATGGCCAGCTCATCTTTCGTTGGTACCCAACCCCTAACCTTAACCTTTATTCAAACCTCATGCAATCCTCTTTTTTTTTACTTATATACTAGCATGTGTAAAAACGTCGAAGAGAAAAGGGACCGACACAATTTTTCATTCACAAGATTGCGTGGGAAGAGATATTTGGTTGGAATACATGAAGAGTTACAACAAGCTTGGCATTCCTTGGGAGTTATACAGTCTTTCATGGTAATTTTTGAGACATCTATTATGTGTAGATCATTTCCCCTTCGTTATTCAGTCAAAAAGAAAAAAAAAACAAAAATTTTATAGAAGGAAAGGGAATGATCAATTTTCAAAAGGTCTCTAGTTCTAAAAAGTCCAAAGGAATCAAAGGATAAAATGAAGTGTGTGGATGACAATCTTATTTGGAGGAGAATGCGCAAGTGAATGAGAAACTGTGGGCATCAACTGAACCATTATTTCTCTTACGATTTTACATAATGCTTGCATCCACTAAATACAATCTGGTAACCCTAAACACTTCTAAACTCCACTAAATACTAAAAACCTTTTTACATAATACCTAGCCTTATACTTGGTTGACATTGTTAGAGGCCCAACCTATGATGGTTGCGAATTCGTGACCACTAAGGTTATTTTGTTTATATGCAGCGAAAGAGTCAAGGAGGCAAAAGCTATGTTCTAAAGGATATGTGAGTTCCCGCAATTTTCAAACCTCAACTCCATTTTTAGTCTCTAGTTTGCTTGAGGGCAAGCAAAAGCTAAGTCTGGGGGAGTTGATATATCATGGTTTTTACTAGTTTTTTACCATGATTTAACCCGGTTTTATCGAGTCTTTTCGGTGTTATCTAGTGTTTTAGAGTCTTTGCAGGTTCGTGTATGATTAGAGCTTAATTGGTGACTATGGAGCATTTTGGAGCATTGTGGAAAGAGGAGTTGAAGTCGTTAGGACGGATTTTCAATTGCCATCAGATGGGTGCGTCGATCGACGCCAACCTATGTGCATCGATCGACGCACCTTATGGTGATAAGCCAGATCGTGATTTTCCAAATTCTGAAGATTTCCTTTTCGCCCCAGAAGTTCGAGAAGTTTACAAATCAAGCCCATCACGAATCTTAACCTATAAATACTCAATTTTCTTTTTGTTTTCATTATCTTATCTTTTATTTAAGACTTAGAGATTCATAGAGCTTTGGAGAGAATTATGGAGACAAGTTTTCAAACTATTCAGATTTCTTTGAACCCTTTTGTATCTCTTTCTCTATCTCTTATGAATGCAGTATTATTCAGTCATCATGTTTTCTGCATCCATGTCTGAGTAGTTTGCTAGTTAGGTTTAGGGTTTTTCAAAGGTTAAAGGTGGATTGTTAGATTCACATAATTGATAGGATAATCATCTTGTTCTTCATATGAGTTTATTCTTAATGCTTGTTCTAGATTGATCACCTAGAATTAAGATATTAAGTTAATGATTTGATACGAGAGTATAATTGATTTCCTGAACTATCTTAGATGCGCAAAATTCCTATTCGCAAAAAGATTTGGTTTAGGGATTTTGTGAGTAATTGAACTTGAACTTTAATGCTTGTTTAAGTTGTTAGAATTTGTAAAGAGATTTGGTTTTCTAGGATTTAGGCATAGATAGCTTTCGTAACGAGAGTTGGTTATCTCTACATTCGTGTTCTATCTCAAAAACTGTTCTTAATTAAATCCAATCATTTTTGAATATGCAATTTAGCTTTACCTGAGAAATTCCCAAAGACCTAACTGTTTTGCCTTGAATTGAATTTAAATCACACATCAATTTGAGTTTATTTTGCATTGACTTTTACATTTATACATTCTTACTTAGCTTAATTCGAAGTTGAAATTCCACTGTGTGATTAAGATTCCCAGTGATTCGACTCCTTAGTACTACAATTGATCTCTTAATTTGAAAGAGTAGCTTAGGGTAAATTTGAGCATATCAGCCATGACATGCAACCTCGTGGCACTTGTAGTGCTTGGTGCCGAGCTCGGCATTAACTTTTCTGTCGAAAAGTATGAATATATTTCTGTGATGAAGGAGGGTCAATTCCCCGGTCGTTTTTACAATAACATGAAGGCTGTATGTAAATTCATCGAGCTGAAAAGAAAAATCGACAAATGGTTTGACCGATACTTCTTTGTGAAGATAAATGACGCTACGGTCCGGGATACCACTAGGACTTATCATAGTCGATGGAATCCTTCAATGGGTAGATTTTCATAAATCTTGCATGCATGTACCACTTCGGCATTCACGATGCTTTTTCTAACACATTGGTGTTGTATTCTGTTTTGTAGTTCCTCATCCTCCAGCTCCTCCTCTTGCGGATTTGGCTTTCACAGAAGATCTCAACAGACTAAGGGCAAGAAATCATCGTTGGGACGATCTGTCCTACAACCGCATCCATAACGTTCGTGACAGACTTGGTAATGACTCTCAGTGTGTTACTTTAATTTCATAAAGTTCTCTAATTTTGTGACTTTCAAAGTCTGACATCACTCCGGATGTTTACTGCTTTTAGTTATCCGGAATAACGAATACTGGGCTGCAGAGAGGAGAGGAGCTACCTCTGGTATCCCTGCGTTAAATGTTCCTTCTATCCCGATCCGCTCTAGGAAGTCTTGGAGACTCTCCGAGGTGTCTAACAGGTCGGATGCCAAGGTCACGACCGATCCGTCTGCCATAGTAATTATCTAAGACTCTGAGGATAATACTGAAGGCATCTCTCTTCCAAATCAGGAAGAGAACCCAGCTGTTAGAGATGGTTCTCAGAAGATTTCTTCTGCGACTGATGTGACCGGTATGCAAAGGGCCGATGACGTGTCAGCTTGGGGGTCGGTCTCTGGCGAGTCTAACGAGCCAAAGGGTCCTAGTGATGCTTCCCGCTCAAAGGAAAAAGGGAAAGTCGATCCCGTCGATAAGAAGGCAGAGAAGAAAAGGATAACGGCTAAGGCTAAAGCCAAACTCGAAGCAGGGAGGATTCCAGCCTTCCGGATCGTGGAACTTTTGAAGTTCTTCCGTCTGAAACACCCATTGCTCAAAGTTTGGGTGTTGCGCTTCCTGCTCCTTCTCCTGTCAATTCTGACAGCTTGGCGATCTCGCCGTGTTCAGCTGTTCAAACAACTGTTGATATTCCTCATCATCCTCTTCCCCGTGTTCCTTCTCTCACTCCGTCGACCAGATTAGCTTCGGACCTTTCGTCTGAGTCTTCTCTTTCAAAGAGAAGGCGTACTTGTCAATGAACGTTTTCTCACGTTGACCCGGTTTTGCCTTTTTGCAATGCTGCCCTGCATTACAAAGCCACGCTGATATCTCTTATCGGCGGTGGTGGAGTCAGCGTTTCTAATCTGGACAGATTATCAATCTCCGAACTCTTGTTCTTTGATTGGGCTTGAGACGTCATTAGCGTAAGTCATCCTTCGCCTTAATCATTTGGCTCTTTCTAGCACATCCTTAGCTTTTCTCTTGCTTTTTACAGGTGATCAGTACCGGTAACTGCATCATTGGTGCGTATGAAGCCTAAGTGCAAAGATGAGAAGATAGGATTAAGACTTTTGCGTCTTGTTCCGATGTGGATGCAACATGGCAGGAGGTCAGTCGTCAGATGCATAGAGCCGATAGTTGAGAAGTAACTGCTTCCGATAATCAACAGAGTCTCAATGACTTATTTGACCAGGCTAGTGCTTTAAAGGAGGAGAAACAGAGGGTGGAAGAAGAGGTGAAGAAAAGAGATGCTCATCTCGAGGCGACCTCTACGGAGATGGCTAAACTTTGAGCCAGTCTGGAGAAGTCGCGTCTTACAGAAGATCGTCTCAGAAAGGAGCGTGTAGTTCTGCCTAAAGTGGATACGTTCGTATCTAGTTAGTCTTCAAGGTCAAGAAGAGGTAAAAGCTCAACTCTGTTACAGGCGCGGAGCCCGGATAAATTTGGAGAGGATGGTGGAGGATGAGTATGAACTTCCTCCTAGTCTTCTTGAGAATTATATGAAAGAAGAGAAAGAGTACCTCGTCAAGGTCGAATCCTAGTGTTGACTCCCTCGGCGATGATAATTTGTTCCCGACTCCGCCGCCTCCTCCTGCTAGTCCTCCTCGAGACGTTGCATCCCAAGCTCCAGAAGGAATCAATGAGCACATGTTGTTTCTCCCCTCCCAATATAGACAAGATGGCGACCAAGTTGAAGCCTCATGTGGCTTGTAATTTTGTTTTGTCTTGTTTGAACAAGGTGCCCACTTTTGTGGGTTTAATTTACTTTTGTAAACATTGTCTTTTTCAAGGGTTTTAATCTTTTGACGAGGTTTCTAATTCTTTTAAATATTAATATTTTCTTGCAGTTCTTTTTAGGAAACTGGCTTTTTAGTATTTTGTAATACTTAGGAAATTTTCTTTTTCTTGCGATCTTTTCGGAAGATCGGCTTATTATGAGTAATTTTACGATCCTATGACAAGTCGGCCTAAAGTATTTGGTAATACTTTGATTTTTGTTTTGCGATCTTACGGGAGATCGACTTCAAGTATTTCATAATACTTTGATTTTTCTTTTGCGATCTTACGGGAGATCGGCTTTAAGTATTTCATAATACTTTGATTGTTCTTTTGCAATCTTGATCGGCTTTAAGTATTTTATAATACTCTGATTTTTCTTTTGCGATCCTACGGGAGATCGGCTTTAAGTATTTCATAATACTTTGGTTTTTCTTTTGCGATCTTACGGGAGATCGGCTTTAAGTATTTCATAATACTTTGAGTTTTCTTTTGCAATCTTCCAGGAGATCAGCTTTAAGTATTTCATAATACTTTGATGCAAATCACGTAGTTAGACTGTATTAACACGTTTTGCTTCTTAAGAAGCTTAAGTGATGTGAAGCTTTATGGAGTTTGGCTTACTTTTCACAATTTAGGGCTGCTTTCGTAAGAACCCTTAACTGATTACGGGCTAGGAAGCTCGGCTTGAACACTAAGATTACTTTCAGAAGACTGTTTAGTGACTGCGAACTATGCAATTCGGATTATTAGAAGCAAGATTCCTCCAAGACTTCGCTGCTTACTAGCTCGGTGTCAGTTCTTAGATCTGTACCTAGGTACGAGGCATGCTTGGTTTGGGGTCTAAGAGTGCAAAGGAGTGCTTTGGCTTAGCTCAACTTTTGCCTTAGAACGATACTTCAGTATGCGATCGAGAGCCGGCGTGTAATTTACTTGGTTGTCCTAAGTGCGAGGTGCGGACCTGGCTCCGGCTTATTAAAGTTTGTGGATTATTTCACCACGGTACTCATGAGAAGCGCGTTGAATGTCGGATACCAGGCCAGGGTACAAACGTGAGTAATCACAGTTCGAACGAGGTAAGTTCGGATTTTTGTAAGGGCATGCAATCTTGTATCCGTCCTGCCTTTTTAAGGGTCGGATTAATAAAAAAAAGTTTATTTTCTTTCAAAACTTATTAGGGGTGTGACTGCGCTTTTGCAAGGAGCTGCCTATGTATCCTCAAAGTGGAATCAAGTCACTCATAGTTCATACATTTGTATGGGCTCGTGTATAACGAGTGGGTTTTTTTTTTGCGATCTGAAGCAATCAGATCGGCTTTCATTCTTGACTCTTCGTCATGGCTCGGGTTTTCTTGACCTCCTTTTCCTTTGGAACGTCGACCTCACCGTTTCTTAAGCGAGCTTCGAACTCA
Organism: Arabis alpina; assembly: GCA_900128785.1. Taxonomy (NCBI): domain Eukaryota; kingdom Viridiplantae; phylum Streptophyta; class Magnoliopsida; order Brassicales; family Brassicaceae; genus Arabis; species Arabis alpina. The sequence goes on from LT669793.1 coordinate 17,920,952, forward strand.
ACTTTGAGTTGATTCTTCTTCTCAATGGCAAAGCAATTGCGAGCTTCCTTTTGGTTGCCCTTGATCGTGTATGTTCCGCTAGCAGTAGGGAACTTGACACATTGATGATAAGTTAAGGCCACTGTTTTCATGGCATACAACCAAGGCGTTCCTAAGATTGCATTGTAGACTGAGGGCGTATCCACAATAACAAACTTGACGAGGTGAGTAACTCTGGCCACATAGACTGGAAGGTTGATCGTACCGACTGTCGAGGTAGTATCATTGGCAAAACCGGCCAGTGGTCTGTTCCCATAGTTGATGTCATCGTGAGTTACTCCCATGCTTTCGAGGGTGTTGCGATAAATCAGGTCTACCGAGCTTCCGGTGTCAATCATTACATGACCTACTTCGCAATCGTTGATAATGAGCTTAATCACCAGACGATCGTTATGGGGTGGATCCAGACCCTTAGTATCTTGCTCATCGAATGTAACGAAAAGGTCTTTCTCGGATGATACTGGCCACTTTTTGGCGGTTTCGGTATTCCTTTCGTGTTGCTGTATCGATCTTACAGAATCATTACATTCTTCAGGCCCGCCCATAATCATATAGAGCTTTTTCGAGGTGCAGACAGATTCTTATCTCCATGCAAGTTGTCTCGCTCCTGCTTAGGGGGGTTGACTCCGGATGGCGGCTACTTCGGCTGGTCCCGATCGTCTTCCCACTCTGTCGGATTTGTTTTTCCAGGGAAATTCTTCTGAAATTCCACATCAGGAACTCTCCCGGCTTGGTAGCGTTTCTTCAATAGAGGTGACGACACTAAGCCGTTAAATGTCCCAACGTTTGGTGAAAGTCACACCAACTCCGAGTGTTGCCTTCCTTCGCAGGTCGGTTATTCCTGGGCCATTGCTATTACGCGGGTTCCTCAGCGTCATCACTGATTTGGGAACTCTTTGCCCCTTCCTTCCGCGGCTTGGTTTGTCACCTTCCTTTACCTCCTGTTGATCCTCTTCCAACTCCATAAAGCGAGATGCTTTATGCAAGGCGTCTTCTAAGGTCGTAGGTCGGTTGATAGTCAGTTCGTTTCAGAACATAATTTTCAGGAGTAACGCTTTCTGAAGTGCGTCGATCGCGGCATCGTCTGCCACAACCAATTTGGAAACAGTTCCTTTAAACCTTCTCATAAATTCTCCCAAAGGCTCATCCGGTTTATGTTGGAGAGACCAGAGATTGGCGGTTAAAGTCTTCTTCACAATGTGCATCGAGTAGTGCTTCAAAAAAGCCGTCGATAACATGTGGAAGTTATTGATTGAATTTTGATCGAGTTGAGAGAACATGGCTAGAGCATCGCCAGCGAGGTGTTCTACAAAAAATTGAAAGTAACTAGCCTCTTTTTCCCATAGCGATTAAACGCCGTGAGATGCTGAGTTGGATCGGTCTTTCCCTCGTAGAGCGCGATCCGAATCTTAGCGTTTAGTTTGACCGGAGTGTTTACAAGCCGAGTGGTGAAGGGGGTCTGTTTCGTTCCCTTAAGGACTTTATCGATCTCGGGGGCCGAGCTTACTACGCGATGCATCCTTGAGTTCATCAAACGGATGGTGTGTCAAGTGTCTGACGTCTGAAGCAAAGAGTTTGATAAAAATGGGAGTATACGAGTATACACACCCCACTCCCCCCCTCTTTTTACGGAGGAGGGAAACTGAACTTGTCTGGATAAAAGCTTCCTACGTACCCTTTGCAGGGATCAAGTCACCCTGTAGTTCGTTAAAGCACTTACTCCCCCCCCTTTAGACGGAGGAAGACAACTGAACTCGTCCAGAGACAAGCTGCCTACGTACCCTTTGCAGGGATCAAGTCGCCTTGTAGTTCAATGCAAAAGCCTTCAAGGAGGACTAGTGATATTACCTCTCAAGTGCTTTGCGTTCCACGAATGGAGTATTGGCGTGCCAGCCATGTTGGCGAGCTCATAAACGCCGGGTCGGACCACAATGATGATTTTGTAAGGTCCTTGCTAGTTAGCTCCGAGTTTGCCTGCTTTCCGCTCTACTGTTTTCTGGAAGACTTCGCGGAGAACCAAGTTACCTTCACGGAAACGCCTTTCTCGAACTCTGGAGTTGTAATAGCGCACGGCTACATTTTTATAGTTGCCTATCTTGATGAGTGCTTGATCACGCCTTTCATTTAGGAAGTCCAATTCGTATATTAGTAGCAAGTCGTTGAGCTCTTCGTTTTCTGGTAAGAGACGATGTCATGGTCCAAGAGAAGTGATTTCCGATGGGATGACACATTCAGTTCCATAGACAAGTGCAAAAACATTTTTGCCGGTTCCTCGGCGGGAAGTGGTGCGGTGGGACCATAAGACGCCTTCTAGCTCGTTTGCACAGTGTCCCTTTTTAGCATCTAAGCGTTTCTTAAGGCCATTGAGAATTGTCTTGTTGATTTCTTCTGCCTGACCATTACCTTGAGGGTAACGAGGCGTAGACTTCCTAAGTCGAATCTTTCACTTCGAACAAAAGGTCTTGAACCGGTTGGAGATGAATTGCGAACCGTTGTCTGTAACGATTTCGTATGGAACTCCATGACGACATATGATGTTCCTCTGGACGAAACTTTCAACTTGGGCATCTTTGATACTTGCGTAAGCTTCGGCTTCCACCCACTTGGAAAAATAGTTTGTTAGAACAAGTAAGAAGCGCTTCTGCTTTAAGGAGTGCAATGGTCCAACGATGTCCATGGCCCATCTCATGAATGGATAGGGAGAAGTGATAGAGGAAAGCATCTCTGTTGGCTGATGAATCTTTGGAGCATGTCGCTGACACCTTTCGCACTTGGCTGAAAACTTAAAGCAGTCGCTTACTATCGTAGGCCAGAAATGGCCATGTCGCTTGATCTTGATTGCCAAGGCTTTGCCTCCTGAGTGATTACCACAAGACCCATTGTGGAATTCCTCCATGAATTGTCTGGCTTCCTTTCCTTCTATGCAGGTGAGTAGAGGGCCAAAGAATCCCCACCAGAAGATGTTACCGTCTAGGAGAACATATTGAGCAACTTGCTTCTCTACCTTGCGGGCTGCCCACTTGTTGCTAAGCAGTTTTCCATCGACAATGTAAGCAAAAATTTGCTCTATCTAAGGCTTGTCGCAACCGTACTCGGGTTCTTCGTCCGTCTCCATTGGGATAGGAATATCTTGGTCGTGAGGAGCAAGTAGGAGGTTTTCAGGCGAGAGGTCATTGGTGTCTGGGACCTCGGTGGCAGAGACGTCGGCGACTGGGATATCGGTGGTAGAGACATCGGTGTCAGCAGGTCTTTGTCGACCAGCTGTAGATGCTGTCACCGGCAGACGCATGGGCTCTGTATCTTCAGCCGCTTCTGTCATCTCTACGTCTTCGGCTTTTGTCTTAAGCGACTCACCAACTCCTTTTGTGTGCTTAGCAGCCTGAGACCGTGTAGAGATAGCGAGCGTCATCTCTAGTTAGATGCTTGGAAATTCGATGAACTCTACGGGAATAACCCGCTTCAAGGTTGGATCTCCTTGGGGAGCTGAAGCGGAGGCAAGGTTTGCCAAAGCGTCGGAGTCAACGTTTTCTCCTCGGGGAATTCGTGTAAGTGTAAATTTCTTAAATGTCGAGGCAAGATGCTCGTGGCTGGCGATGCTTATGTCTATCCCAAGCATGTCTTCTGCTGGCCATGCAGAGGTATTGACGTTCTTCTGAAGGAAAGCCATCAGTTCCTACTTAAGCATTTCATCAAGCGCGACTCTAATCTCGACACACCTTTCAAGGTGTTGCTCGTAAGTGCATATAGAAACTACATGCTCGCAGGTAGGTCAGTCTTCTTCTACGCATCCCTCTGCAACCTGTAATTGCTATAAGAGGTCGGATCGGTTCTTGACCTGTTCGGAGCTGGTCCTTGCTCTTTTTCGTGATTCTTGAGGTTCAGAGTCGTCTTTCTTGCTTTCGACGTTTTGCAGTTTGTACTCGGCCAAGAAACACATACGGGAATCCTTTTGATTTCCCCATATTGTCGATAGTCGTTGGGAATTTGAGACACAAGTGGTATGTTGAAGGCACAACTTGCATCTGATTGAGCCAAGGAGTCCCCATGATCATGTTGTAAATTGTTGGATGATCGGAGACTGTGAAATCAACCATCTTCTTAACGTTGCCAGCTTGGACATGTAGACGAATCGTTCCCATCGTTGATGCGGTGGTTTTCCTCAGTCGAGTTTTAACCTCTTAACCAATTTCCTGCAAGTGCACATCAATCACGGTTAGTATAGTAAAGGGATCGAATCCACATGGACTTCTTAACCACACTTCAAATTGTAATGAATAAAACTAAGCTAGAACAGAATATGATGTCGTTTGTGATTGAATCAATTGTGAGCAAGTGAAACGTGAATTGTAAGTTGTAAATCAATGAGAGAAAAGCGCTAGAACTCAGGAAATTCGTAGAGAATTATGCAACAACAAATATCGAATGAAAGCTTAGGGATAAGGATAATGATTGGGATGTCAAGATTTTTCCACTGTCATGGCTCCAACCTTATATGCTCTACACCCTAATATACTCAGCTGTCGCATGGTTATTAAAAAGCGAAGACATGCAGTATGAACAAGTTCTTATAGAGTTCACTAAATTCCTTAACTAATTGGTATGATTGTTAAGACGCTTAGCTCATCGAATCCTAGATATGGAGGTATTAAGAATACTTCCGTGGATATACCTACCTATGATCAAATTGCTAGATGCGCGGTAAAGCAATAGGCATTAAGAAAAAGCAAAGATGAAGACTATATTTTATCCCTAAACAATGATCAATTCTATTGAAACATAAGAATCATTGACAACCCTAAATCCTAACTAGAGGACTACTCAAGCATGGTGCATGAAAAAACAGCAAGATGATGATGAATTCATGTTGAATAAAATTGATTAAAAGAAAAAGGGTTAGAGCAAAGTACAAAGCGAGATCTCCTCCTTGGAGCTCTTGAAACAAAAATCTATGAAAGAACAATGGGGCTGCACTTTTGTGATGTATCCTAGGTCTAATTTTTGGCACACACCTAACAAGAAACTAAAAGCAAGTATATATAGGGTCTTGAATCTTCTAGGGCTTCGAAAAGGGCGAAAACGTCAAAATATTTGAAACACCTTCGCAGAGGGCCGTGGCACCGATCGGATTATTAGGTCAGTATGGGGAATCAATTTACCACGTCCTAATGCGTCCTGATGGTCTGGATACCGATTGTGTGATCCGGTCGGTATGGGGGGTCAATTCTCCTCCTTCTTCATCTTCTAGGCAGTTTGACATGTCTTCAGTCTTCTGGGTATAACTCTCTACACAATTCCAAATTCTGCGATTCCACCTCCATTGGAAATATGACTCAAAGGGCTATCTTCACTCCAAGTTTCATTCAATTCCAAATCCATTTCATTCTCCGTTTATTTCCAAACTTCTGGTGTATGTAATCTGTCCATCTTGGTGAAGTGTGTAAACTTGGGAATTCCTTGGCTCCAATGGGTTCTTTGGCTCGCGTGAGTTGCTGTAGATTGGTGTATACTCCATAATGCTGCTTTTGGTCATTTTTGACTGATTTTCCTAAGAAAGACTCTTGAACTACAAATACGAATAAACTACGTCTAAAGGCACATAACCATGCATAAATGCAATAAATATGTATATAAAACTATAGTATTATAGGTAAAATATGAGACCTATCAACTCCCCCAGACTTAGCCTTTTGCTTGTTCCCAAGAAAACGAACAAAGTAAGGAAAAAAGGTTTGAAAATACAGAACTTACATGACTTCTCTGAATGTAGCCTTTAGATCATAACTCGTAATCCACATATCACCTGGTCGGTTCAAGACATCGTCATCAGCCACACATTCATGACCATCGCAAACTGGTCCATAAATCTCGATCCTGAAATGGTCCATAAACCTCGATCCTGCAAAGTCTTAATCCTCCCTTTTCCAACTCTAAGTGTGGTGTTTCTCATCAAAGGAATCATCCAAGGTAAACTTGGCTAGGATTTAAAAGGCTAATTTAAGTGGTGAGGCTTATTGTGTTTAGGGTTACCATATACTCCGGGGATGCGAGACATTATGCAAAATCGCAAGAGAGAACGGACCTATTGAAGCCCACAGTTCCAACCACTTTCACCGCCCTTTCCCCCAGACTTAGATTCTTTGGGGAATCGCTTGTAAATCTCATCAGTTTCTTCACTCCTCCACGCCATTCCTTGGGGATTTCGTTGACCTTAGATTCTTTTATAGACATGTTTGTCCTTTCCCTTTCTTTGCATTCTAAACAATTTTTTTTTCTTTTATAATGAAAGGGGGAGAAACGGTCTCTTAGCACGTGAGTTCAATAAGGTCACGAAACTGTTACCAATGATGTGTCATTCCCAAGGAATAACGGTCTTTTAAAACTTTTTCTTTGTATTCCATCTTCTAAACTCCAATCGTCGCATCTCTAGTGGTTAAAACTGCGTCGATCATCTTTCTCTCTTACGTTTTTGCACACATCTGCATGTGGGGTTAAGAACAAGAGTGTAAGTGGTTTGAAAGAAGGTTAAGGGTATAGGTGGGGTACCAACTAAAAATGAGCTCGCCATTCAAGACAACAAGAGGGTGGTAAAAAGGAAAAGATGTCTTGAATGTGATGTTTCCTTGAGGTAACTCCTCCAATGAGAAACAATGGATGGGATTGGTGTAAATAGAGCCAGAATTGGGCTGATTGGAGACAATGCATTTTTGAAATCTTCTGAGGAAATTCAAGTCATGAAGGTTTTCAAATCGTCTATCCTGAACAAACCCTGTAACAATGGTCACTGAATCACAATATCTGTGCATACATTCATAAGATGTCAATCGTTCAAAATAGGTTTTTGACTCGATGAAATCCGAATGAAAACATAAGAAAACAGAAAAACTCATCAGTACAACTAAATCCCCCTAGACACACTTCACACCGTCCCGGAGTGAAAGCAGTCCACAATTGGGAGATCGACTCAATAAAAGTGAAAAATAAAAGATAAGTAAAGATAGAATCAAAGTCGTAACACCTAGCTTAAAAGGTCTCCGTCTCAGGTGTGTCTGGAACTTCTCCTGGAATGTTCTCGTCGTCAGTGTTAAGATCAAGGATCTATGTACCGTTGGAATCATCATCATGGACGACCAGTTGTTGTCCATGTGTGTCGTGTGTGTGCTCTCCATGGTTACGTGTGTAGTGGTGACTAGTAGCATCGTCATCCTCATCTCCAACATCAACAAAACCAGACAATAGTGAAAGGCTCACCGAATCATGGCTAGTCGTGGGTCGTCTCGTGGTTGATCTCTTGAAGAAGTGTTGAACGGACTTCTTCATGGCTCTCACTTGTGTAGAGATCAACTTCCCTTGCTTAAAAACCTTAGGATCAAGAGCTACACGTTTCTCCTTTTCCTCCTAAAAACTAGCTTGAAAATTGTCCCTGTGGCTGTCGGTTGGAGGCTCATCGTGTGGCGTCTCTAAGGGTGGCATGTGGGAGGTGGAGGGCTGTGATGTAAGTGCCTCTTTGTGTCCCTCTAAGTCTCTCTCTTTGTGCCAACATAACATTCTTCTTGTAGTAAAGTGCAACGCAACCAATCGGATCACCAGGACAACGAATAAACCAAGTGGATCGTGGTGGACCAAAGGTAACCACACCAATACTCAAGGCTGTGATCTCCTTTTTAGGAATGAAAACACACTTCTTCTCATCCATATATGGTGGCGTGAATAGGTAGCCAAAAGCTCGTGGAGTACTCATACCAACCGCATATAAAATGCTTCCTTTGAAGTGCTAGAAAGGCCTTGCTTATCCTCAAGTGATGGGAGTGTCTCTTGGCTAAAATCAAATCCACAAGCCAACAATATTTTCCTGATAGTCCCTCCGAAATCACTACAAGCCTTCTTTGCTACATTCTCCTTAGCGGCGTCATGCTTAATTCGAACCATTCGACGAGATAGAAGTGATCCATAGTTAACTAGCTCGGGCTTCTCCATAAAATGGGCTATAAGCATGTAAAACTTATCTTGATTAACCACTCCACGGTCGGTTCTACTAAAGATCCATTGCGAAACAAGGTAATACACATAACGAATCGTCAGGTGTGTAATCCGTGGAGCTCTAGATTCTCCGGCTTTGATCTTCTCGTTTGCAATCTTCAAACATATGTCATAGTGCTCCTCACTACCACTGTACTTTTTCATCTCATGGCACTCAAAACCCAAAATATCATAAAGCTCCTCAATACTCAAAGCAAACAACCTTCCTTTAACCGTAAAAACTAGAAATCCTTCCTTAGCTTCAACAATCTTCCTCCTTGGGTAGGCTAGGGTCACGGTGGCTAGGAACTGTCTTGTGATGTCCACATATATTGGGTGAGTGGTAGCCACGAATTTCTTCAATCCCAATGCATCAATGTACCATTCAACATCTTGTCAGATACCGAGTAAATCAAGCGTCTCAAAATCAATCTTTGGAGTGGGTAGCATAGCAAACTTCTTAAAGACCAGCCATGTAGTCAACATTGGCTCTCATATCACTCCCAACAAACTTCATTTCCACTTGTGGAGCTTGAGTGAACTCCATGTTCGAAGTTGTGCGGGATTTCTTTGATTTCTTCCTCCTAACCGTCAGTTTAGGTGGGATTGTTTGGGTTATCTCCACAAATATCATAGGCTCGTCATAAGCCTCATCTTCCTCATCTCTAAGGGTGTAATCGCGTTCCTCATCATCTCCTCTCAATATCTCTTTGTCACGTCTCTTTGAAGCGCTTTTCGATGGTTTCTTTAAATGAGCTCGAAGTGAAGCGATGGTTTCATCGTCGTCTATGACTGATGCTGCCACCTTGTGTCTAGGGATCCTTGTGGATGTACTTTGAGCATTCTCACCATCCATCATAGTACCTACAAAAGAAAAACCTCGAAAATCGATGTTATTACCAAGAATTTTGAAAATTTCAAAAGAATTGCTTCTAATGAGAGATTAAATAAATTCAAAGTACATCAATGGATTATAAACATGTAAGAATTCTATTCTAAAACCAAATAATTTTTCCAAAATTTTATCAGAATTTTCGGATTTAATGCTAATGACATGTGAAAATTTCCAAATCTTTCAAATTCAAACTCAAACATGTCAAAATCTATTCTAATCCTATGTATATATGATAAACGGGCAATTCCCAAATATACTATCTAAACAAGTTTTTCTTCCTCATCTACCACCTATTCTCAAATGTTCCATATATACCACTTTTTTATTGAGGAAATGATTAAACTATCCCTGCCTTTTAATGAGATAGGATAAAAACAAATTAAAAAAAAAGAAAAAAGAAAAAAAAGACTCACGACTCTTCTCTCTCTCGTCTTCTTCGTCGGTGGTTACTCATCACCGGAGAAGCTTTCTCGCCGCCGGAGAAAGACCGATCATCACTGGAAATGAAGGTATCCTCCATCATCTACCTCTTGTATCTTATACTCTCCGTTTTGATTTTGAAATTCTATGAAATTTTGTTTCTAGGTTTTGCTTTTGTTTTACCTCAATTGGATATGCAATCTAGATTTGAAAAAGATTTCATTGAACTCTTATGAATCTCTAAGTCTTCTTTGAAAAACGAATCTTTGAATCTCTTTGAATCTTCCCATTTCTAAGATTTTGATATTTAGAATCTATTCCGAATAATTTCGAATCGCTAAAGTTTTTGGTTTTTGTGGTGGTTGTTGGAGGTTGATTCCGAGTGTGGAGTGTTCAAAAGTTCTAATCGAAGTTTAAAAAGCAAAATCTGAAGATTTTAGTGAATCACTTGTGAAATATGGGTTTAGTTGTGAACTATGAGTTTAGATATGAAATATAAACGAATTGATTGACCTTTTAGCTGTGCATATAGCTTCAATACTTACATGCTTGCTCCCTTCTTATAATTTGGTTTCATGAGCTGTGATGAGAAAGCTAGTATGTAAGAAGAAGTGTTGTGCTCTTTAGTTTTGTGTAGAGGTTAAGTTGGGTTTATAATTGTCTCTTGGTGTTGAATTGATATTTAGCTCTAACTGGTTTCTTAGAGGTTGTGTATCAGATTGTTAGAATCCGCTTGGAAAGTTAACACATAAGAAAAGGTCTTCTTTGTAGAGTACTTGTTGTATGGAATACATTTGTTATACTTGGCTTGTAATCTAAATTTACTCTTAATTGTTTTCTTTTAGTTTCGTGTACTAATTCGGGAATAAAGCTTAACATAAGGGAGCAAGTGTGACACCCGTGAACCAATTTTGAGGGAATTGGAGGGTGTGTCGATCGACACTAGTGTGGTGTGTCGATCGACAGGCTGAGTTTTGGGGCTTAAGGCCGGTTTATTCGAGGGGCTGTCGATCGACACGAATGGTGTGCGTCGATCGACAGGGTTCTTAGTGGCTGTCGATTGACACAAGTGGTGTGTGTTGATCGACATGGGTTTTAAGTGACCGGTTTATGTTTCGATTTAAATCGGACGGTTCGTGTTGGTTCGATTTGGGAAACCTAGGGTTTCATATTTAAGGTTTTTTTGCCACATTCTAATAGAAAAAAGGTCCCAAATCAGAGGGAAAGAGTTTTTGAGAGTCTCTCTGGTTTCCTGAGAGTTTTATGAGATAAGGTTTCGTTCTTGGTTATTTTGGAGTAGATTTTTGTGGTGGTTGTAGCTGATATCGATTCTAGTCTCAAGGTGAGTGCGTGACCATGGCTTCTAGGTCGATGGATTGTTAGGGATTCTTGGTGATGGGTTTGTATGCGTTGTTTGATCTTGTGGTGATTGAATTGTGGCTTTGTATGTTTGTTGTGGTGTTGTGATTGTTGTTTTGTGCAGGTTTTCGTACTGGCGCAGAGGAGGAATCGATCCGAGAGGATTATGATCAGTTCCCAGGATTCTGCCAGGAGCCTGTCGAACGACACACGCGAGGTATGTCGAACGACACACGCAAGGTATGTCGAACGACACACATAAGGTGTATCGAACGACAACTAGTTCAGAGGGTGTCGATCGACACCTAGTGGTAGTGTCGATCGACAGCTATCTGATAGGCTGTATTGAGCCGTTGTTTTTTGTGTATTGTGTGTATGTTTGTTTGCCTAAGCGGTCCATCGTGCCTGAGTGCGCAGTCGTAGATGGGATGACCGTCTCACTGGGTATTTATGATAATACTTACGCGTCTCTTTTTCCCATGTGATGCAGGTAAAGGCAAAATGTGATCGTGGAATCATGGCTACGAAGAGGAGGATGATCGGGGATCTCGGTTGTTTGCTTTTGTTTTCGTTATTGTTTTAAAACTGCCATAGGTTGTTGGATAGTTCTGGAATGTTGGATTTGTTGTTGAAATGGTTTGCTTGGTTTAATGAAATTGTGTTGGTTTAAGTTATAGGTTATCCGCTGGTTGCTTTGTGAGTTTGATTGGATGTTGAAGATTAGCATTTATGTGAATGCTAATTCGAGTCCAATGTATTGTTTAAAAAGAAAAAAGAAAAACAGGTCGGGTCGTTTCAGTTTGGTATCGGAGCGATACGGTTTTAGGACGGGCTAGAACTGCTAGGATTGTTAATCTGGTTAAATTGGCAATTCTGTGGGTTTGGGGGTTCTAGATCATCTTCCTTCGAGCCTTCAATGAGGTTCCACGGTAAGTGTGTTGTGTGTTTTTGTTGTGTCTTCTAGTGCTTAGCTTGTATGCTTGTGAGTGCAGTGAAATGGCTAGAGGTACTAGAGGGCGTGGGCGTGGAGGCCGAGGCAGAGGTCGAGGACCTGTGGACGAGCCATTCTTGAGTGAGGCTCAGAGTTCCACGCATGGGCCTGTGTCAGTTCAACAGACGTTGCATGGTGGTCAGACCGCCAGTGTGACTGCCAGTGTGGGGGCCGGTTTGGGTCCTGTTGGGGCTGGTTTGGGTCCTGTTGGGGCTGGTTTGGGTCCTGTTGGGGCTGGTTTGGGTCCCGTTAAGGCTGGTGGTGCTGGTGGTGTTGGCGCAGCTGGGGGTGCAGCCGCGGCCGCATGTTTAGCTTAGGCTGGTGATGATTGTCTGGCTGATCTGTTGAGGCAGTTGTTGGAACGGTTACCGGGTGCGGTGCCAGTGCATGCTCTAGTGTTGCCACGCGTGGGAGATCTGAAGCCGAGGGCTGCGGTTGTTGATGAAGTTCCGTCATATATTCGGATGATGGAGCAGATGCAGAGGATCGGTACAGGTTCTTTTGCAGGAGGTGTTAAGCCTGAGGAGGCTGATGAGTGGAGGATGAAGATGGAGCGTAATTTCTGCTCGATTAGGTGTCCAGAGGGATACATGGTGGATTTGGCAGTCAATTATTTGGACGGTGATGCACAACTCTGGTGGAGGGATATTGCAGCGAGACGGGCTCAGACTGTGATGTCGTGGACAGACTTTGTGGCGGAGTTTAACGCCAAGTTCTTTCCTCAGGAGGCGTTGGATCGTCTGGAGGCGAGGTTCTTGGATCTGGCTCAGGGAGCGATGTCTGTTCGCAAGTATGACGTGGAGTTTAACCGACTCTTGGGTTATGCTGGTAGGAACCTGGAGGATGAGCATGCTCAGATTAGGAGGTTCTTATGGGGACTTCGGATAGACTTGAGGACTCGGTGCAGAGGCATCAGGTTTGTGTCTAGAGTAAAGTTAGTAGAGACTGCTGTACAGATCGAGGAGGACCTGAGGGAGCAGGCTGCGGTAGTTGTCCCAGCTGTTCAGGCTAGGAGGCATCAGCAACAGGTGCAACATGTGGATCCTGGCAAAGGCGGCAAGCCTGCGCAGGGACAAAAGAGGAAGTGGGAAGACACTTCGAGATCGGGCCAGAGTAGCCGAGGGTGCTATGGTTGTGGGAGTTTGGACCACAAGAGGGCGAGTTGCCCGAAGCAGAGTAAGACTCGAGCGGCTCGGGTGTGTTATCAGTGCGGTGAGTCAGGACACATAGGCCAAACTGTCCCAAGTTGCAGCCGTTGGCAGTGCTAGTGGTCCAGTCGGTAGCTCAGTATGGGGCGGTGCAGCCTTCGGATCAGATTGCGGGGATGCAGCGTCTGCCGGTTATTGCGGCACCTGGTGAGCCGTGTTCGAGGCCGATCACAAGTAAACCTTCTAACCTAGACTTAGTAAATTCTGTTGTTTGTGAATTTTTGTGTTTGTTTTGGATTATTTACCTTGTGGTGGAAAGTTAGGTTTCTTAGAACATGAGATTTGTGTAGGGACCTTGTTTGTGGGCAGGTGTGAGTCCCACGTGTTGTTTGATTCTGGAGCATCGAATTGCTTCATTACTCCGGATCATGCTGAGAGGAGTGGTATTCGGAGTGACGCTGGTGAGCGGACTGGACCGGTTATAGTTGTTGGAGGAGAGTTTCTATCTACTCATGGCTGGGCGAGAAATGTGGATATTCTGGTGGCTGGTGAGTTAATGCCAGCGGACTTGGTGATCAGTCCAGTGGAGCTGTATGATGTTATCCTGGGTATGGATTGGTTGAATCGGTACAGAGTTCATCTGGATTGTCACCGGGGTCGAGTGGTGTTCGAACGTGATGGTGGTAGGTTGGTTTATCAGGGAGTGAGACCGACTTCAAGTAGTCTCGTGATCTCACTTGTCCAGGCTGAGGCGATGATTGAGAGGGGTTGCAAGGCTTACTTGGCCACGATTGTGATGCCAGAGGCTGTTGGTGGGGTTGCTGTGAGAGATATTCAGGTTGTTCGAGATTTCGAGGATGTTTTTCAGTCGTTGCAGGGATTACCGCCGTCTCGGTCTGATCCTTTCACGATTGAGTTAGTGCCCGGAACGACGCCGTTATCTAAGGCACCTTATCGAATGGCTCCAGCAGAGTTGGCAGAACTGAAGAAGCAGTTGGAAGATTTGTTGGATAAGGGTTTTATTTGACCGAGTACTTCACCGTGGGGAGCACCGGTGTTGTTTGTGAAGAAGAAGGATGGTAGTTTCCGGTTGTGCATCGATTATCGAGGGCTTAACCGAGTCACTGTGAAGAACAACTATCATCTTCCGAGAATTGATGAATTGTTGGATCAGTTGAGGAAGGCTAATTGGTTCTCCAAGATTGACTTGGCATCCGGGTACCACCAGAATCCTATCGATGAGGAATATGTCAGGAAGACGGCCTTCAAGACTTGGTATGGGCATTTTGAGTTTGTAGTTATGCCATTCGGGTTGACGAATGCACCAGCGGCATTTGTGAGGTTGATGAACGGATTTTTCCAGGAGTATCTGGATGAGTTCGTAATTATCTTCATCGATGACATTTTGGTGTATTCGAAGAGTCTTGAGGATCATGAGGTACATCTGAGAAGAGTTTTTGAGAAGTTGTGGAAACATAAGTTGTTTGCTAAGTTGAGCAAGTGTAGTTTCTGGCAGAGAGAAATAGGATTTCTAGGTCACATCGTTTCTGTCGGTGGAATTTCTATGGATCCGGCGAAGATTCAGTCTGAAGTACATTTTTACTCAGCAGAATTTGAATGTACGACAGAGGCGATGGTCGGAGTTGTTGACTGATTATGACCTGGACATTGTTTACCATCCTGGTAAGGCTAACACTGTGGCAGATGCTCTTATTCGAAGACAGTATGATTCATATCAGGAGCGGGATGTGGAGACGCTTGTGAGTATGCTAGGTACTTAAAGGTTATGCGTTACTTTAGAGGAGCCGTTGGGGTTAGCGACAGTTGATCAGGCGGATCTTTTGAGCAGGGTCCGAGTAGCTAAGGAGAAGGATCAGGTGTTGGTTGATCTCTAAGGCTGTTGGTTCTGAGTATCAGGTTTCTGCTAACAGGACTATCGTAGTGCATGGACGAGTCTGTGTGCCTAAGGATGAGGACTTGAGGCAGGAGATTCTGAGAGAGGCTCATGCGAGCAAATTTTTGATTCATCCGGGAGCGACTAAGATGTATTGTGATCTGAAACGGTATTATGATTGGGTTGGGATAAAGAGAAATGTGGCGGATTGGGTTGCAGCTTGCAACGTTTGTCAGCTAGTGAAGGTTGAACATCAGGTTCCGAGTGGGTTATTGCATAGTTTACCCATTCCAGAGTGGAAGTGGGACATGATTACCATGGATTTCGTGGTAGGATTGCCGGTTTCTCGGACATATGATGTCATTTGGGTGATAATTGATCGACTGATTAAGTCGACACATTTTCTGGTCATTAAGAAGATAGATGGAGCTGAGGTCTTGGCTAAGAAGTATGTGAAGGAGATTGTGAGGTTGCATGGTGTGCCAGCGAGCATTGTGTCGGATAGAGATCCGAGGTTTGCTTCAGTGTTCTAGAGAGCTTTTCAGGCTGAGATGGGCACTAAGGTGCATATGAGTACAGCTAATCATCCTCAGACGGATGGGCAGTCCGAGAGGACGATTAAGACACTTGAGGATCTGTTGAGGATGTGTGTGCTGGATTGGGGTGGTCATTAGGCAGTTCACTTGAGTTTGGTGGAGTTCAGGCGAGTATTGGTATGGCTCCTTTTGAGGCGTTGTATGGGAGGCCATGTCGTACACCGCTATGTTTTACCCAAGTGGGAAGAGGAGCATTTATGGTGCTGATTTTGTTCAGGAGACGACGGAGAAGATCCGTGTTGTGAAGCTGAACATGAAAGAGGCTCAGGATTGGCAGAAGAGTTATGCCAATAGGAGGATAAAAGAGTTGGAGTTTGCAGTCAGAGATCGAGTGTATCTCAAGATGGCTATGATGCGGGGTCTGAACAGGTCCATATCCGAGGATAAGCTGAGTACGTGGTACATGAGTCCGTTCTGGGTTGTTGAACGTGTGAGACCAATTGCTTATCGGTTGGAGCTGCCTCCGATCGTGGAGAAGTTCCATGATGTGTTTCATGTTTTGAAGCTAAGGAGATGTTTGCATACATCTGAGGAGGTAGTAGTGACGATTCCTGCAGATCTTCAGCCTAATCTGGCTGTTGGGAGGAGAGCGGTTAGGATCCTTGAGAGAAGTATCAAGGTTCTGCGCCGGAAGAGAGTGCCGTTGTTGAGAGTCTTGTGGGACTGTGACGGTGTTCAGGAGGAGACTTGGGAACTAGAGGCGAAGACGAAAATAAAGTTCAAGAAGTGGTTCGAGAAGCAAGCCGAAGAGTGAATTTGTTTTTCTTTGTGGTTTCCAGTTTCGGTTTTGTGTTGTAGTCACCGTGTGTGGTGAGGATTGTGGTTGTGGACTATGTATTTTCATTTGAGTTGTAATGATTGTTGGGGTCGGATTGCACCCGTTGAACTTCGACGTACAAAGTTATGAATAAAAACGAGCATATGTCGACATGCAGAGATAATATGGCCTCTAAGTCATTTCACTTACAAAGAGGGTGAAGCCCTCTTAAATTCCCTAAGTCCCCTCTACCTGGCAAAGGAACCTTCGAAGCTATCTTCACCCCAGGAGAAGTCATGAATGCAGCATCAGAGAGGTCACAGAGCCAACAAGAGGCGCTGCAGAGGCCAAAGCTGCTTGGCACCGATGTCACTGAGCAGTGACACCGATGATAGGGAGTGGCACCGATGTCACAGCCCAGTGACACCGATGTGCCTGGCCTTATCGGTGTCCAGGCAGCTGATATAGGTGCCCAGCCATTCCCATCGGGTTCAATTGCTTCGTCTCCCGAAAGAACATCAACGAAGGTTCCAGAAGGTTCAACGCGTTAAAGCCCAGTAACAAAGTCCAAATAGGCAGAACCGACATAGGGGAAAAAGGCAATCCGCAAAGGTTTATGAAAAGGTTGACATTATCTTTTAGGAAAAGGCTTAGCCGACTTAGGGGGCTATATATATCAATGTACAAACAATTGTAAAGATGCATTCGCAACTTTATTCACAATTTTTATCACACAAGCAATATAAAGCAATTACAAACCCTAATTTCTCTCTGTTCATCATTGTACTTCATAGCTTATCTTCAGAAATCTCTGCTTCCTCTCGAAACCCTTACAAATCTAATTGTACGATGTCCGGCATCCACAATTTGGCGCCGAGTAAAGGGATCTAGAGAATTTCTTACACAAAAAGCTACGTTACATACCGAGTCAAAGATGGTGAGTGGCGAAGAAAACACGTCTCGCAGAGACAACCAGGAGAAAGAACCTTCTGTCGTGGCTACTGCTACCAAAGCCCCTACTGAAGGTGATATAACCGAGCTGAAGAAGATGCTAGAAACCTTCCTCACTGAGCAGAAGAAGCAAGCCAAGATCAACGAGGCGACTTCGAAAGAGCCGAGGGCTCTTTCGCAAAGAAAGCGCGGGAGACACGACGCAACAAGACTTAGGGCACGCGTCGACCCTTAACGCCTCAACTTACCCTTAACGCCTTGACTTCTCAGCGCCTAGTACTACTCGGGGAAACCCAGAGGACCTACCGCCACCACCGCTGCGTCGAGAATCGAACAAGCCTCTCGAACGCGTCGTGGATATCTCTGACGGGGATGAACCACCTCCCACGAAGCGAACACGAGCGGAAGGTGCAAAAGGCAACCAACAAGAACCACGCGCCCCTGACACTCAAAGCGCGTCAGGCTCTTCCAAGACGGAGGTTGTGAAAGACACCTCGGAGTACACCAACTTCTCTAGCAAAGAACGGTACAAGAAGGGGTAAGAGCGTAAAGCGTTCAAACGATCTTACGCTGTAGAGCTCGATGCAGTAAAGGCTCAGATGGAGCGGGTAACCTCTGATCTGAAGCGTACCCAATCGCAGATACACCACGAAACAGGGAAGGCTCCTGCCATCGCTCAGGTACTAGAAAAGGCAAGGAACATGCCTTTCGACGAACGAATCGCAAGGACAAAAATCTCCGATCTCGGAAGAATCAAGTTACCAGTTTATGAAGGAACTACAGACCCTTCAGATCTTCTGATGGAATTCGAAGTGGCCTTGGACAGAGAAAACTTCAAAGAAGCAGAAAAGGACATCGTCTACTGCAAGCTGTTCGTAGAAAGCCTCAAGGGGCCTGCCCTTCAATGGTTCTACAAGCTGGAGAAGAATTCGGTTCACACTTTCCTCCAGCTTTCCGAGTTGTTCGTGCAGCATTACAACATCTTCATGGAACTGAAGATCTACGACTCTGAACTATGGAATAACAAGCAAGGCGAGACCGAGAGTCTATGGTCTTTCATGAGAAGGTTCAAGAACACGCTGTCAAAGGTTGAAGGTATCAGCAACAAGTCAGCCCTAGAGGCCTTGCGAGGAGCACTTCAGTGTCCGTCTCCATTCTGGCTAGAGATGAGTCTCAACACGCCAACGACAATCCAAGACGCTCTCCACCGTGCTGCTAATTTCGCTCAAACAAAGGAGGAAGTCCGAGCCAGGAAAGTCGGAAAAACTAAACAAGTAAGCAAACTAGCCCAGGTCACTATACCAAAGAGGAGCAATCCCTCCTACGTCCAATACGAAGGAGGATCCGGAGGGGCTCACAACTATCAAGTGGAGTCATCAGGTTGCGCACGTGGAAGAGGCCGTGGGCGCGGTCGCGGTAGAGGAAATTGGAACAATACCTGGACTGGAGAAGCTGTACTGTGACGAGAAGTTGTACTGTGATTTGCACAAAGCAAGTAGACACTCCACCGCAAGGTGTCGTGAGTTACGGCGACAACTCATAGCCAAACTCACGGAGGGCACCTTGAAAAACAACAACAGCTTGTCAGACTTCAAGCCAGAGGAGAAAGCTCCTGCCGACAACGAACAAAAAGTAGATATCCCAGATGCCAACGTCGCGATGATGGCATGGAAAACGAAGACCAGCACGAAATTATCAACATGATAATGGGAGGCTCGCAGTACTGTGCTGACAATGAGACTGCGATCGAAGCTTACCAATGCCACGCTGACATCTGCTAACATATCATCACCTGCAAAACCAAGGCTTTCCAACGACCCCATCACTTTCGACGAAAAAGACACCGAAGGCCTCGATCAACCACACAACGATCCCCTGGTAATCAACTTGACTGTTTACGACTTTAACGTCGCTCGCGTTTTTATTGATAGAGGAAGCTCGGTGGATGTCATCTTCAAGAAAACACTTGAGCGAATGAAGATCGATCTATCCACAATCAAAGGGAGGCCTAAACCCATAACAGGCTTCTCTGGTGAGACAACCATGACGATGGGAACAATTCACCCTCCCGTCTAAGCTGGCAACGTTAAGAAGATGATCGAATTCACCGTCTCCGATCATCCAACAATCTACAACATGATCATGGGAACTCCTTGGCTCAACCTGATGAGAGCTGTGCCTTCAACATACAACTTATGCCTCAAATTCCCAACACCCATCGGTATAAAAACAATATGGGGAAATCAGAAGGATTCCCGTACGTGTTTTCTGGCCGAGTATAAGATACGAAACATCGAGAAAAAGAAGGACGACTGTGAGCCTTAAGAATCACGAGAAAGACCGAGAACCAGCTCTGAGCAGGTCAAGAACCTGACTGACCTCTTATAGCAATTACAGATTGCAGAAGGTCGCGTAGAAGAAGAGCGACCCACCTGCGAACCTGTAGTATCTGTAAGCATTAACGAGAAACATCCTAAAAGATGTGTACAGATCGGAGCCACGCTTGATGAAACATTAAGAAGAAGTTGGTGGCTTTCCTCCAGAAAACATCAACACTTTCGCCTGGGCAGCAGAAGATATGCCTCAGATAGACATCAGCGTCGCCAGCCACGAGCTCAACGTTGACCCGACTTTCAAGCCAATAAAACAAAAAAGGAGGAAGCTCGGTCCCGACCGAGCAAAAGTGGTAAATGACGAAGTCGAAAGGGTCCTGCGCGTTGGATCAATCACCGAAGTCAAATACCCGACTAGCTCGCCAACCCAGTCGTGGTAAAAAAAAAAACTGGGAAGTGGCGTGTCTGCGTCGATTTCACGGATCTGAACAGAGCGTGCCCGAAAGACAGCTTACCTCTGCCTCACATCGATCGCTTAGTAGAAGCAACGACACAGAATAAACTCCTAACATTCATGGATGCCTTCTCAGGCTATAACCAGATTCTAATGCACCCTGAAGATAAAGAGAAGACCGCCTTCATTACAGACCGTGGAATCTACTGTTACAAGGTTATGCCCTTCGGCATAAAAAATGCTAGAGCAACATATCAAAGGCTTGTGAACAAGATGTTTCAAGATCAGCTAGGCAAAACGATGCAGGTATATATAGACGACATGCTCTTGAAGTCTCTTGAGGAGGAAGACCACATCTCTCACCTGGAAGCATGCTTCAAACAGCTAAACCTTCACAACATGAAACGAAACCCAACGAAGTGCAGATTCGCGGTAACCTCTGGGGAATTCCTGGGGTACTTGGTCACTCATTGTGGCATCGAAGCAAACCCGAAGCAGATTGACGCTCTGATCCAGATGACATCTCCAAGAAATAAGCGTGAAGTACAAAGATTGACTGGACGAGTGGCTGCGCTCAACCGTTTCATCTCGCGATCAACTGACAAGTGCCTACCTTTCTATGACACGCTGCGAGGTAACAAACAGTTCGAATGGTCAGACAAGTGTGAAGACGCTTTCAGGCAGCTCAAGGAATACTTGACAACACCGCCTATCCTTGTTAAACCAGTAACTGGAGAACCTCTCTTCCTCTACATCACTTTTTCCGAAACAGCTGTCAGTGCTTTGTTAGTACGTGAAGAGCGAGGCGAGCAAAAACCTGTCTTCTATGTTAGCAAGACCCTCACCGACACTGAAACAAGATATCTTCATCTGGAGAAGCTAGCACTTTCCATCGTCATGGCATCACGAAAGCTAAGGCCTTACTTCCAATCTCATACCATCATGATTCTCAGCACGATCCCTTTACGTTCGGTCTTGCATAGTCCAAGTCAATCTGGCAGGTTGGCCAAGTGGGCTGTAGAACTCAGCGACTATGACATCGAGTATAAGGGACGAACGTGTAACAAGTCACAGGTGTTGGCAGACTTCCTTATCGAACTTCTAGAAGACCAGACCACAAAGGAAGTTCGACCAGGGATCTGGAAACTACACGTCGACGGCTCATCCTCCAAAAATGGGTCCAGAATAGCGATACGCCTAGCGTCACCAACATGAGAGATCCTAGAGCAGTCTTTCCGTCTAGGTTTCAAAGCCTCCAACAACGAAGCAGAGTATGAAGCCATTATCGTTGGAATGAGACTCGCTCAAGGACTTAACATCGAGCACGTTCACGCATTCTGCGATTCACAACTTGTTACCAGCCAGTTCAGCGGCGAGTATGCAACGAAAGACGATCGAATAAAAGCCTATTTAAAAATAGTCAAGGACCTCGCCTTGACGTTCAGAGTTCACGCTACAAGAATTCCCTGAGGAGAAAACATTGACGTAGACGCCTTAGCAAACCTTGCCTCCGCTTAAGCTCCGCGAAAAGATCCAACCTTGAAACGGGTTATCCCCGTAGAGTTCATTGAATTTCCAAGCATCCAACAAGATATGACGCTCGCTATATCAACACGGTCACAAGCTGCTAAACAGGCCAAAGCCATTGCTGAAGCAGGGGTCAAGGACGTCGAGATGATAGAAGCTGAGGCACACATAGAGCTTGCGCCTTTGACAACGACACCGATGTTAACAAGGCCGATGTAACCAGGGCCGATGACATAGGGGAACCCGAAGACCTCTCGTCGCAAGACCTTCCGCTTGAACCTAAAGGTAAGGACACGTCCATCCTCATGGACACAGATGAAGAACCTGAGAACAATTGTGATAAACCTTAGATAGATCAAATTCTTGCTTACATCGTCAATGGAGAGCTGCCTAAGAGCAAGTGGGCAGCTCGCAAGGTACAAAAACAAGCCGTTCGGTACGTCCTGTTCGATGGTAACATCTACAGGTGGGAATTCTCCAGTCCTCTGCTCACCTTCGTAGAGGGACAAGTGGCCAGACAAGTCATGGAGGAAGTACACAGCGGGTCTTGTGGCAATCACTCGAGAGGCAAAGCCTTAACGATCAAGATAAAGCGACATGGCCACTTCTGGCCTACTATCGTGAACGAATGCGTCAAGTTTTCAGCCAAGTGCGAAAGGTGTCAACGACATGCTCCGAAGATTCATCAACCAACGGAGACGCTTTCCTCTGTCACCTCTCCTTACCCATTCATGAGATGGGACATGGACATCGTCGGACCCCTGCACGCTTCAAAACAGAAGCGTTTTTTACTTATTCTAACAGATTATTTTTCAAATTGGGTAGAAGCTGAAGCTTACGCAACCATCAATGACGCCCAAGTTGAAATTTTCGTCTGGAAAAACATCATATGCCGTCACGGAATTCCATACGAGATTGTTACTGACAACGGTTCCCAGTTCATCTCCAACAGGTTCGAGACCTTCTGTGCAAAGTGGAAGATTCAACTTAGCAAGTCTATTCCTCGTTATCCTCAAGGTAATGGTCAGGCAGAAGCAATCAACAAGACAATTCTCGATGGCCTTAAGAAATGCTTAGATGCGAAGAAGGGACGTTGGACAGACGAGGTAGAAGGCGTTTTATGGTCCCACCACACCACTCCTCACCGTACAACAGGCGAAACTCCTTTTGCCCTTGTCTATGGCCTTGAATGTGTCATACCCTCTAAAGTCACTTCTCCAGGACCACGACGTTGTCTCTTACCAGAGCGCGAGGATCTCAACAATTCGATCCTCTTCGACGAATTGGACTTCCTTAACGAAAGGCGTGATCAGGCACTCATCAGAATAGCCAACTATCAAAATACAGCCGCACGCTACTACAACTCCAGAGTTAGAGAAAGGCGTTTCCACGAAGGCGACTTGGTCTTGCGCGAAGTCTTCCTGAATATAGCAGAGCGGAACGCGGGCAGACTTGGAGCTAACTAGGAAGGACCTTACAGAGTCACCACCGTTGTCCGTCCCGGCGTCTATGAGCTCGCTACCATGGCTGGCACGCCAATACTCCATTCATGGAACTCGAAGCACTTGAAGAGGTACTATCATTAGTCCTCTTCTAAGGCTTTTTCCTTGAACTACGAGGCGACTTGATCCCTGCAAAGGGTACATAGGCAGCTTGTCTCCGGACGAGTTCAGTTGCCCTCCTCCGTAAAAAAGGGGGGGGAGTAAGTGCTTTAATGAACTACGGGGCGACTTGATCCCTGCAAAGGGTACGTAGGCAGCTTGTCTCCGGACGAGTTCAGTTGTCCTCCTCCGTCAAAAGGGGGGGGGTATCTATACTCGTATACTCCCATTTTTATCAAGCTCTTTGCTTCAAGTAACAGGTACTTGACACAAGTCTCATAGACTTCATCTGTTACATCCTCTATGGATTATTTAAAGCATTTTTTAAGCAATTTCATCAGCTACATCCTCTATGGATTACTCTAAGCCTTTGACTAAGCAAGTTCAATCCACTGTCGTTGCTGCTGGCCACAACAACAATGTGTGAACCTGAACACATTAACATCCATCATCGGATCCCAAGCGCGCTATATAAGTTATAACGTTTAGTTTCTGGGCTTTTGACCCCAGCTGATTCTAATGTTCAAGTCCTAGGCTTTTTGACCTCAGATGTTCATTCAAGAACCCAAAAGCACCGTTGGTAAAAAGCAGCTACCAATGATTACTTAGGTTTATACACCGAATAATCGTTCAGAAAACCCAACAACGCGTTGGTCAAGTCAAAAGGTGTGATCGCTTCTTAACAGACGTGTTCGGAAAGCACCGCCATTCTAGAAAACCCAACAACAACGTTGGTAAAAGCGGAAACCCAACAACAAACGTTGGTAGGAAATGAGCAAAAATGCACTTGTTATTTTTGTTACCTTGCAATCATAAACCCAACAACAACGTTGGTACAACCTGCCAAAGTCGTTTCGAGTATAACCGATTTTCAACCTATACCAAAGGCTTGGTCAACCAAACGAATATCATTACTCTTGAAGTTCTTATGATCTATCAAAGACAAAGCATGAAACGCAATCGCAATCAAAACAAAAAATCATGGACGAAACGTCATAGAATTCAAATCACCGCTACAATGCGAAGTAAACATAATCATAGCATAGATATAAACCATCCAATGCTATCTCCAAAAATCATGAGTAATCACGTCCGAAAATCATAAAGTCATAAAATAGGCTAAGTCCAAAAAACAAGAAAAAGGAAAGACGATCAGTCCTCAGCGTCCTCGTCGTCGTCTGTCACCTCAATGTCGTCCTTGTTTGACAACTCAACGTCATCGTTGACAGCAACGCTGGCCTCAACAGCCCCAACTGAAATCACAGGAATCTCAAGCACTCTCCAAACACTAGCAAGTCCATCCGCGAACACATCGTGAGCATCATAGATCGGATGACGCCGCCCGCGCAATGCCTTGGCCTCCGTCCGAAGATCTGGCGGCTCCGATCCCAGAAGAAGGCCGACGAACTCCAAGTTCACATCAATCTCAGCGAGGTTCAACATGTCGTTCGGATAACCCAGCAACCTCGCTTGTCCGCTCCGCAAAACCGCGAGTCTTCTCATCTCTGGCCTCAGCAACGGCGTCATCAATCCTAGAGCGTTGAAGATCACTAACTGAGCTAAGCTCACTGCTCAGCTAAACTACCTGACCCTCGGCCTTGGTACACCTCAACTTAAGCTTCGCCAACTTATCGTCATAGTCCTTCTTGACCTTATGCAAAGCGAGAGCGTCACGCTCAAGAACCTCGTTCCGTTCGACGATCTCATCCAGCCTCGACTGAAGAACGACATTGGCTTCCTTGGCCGCGCCAAGTTCGCTATCCCTAGAGCGAACATCCTCATCATAATCGCTAACCAGATGGTCAAAGAAGAGGGAAAGCTGCAAGAAAGCAAAATATGATATAAAAACATGCTAATGCATAAAAAGGGTGAAGGGAAAGAATGCTAAGGGAAAGAATCAAACCTCAGAGGCTTTTGACTTCACAGCCGAGTAAGCTTCGTCACGAAGCAGCCCACCAACACGGCTCGCTGAAGTCTCTCTGCCAACAACTGCTGCAGGGAAGGTGTCCCATCTGCCTCTTTGAAGGGGTCTCGCGATCGACGCCCTTTCCTTTACCATTGGAGATACGGGCTCTCTCTGCTGACAGTCTACGAAACTCCGCAAGCTCGCCTGAAGAGGGAGGAGGAAGAAGGGTCTTCGGCGCCAAACGCCTTGAAGGCCTCGCTCGCACAAACGGAGCCCTCGGGGTTGAGGTCATCGGTGCCACCACCCTTGGCATGCTGGAACCCGATGACCTCTTGTCCTTCGCTGCTGCCTCGAGTGCAGCCTGCTCACGAAAGGACACCCTCGCCTGGCCTCGTTCAAGAATCTTGGTCGGAAAGATCTCAGCGGAAAGTGCCCTCTCAATCCTCCTCCGGCTGAACAACTTCCTCCAGTTGCCATTCCCAGAGGAAAGCTCGGTATGCATGGCAGTGACAAAATCCTTCGAGACTTCAGGCAACGATGACTTCACTGCAAAAGACAACAATTCAAGAGTTAGTAAATAACAAAGCGAAAGAGAAACAACAAAAAAATGACTAAGTGTTGGTTACCTCTTCTTTCCCATCTCGTCTTGACAAGATCGATGCAGTCTGCCTTGACAGTCCTCTCAGAAATCTCAACAAAGAAGAAACGATCCTCGAAGTGGTCATCCTTGCTCGGGGACCCAACAATGAGTGCCATCCCTGACGAGTTAGTAACAGTATGCTTGAGCTCTTCACTTCGACCGCGGAATCTAAAATCCGTTAAATAGGACAAGTGCTCGGTGCTGATAACGACGTCACACTCTCTACTCAACACATAGATACCAAGAAGATGTCTAATGCCCCTGGGGTTAATCTGAGCAAGGCAGACACCATGTACCCCTAGAAAGCGCATGAGGAAACGGGGTAGTGGAAACCAAAGCAGGCACTGGTTAAAGTAGTTCTCGAACAGAGTCATGTATCCTCGGGGCGGGGCGTCAGCTCTATCAGCGAGACTAGGAGCAACTAACATGAGAAGAAGACGATGCAAAGGCAGTCCCAGATGGAAGCTCATGATCTTCGTCGTTCAGAGAGATCGTGCCCATCGGAGTGACGCCTCGTTGGATCATCCCCATCGGGTCACCAGTGTGAAGCCTTGATGAGGTCGGGTCATCGTCACTCCGGTGCATCGAACTCATCAGGTCTTCCTCTACGTCGGCACCCCTCCCCGGGTCATCGTTACCCGACGAAACGAGGTAACTCGTACCACGCGATGATTGCCCGGGGACATCGATCGACAATGATGACATCGGGTCATCACTGCCCCGACACGCCGACCTCGTCGGGTCACCGAGAAGGCTCGTCGGCGTCGGCTGCACGACTCCGGTCTCCAGCATCGGGTCGTCGGTTTGGGGGACCGAAGTCCTCTAGACGAAGCCGTCATCCCCTCGGCTCGTCAACACATTGGCGACCCCACTCGACGACGTCAGGTCTATACCGGAATGGCTCGGGCTCGTCAATTTGTCTCCACCGTCGGGATCAACACCGAAAATCCCATCAACACTTTGCTCCTCCATAACCACAATTCACCAACATCAAGACAAAATCAAAAATCAAAATAATGGGTTTTGATCTATCTTCAACAACATCAAGCTTGTTCATCAACAATATCAAAAGCTTTCTCATCTTCAAGCATTCAAGTATCAAAATTCAAGAGAGTTCAAACAATCTACTCAATCCAAAAGCAAGAACCATTAGCAATCAAAGCTGATACAAAAAACCCAAGCTAGATTCATGAAGCAATTAACAATCTAAAGCTTGTTCCTCATGAGAAAAGCTAAGAGATCTACAACACTTGGGTGGCTAAAAAGCTAAGAGGAATTGGAGAGCCTTTGATGAAGATGAAAAGGGGACTTACAAAGAAATCAAGGAGACTTCGGGAGCAAACAGAAAAAGTCGCTGGAGGTGGTCGGAGGAGAGCTTGACGGCGTCGGTAGGGAAGAAGAAGATGGAGGTCAAAAAACCCAAAGAGAAAATGAGTGGAAGAGAAAGAAAGGAAAAGAAAAAGGAATCTTATCCTTTCAAAAAATAAAAATAAAAAGTAAAAAGGCTTCTCTTTCTCTCAGCGGATCCCGAAATCTTCAGAAAATTTTTTATTCTCGGAATTCATTTTTTCCATTGCGAAAAACGTCGTTGACATCAACAAACGCAACGCGAAGTCTTAAAATCTCCGGAGAACAAAAAAAAAATACTTTTTATGCAGCACGCGAAGAGCGAAGTCTTTAAATATTCAGCAAGGTCTTAAAATCCTTAGTATAAAAACCATTGTCAACAGCAAACGCTATCATCTCTCGCAAGCAGAGCACGAAGTCTTAAAACCTTCAAGGAACGAAAAAATAACGTTTACAGTGTTAACAAACACTAAAGGCTCAAGCCAACAACATCATGCTAACAACGGCATCTTAACTTGAACATCAAACTTCGAACATCCAATGGTCCTAAACTCGATACTATTATCACTAACACTATCGAGGTAGGGGCTAACTGTTGGGGTCGGATTGCACCCGCTGAACTTCGACGTACAAAGTTATGAATAAAAACGAGCATATGTCGACAAGCAGAGATAATATGGCCCCTAAGTCATTTCACCTACAAAAAGGGTGAAGCCCTCTTAAATTCCCTAAGTCCCCTCTACCTGGCAAAGGAACCTCCTAAGCTATCTTCACCCCAGGAGAAGTCATGAATGCAGCGTCGGAGAGGTCACAGAGCCAACGGGGGGCGCTGCAGAGGCCAAAGCTGCCTGGCACCGATGTCATTGAGCAGTGACACCGATGACAAGCAGTGGCACCGATGTCACTGCCCAGTGACACCGATGTGCCTGGCCTCATCGGTGTCCAGGCAGCTGACACCGGTGCCCAGGCCATTCCCATCGGGTTAAGGTGCTTCGTCGCCCGTCAGAACATCAACGAAGGTTTCTGAAGGTTCAACGCGTTAAAGCCCAGTAACGAAGCCCAAATAGGCACAACCGACATAGGGGAAAAAGTCAATCCGCGAAGGTTTAGGAAAAAGTTGACATTATCTTTTAGGAACATGCTTAGCCGACTTAGGGGGCTATATATATCATTGTACAAACACTTGTAAAGATTCATTCGCAACTTTATTCACAAGTTTTATCACACAAGCAATACAAAGCAATTACTAACCCTAATTTCTCTCTGCTCATCTTTGTTCTTCATAGCTTATCTTCAGAAATCTATGTTTCCTCTTGAAACCCTTACAAATCTAATTATGCGATTTTCGGCATCCATAATGATTATGACATTTTCCAGATTAATAAGATAAGGATTTCTTATGTTTTTAACTTTGATAGGCATGTGTATCTGGTTAGAGAACCTCGAAATGAAAGTTTTATAGTGAGTAGAACTTACCAGTTTCGGTGGAACTCTAACGAGCTTGTGTGTTTATGTGTGAGAGAGTCTCGAAATAGAAGTTTTAGAGTGGTTAGAACTCTCTAGTTCCGGAGAGAGTCTGCAGGGACATCCGGTGCGATGGATGGTCCAGATGATCTGTGATGATCATGTTTGTGATGGTATTCCGGGTTGGGAGTATCATGTTGAGACCTTGGAAGGTAGTTCCGGTCAGAGGTGCATTATAGACGTTAGAAATTGATTTGCATAGCTCAGAGAGAGGGACATTTGTTCTTTCTTGGAGATGAGGCTCCTTCAGATCTTGAGAGATGCGTTTCTCCGGGGGATAGTTGGTTCCCTGCATACCGATCAGTCGTCATGACTGCAAGGACTGATAGCGTGAGGGTATGGAGATAGTTTTGGGAGATTGCGATCTCTGGCAGATCTTTGAGAGATGCGTCTCTCCAGGGGATAGTGAGTTCCCTACATACCGAGAGCTTGACAGACTATGTGTCTTGATGGTTTGAGGGGTATGGAGATGGCTGGTATCAAACACCGTCACGGCTGCGCAGACTTAGGTGGGTTGATACGAGGCACTGAGAGCTGAGGGGTGACAATCCCGAGAGCTAGATGGTGTGGTTATGAAATATGAGCTAGAAGCGATCAATGTCTGAGACGGGCCTATATGCATAGGACGAATGTGAGCCTCAAGAGGGTCTGGGAGATGTAGTCTTTGGTGTTACTGGCAGGTTGGCCAGGTGGTTAGCCATGTGGACTGTGTTTGTGGATTCGAGGACGAATCCAGTTTTAGTGGGGGAGAATTGTGACACCCGTGAACCAATTTTGACGGAATTAGAGGGTGTGTTGATCGACACTCGTGTGGTGTGTCCATCGACATGCTGAGTTTTGGGGCTTAAGGCCGGTTTGTTCGAGGGGCTGTCGATTGAGACGAATAGTGTGTGTCGATCGATAGGGTTCTTAGTGGTTGTCGATCGACACAAGTGGTGTGTGTCGATCGACAGGGGTTTTAAGTGATCAGTTTCTGTTTCGATTTAAATCGGACGGTTCGTGTTGGTTCGGTTTGGGAAACCTAGGGTTTCATATTTAAGCTTTTTTGGCCGCATTCTGATAGAAATAGGTCCAAAATCAGAGGAAAAGAGTTTTTGGGAGTCTCTCTTGTTTCCTGAGAGTTTTGTGAGATAAGGTTTCATTCTTGGTTATTTTGGAGTATATTTTCGTGGTGGTTGTAGCTGATATGGATTCTAGTCTCAATTCCATCAGTTTCTATCCGAAAATCCAAGGTGAGTGCGTGACCATAGCTTCTGGGTCAATGGATCGTTAGGGATTCTTGGTGATAGGTTTGTATGCGTTGTTTTATCTTGTGGTGATTGAATTGTAGCTTTGTATGTTTATTGTGGTGTTGTGATTGTTGTTTTGTGCAAGTTTTCGTACTGGCACAGAGGAGGAATCGATCCGACAGGATTATGATCGGTTCCCAGGATTCTGCCAAAAGCCTGTCAAACGATACACGGGAGGTGTGTCGAACGATAGACTAGTACGAGGTGTGTCGAATGACAGACCAGTATAAGGGCTGTCGAACGACACACATGAGGTGTGTCGAACGACAGACAGTTCAGAGGGTGTCGATCGACACCTAGTGGTAGTGTCGATCGACAACTGTCTGATGGGCTGTGTTGAACCGTTGTTGTTAGTGTGCTGTGTGTATGTTTGTTTGCCTGAGCGGTCCATCGTGCCTGAGTACAGTCGTAGATGGGATGACCGTCTCACTAGGTATTTATGATAATACTCACGTATCTCTTTTTCCCATGTGATGCAGGTAAAGGCAAAGTGTGATCGTGGAATCATGGCTACGAAGAGGAGGATGATCTGGGATCTCGGTTGTTTGCTTTTGTTTTTGTTATTGTTTTAGAACTGCCATAGGTTGTTGGATTGTTCTGGAATTTGGATTTGTTGTTGAACTGGTTTGCTTGGTTTAATGAAATTGTGTTGGTTTAAGTTATTGGTTATCCGCTGTTTGCTTTGTGAGTTTGATTGGATGTTGAGGATTAACATTTATGGGAATGCTAATTCGAGTCCAATGTATTATTTTAAAAAAAAAATGGATTGGGTTGTTTCAGCAAGTGCTAGAAGTGATGGCTGAGGACTCATATCTCTTCTTGATGTGGGGAGCTTGAACGTGAGTGATGCAACTGATTTAATACTACTTGTTAAATCATACTTGTAACATTTCTCTATGAATGGGTCAAATCTAACATTTTTCTTATTTGTGAGATATTTATGCACGTAGAGATGCTAAATGTTACTTAGGTTGTAAACCCGAAGGCATCAAACGACGTAAATCCCTTTTGTCTTTTGACATCTCTTTGTCTATAATTTCTTTGTTTCTGATATTTTAGGAAGGCCTTCCTAAATATGTTATAATCCTTCCGAAATCAGAAATCCTTTATAATTCTTTTATGAATGATTCCTACATATTTAGGAAGGGCTTCCTAGATAGTTAAGAAACAAAGCATTTTCCTTTTTCCTTTTAAAAATCCATACTGAATTTGATTATGTTTAATTTTGCAGTTGCATGTAACATGCATCCTACTGGCACTTGATGAAGATAAGGAAGATTCATAATCATTAGAAGATGTAGCAGATTCAGAGCTTGATGAGATGGTTAATTTTTTTTTACGAATGGTGGTATTGTAACACAAGATTGAAACTCATCAGACTCAAAAAGTGGCAATGTTTGTGTCAACAAAAATTCTGGTGTTGTTAAATTAAGAAACCTTTCATTTGTATTTAAGAAGATGTATTACTTATTTAGGAAGTACGTCATAATTTGGAAGGCTTTCCTAAATATGCAGAAAGCTTTCCTAAAATACCTACAATATATCTCTTCATATATCTATCGTTTGTGCTCCTTTGCCGTAACCGTTGTACAAGATATAGCTTCATCCTAGATGGATTTTGCATGTCTTCTTGTTGTGTCTTTCTCTGCCACATATGTTGCATTTCATTGTTGTGTATGACTTCTGATTGTCTAAACTAGTTATAAAGAATATTGAGCTAAAACAAAGGTTTATAAGTAATTTAGGAAGGCTTCCTAAATCATCAAAGAGCAAAGGATATACATCATGAAATTTTGTGTAAGAAGAATATTACATGTTTTTCTACATGCACATTAGATTCATTTACATATGAATCGCCATCTGAAACTCGCAAGATAGGTCTTTTCTACATCAAAGATATGTTGAGTGTGAACGGTCTTTGATTGAATGCTGCAACCAACAATCTCAACAACAACGTCGTTGCATTTGTCACTGACCTAAACCAAATGAAAAAGAAAAGACCTATCTTTATTACAAGTAATGTAGCAGTAGTCAAACAGCTGGACTGCGACTCAGTGTTACACACAAACGAATCAGCTTTGGGTCTTTTTGTATCTTTTTTAGAAAATATGTATTTCAGAAGGATTCTTCAGTAATTGATAAAGCATTCCTAAATCATTAATAAACAAAGAATGCACACTTGAAATTAAGTGAGTTAAAACAAAGAGTTACAAGTAATTTAGGAAGACCTTCCTAAATATTTAGTAATGGTTCCGAAATATGTATTTCGGAAGGGTTTCTAAATAATTTGGAAAGGTATCCTAAATATTTAATAAGCAAAGAACACACACTGAAATTTATGTAACCTATGTAGCAGTAGTCAGTCACTTGCATTTGTGACTTACCGTTACACACAAACGAATCAATTTATATATGTTCTTGATGAAAGTTCGTAAAGGTCCTAATGAGAAAATATTGATAGCCATATGCTTATATCTTCTTGTAGTGTGTTGTTCTATCACTCTTCTTCGTATTCTACACAATCACATGTATCCCACACACACAAACGAGTGGCAATCATCACTCTTATGTGTTATTTTTAACATATGAAACGTAAAGCACTTATTAAAGAGAACAAACAATTCAATATCCATAAACACTACAACTCAAAGTTTAGACAGTACTTCTTTTGTAATATAAATTTTGTAGAAACAATCACAAATCTCAAGAGTTTGAATATCACACGGCCTTCATTTGGCCAGAAGCATTTGGCCTTACCATGAACGTCCATAAACATAGGTTTCATCATAATTGTATTAATCTCAACAAATTCATTAGATTTACTTAGTGAACAAACCGGTTTCCATGGTTCCAAATTTATTGGATTCAGATTAAACGAACTTGCAGCTATAATCTCTTGTCTTGCTCTCGGATTAAACGATTTGAAGACGTAAGACACAAACTTTACACGAACCCATATATGAGCAAATAGTTACCAGAGATTGAATAGCCATGAGAGGTCATGAAGCAAAGTTCAATCATTTTTTTGTTTTGATGTTGAAGAGAAACCAAATTTCAATTCGTTGAAAGGAAAACTTTGGTTCCTCTCTCTTCTCTTCTTTGTTCAAAATCCATAAGAGAAAGGATTATAAACAAAAGCTTATATGTACGATTCACCAACGCAAATGTTACAAACATTGATTTGATTTTTTTTCAAATGGTTCCAAACATACCGCATAGATTATAACTCTATGGCGTTGCTCCTAAATTCGATCGGATCTCCACTGTTGATTATAGTATTCACCGTCGTCGCCTAAAGTCTCCGCCGTCGCCGATTAAAGTCTCTGCCGTCGCCGATTGGAGTCTTCGCCGTCACCGATTACATATATTTGTTCGTGATTTGTCTTCGTCTTTGTTTACAATTCTCCGTCGTCGCCAATCAGATCTCCGCCGATTATTGATCTCCAAAGCTTCACCGTCCCCAATTAGATCTCCGCCGTTACAAAGCTTTGCCATTGATGTCGCCGATTAGAGCTCGTGAGAAATTTGTTTCGTGTTTTCAGTTTTTTTTTTTTTTTTTTTTTGTTTATATATATCAAGGGTATAATTGTATTTTGCTCTCCCAATTAGTGGAACTTTTTAAAACGGGTGGTAGATTGAGAATAAAAACTTGTCTTAGTGGTATATGAGAGAATTTCTCTAAACCCAACTTAATCAATGCAAAATCATCCTCCAATTCATCCAAATTCGTTTTAATGGAGGTACCCAAAAACTCAATTTTTGGTGAAAGGTTGATTAATTAAGCTAATCATATAATAAACTCACAATTTAATCCTATTCAATGCCTAACCAAGTTTTCTAAGGTATTTCTCTAACAACTTAAGTGAATAAGTCTAATGAAAGAGAAAATTGAAAAAAATTCATAACTTGGAAATTGCAAAAGAGCAATTGGTTTGGGGAATTGAATTCTTATGGTAAAAACTAAACAAATTTTAGTGAATTAAGCAAAAACCCCAAAATTAAAATTAGGGTTCTTGAGCTCAAGAACACTTTTTTAGAGAAAATAAATGGTGTTTGGTTTTGGGAGACAAGATTTTAAAGGGAAAATGGCTCCTTTAAAAATCAGTTTTTTAAGTGGATTTGGTTTATTTCCTGTTAAAATCCGGTTGGGACAGGTTTAGAGTTTTAAAATTGAACCGAAAAACTTACTGAACGAAACAACCCTGGTACCGATTGGGTTGGTTGAACAGTACTGGTGGTCGGTACTTACCTCGGGTGTGGGTCGCGGTCGATATGGTGTTACGGTGCATACAGCGGTACGTGAAGGCATCAGTACGGGCTGGATTCCTCCGTACCGGTCAGGTGCATCGACCAGTATGGGCGGTCGGTGCAGGATGCACGAGACGGTCCGGTGCAAGGGTCCTCGGTACCAATCCTGTGCGCGAATCGGTCTGCACGGTCGGTACCGGGACATGGGTCGAGGGACTGTTGAGTCGGTACACGAACCCTTGGTACTGATCGGATTGCCCGATCGGTACCCGTGTTTGGTACGGTTAGCTCCCGGTACCGATCACGTATGTCCATCGTTATGGGGTATCGCTACCGGCATGGACTGAAGCGGGATGGAAGGACGCGGTCTACCCAGTACCGACTATACGGGCCATCGGCATGGATGCTCCGGATGCGTTGCCCGGTACCGATCGCGTACGGCACGCGGTACAGGCGATCAGTATGGGCCGTTTCTCCCCGCGGTACATGGTCTCTCGGTACCGATCAGTACCTCGGATCGGTACCGGTTCGTCATCAGTTTTTTTTATGCAAAACAAAAATTAGAAATCCAAAAACCAAAATCAAAATTCAAAACTTGAAGGAAATAAGAACGTAAAACCAAAACAAAAATGTGGGTTGCCTCCCACAAGAGCGCTTGTTTAAAGTCATTAGCTCGACTCCTTATCGATGATTAAGCTTCCGGTAGATCTACTAAAGGATAAGTGATTCCTTTAGCTTCCTTGGCCGTGGGATTCTCATATCCTTGAAAGGTCTTAGACGTGTCTCCAATGTCGTACTTGACAACAACGACTTTTGGAAAAAGCTTCAATGTGTTTTCAAGCTTCTTGTCTATGGCATTGTCTTCTCTTAGCACAATGATCTTGAACACGCTGAACATGTCGGTGAGACCTTCATGAACGGCTCTCTCTAGCTCATCATTCTCCTTGGTGGTCAAGAGCTCACATCTTTGTAAACCTCCTTATGCTTTGTCTTTGATGGTTTCTCAACCTCTTTATACTTAGCACTTGAAGTTCCTCTTTTAGCAACTCTCAATTTTCTCATAGGATCTCCGAGGTCTAAAATAGGTTCCACAACCTTAGTTTCATTCAAGGTTACAACACTCCCCGTGTTCACTTCATGATAGAAGACATTCTTGTTGATCTTTGCGAAAGAGATTCTTCGGTTGGGAAAATCAACAATGGCTCATGCGGTTGTTAAGAATTGCAAACCAAGTATCAATGGGTTAATCATTCCGGTCTTCATCTCCAAAACTTGAAAGTCAGTAAGGACAACACCATCTCCTACTTTCACCATGACGTTTTCAAGCATCCTATAAAGTGTGGAGGATGACAAATCTTCATACTCTATGTACACTTTTGATTACTTGAACTCCGAGCATCGAAGCTCTCTTGCCATGGCAAGAGACATGACGTTGACATTAGCTCTAGTATCCCACAAGCAATCAGAGACTTCAATTCCATTTATAGAGCATGGGACAACAAACTTGCCCGGATTTTCAATCTTCTTTAGTGGCTCTCTGTTGAACCTTCTCTTGTAAGCTCTCCTTGACTCTCCTGGTCGGCGTGCTTCTACTGCCTTTGGGACCAAATTAGGCTCCTCCTCAAGTGGTTTGGGAAAAACCACGAGTGTATCCTTAATGGCGGAAGCAACGTTGCAAAACTTCATTGACTTCTCCTCTTCTTGACGGCTTTGCTTGTTTGGGCGAGTTGGACATCCATCTTGGAAACATGAGTCCAAATGGAATCAACCTTTGTGTTTAGCTCAGCATAGACGTTATCAACCTTTTGGCTAATCTCCTTCTTGGTTTGACCTAGAGCTTTTAGTAGTTGATTCTTCATCTCTTCAAGCTTAGCATCTAGAGAGAATGGTGCATTAGGCTTAGCGGTAGGGAAAGGTTTCTTCACTTGGTACATACCCGACGTGTAGGATTGTTGTCTAGGCTGGTATTGGGCTCCTTGATTGGTGTTTTGCTTAGGATAGAATTGATCTTGAGGGTTCTCCACGTTGTTACTCCGGTAGGACAGATTTGGATGCGATCGATAGTTGTTGTTGAAACCTCGATTTCCATAGTTACCTCCAATGTAGTTGACTTCCTCTTGATTATCCTCTATTGTGCCTTCAAAGTTCTCCAAGTTAGGCTCAAAATTCGGACCAACAACCTCCTCAATAGCATGAACTCTATGATGAGCTTTAAGTAGTTGTGAAACCATTGTCTTAAGTTCTACGATTTGAGTTGATTCGGATGAATATCGTGTGGGGTTGATGCTCCTATTGTAGTCTTGCGAACAATAAGAATCACTTGCAGCAAGGTTCTCAATCAACAGCTTAGATTCCGGTACAAGCCTGGTCATGAAGTTTCCATTACTCGCAGCATTCAAAGATGTCTGATGCTTGTAATCGACTCCATTGTAGAAAACATTCCATAGGTTTCCTTCACTAAAACCATGGTTTGGGCAGTCCCTAATATACTCCTTGAAACGTTCCAATGCTTCAAAGAATGACTTCGTGGCTCCTTGCTTAAAACTTGAAATTTTGTTCCTCATGGAACTCGATCTTTGCTTCGTGTAGAATTAGTTCAGGAAGGCTCCTTTGTATTCGTCCCAAGTGGTAATGGATTGAGGGGACAGTGATTTCATCCATCTAAGTGCCTTGTCGGTCAAAGAAAACGAGACGACCTTGCACTTAAAGTAATCAACTGGATTTCCATTAGCACGAGTCGTACTGCAAATTTCCTCAAAGGTGTGGATATGGGCAAGCGGGTGCTCGGATGGCAACATGGAATTGGTTTTGCTTCACCAAGGCTATGATCTGGGGCTTGATCTCAAAATCGCACCTTGGTGGCGGTGGTGGACGAATTGGGTTTCTATCCAAGAAAAAAGCGTTGGAGGAATCGACATCTCCAATGGTTTGGTGTTTGGGCTGAGCGAGTGGTGCTTGTCTTTAGTGTTGGGGTTGCTGGAAATTGGCAATCCCTTGGTGTTGAGGTTGACGAGCACGTGGTTGGTTTCTTTAATTCACCGGTGGGATAGGGTGTTGGTCTTCCACGCGGTGTTGATCTCGCACAGGATCTTCAGGGGGCTCGTCGACGTTATCATTGACATTGTCACGAGCTCGTGGGTTAGGACGTCCATCAATAAGTTGTTCCTCTCCACGGGCAGCAGCATTAGCGAGGGCTCTCTCCTCCTCGGTCATCTCTCGATGGTCATCTTCTCCGGCCATCTTAAGCAATCTCTCTTTTCTAAGAGCTCATTCAAGTCTGTCAATCTCTTCTTCAGGTAGACTAGATTCCCTTTTGGAGAGCTCCTAGTGATAGGCATAAAACACCTGAAACACAAGGAGAAAAACAAAAGAAAACGAAATCAAAGTGGTGAAAAGAAAGAGTAAAAATTTGAAATTAAAAAGTTTTAGACGAGGTTTAAAGCAAAAATTTGAAGGTGATGTTCTTCAAAGTCCTCGGCAATGGCGCCAAAAACTTGATACGGTGGTTTGCCTCAGTCGAGTTATAACCTCTGAGGAAAGTATAGTAAAGTGATCAAATCCACATGGACTTTTTAACCACACTTCGAATTGTAATGAATAAAACTAAGCTAGAACAGAATATGATGTCGTTTGTGATTGGATCAATTGTGAGCAAGTGAAACGTGAATTGTAAGTTGTAAATCAATGGGAGAAAAGCGCTAGGACTCGGGAAATTCGCAGAGAATTATGCAACAACAAAGATCGAATGAAAACCTAGGGATAAGG
This sequence comes from Arabis alpina, assembly GCA_900128785.1. NCBI lineage: Eukaryota > Viridiplantae > Streptophyta > Magnoliopsida > Brassicales > Brassicaceae > Arabis > Arabis alpina. The sequence continues at coordinate 17,958,652 of LT669793.1, forward strand.
ATAATGATTGGGATGTCTAGAACTCAGAACAAGATTGTAAGGTTTTTCCACTGTCGTGGCTCCAACCTTTTATGCTCTACACCCTAATAGACTCAGCTGCCACATGGTTATTAAAAGGCGAAGACACGCGGTATAAACAAGTTCTGATAGAGTTCACTAAACTCCTTAACTAATTGGTATGATTGTTAAGACGCTTACCTCATCGAATACTAGATCCGGAGGTATTAAGAACACTTCCGTGGATACACCTACCTATGATCAAATTGCTAGATGCGTGGTAAAGCAATAGGCATTAAGAACAACCATAGATGAAGACTAGATTTTATCCCTAAACAGTCATCGATTCTATTGAAACATAAAACTCATTGAAAACCCTAAATCCTAACTAGTGGACTACTCAAGCATGGTGCATGAAAAACAACAAGGTGATGATGAATTCATGATGAATAAACTTGATTAAAAGAGAAAGGGTTAGAAGATTCTTCTCTACAGCGAAGTAAAAAGCGAGGTCTCCTCCTTAGAGCTCTTGAAACACAAATCTATGAAAGAACAATGGGGCTGCGTTTTTGTGATGTATCCTAGGTCTAAATTTCGGCACACACCTAACAAGAGGCTGCAAGCAAGTATATATAAGGTCTTGGATCTTCTAGGGCTTCGAAAAGGGCGAAAACGTCAAAACAGTAGAAACAGCTCCGCAGAGGGCCGTGGCACCGATCGGATTATTAGGTTGGTATGGGGGATCAATTTGCCACGTCCTAATGCGTCCTGATGTTCTGAATACCGATCGTGTGATCCGGTCGGTATGGGGAATCAATTCTCCTTCTTCTTCATCTTCTAGGCAGTTTGACATGTCTTCAGTCTTCTGAGTATAACTCTCTCCACACATTCCAAATGCTGCAATTCCACCTGCTTTGGAAAGCTCACTCAAAGGGCTATCTTCACTCCAAGTTTCATTCATTTCCGAATCCATGTGATTCTTCGTTTATTGCTAAACTTCTGGCGTATGTAATATGTCCATCTTGGTGAAGTGTGTAAACTTGGGAATTCCTAGGCTCCAATGGGTTTTTTGGCTCGCGTGAGTTGCTGTAGATTGGTGTATACTCCATAATGCTCCTTTTGGTCATTTTTGACTGACTTTCCTAATAAAAACTCTTGAACTACAAATACGAGAAAACTACCTTTAAAGGCGCATAACCATGCATAAATGCAAAAAATATGTACAGAAAACTATAGTATCATAGGTAAAATATGGGACCTATCAATTGTCATGGTTGTCTCTCCAGAGAAACATGTTATAGGATTAGGCTGCTGGTGGTCCCAAATTTAGCCGTACCATGATCCGACCCGGATCATGGACCAACTCGGAGCTTCATCAAGAAGTATGAAGAATAGCCCAGCGAGGGCCTATTAAGAATTCGGCCCAAGAATATAAGTGGCCGACCTTGGTGAATCCAAGGAAAAAGGAAGAGAGCTCGTATAAAAGTAAATACTTAGAATTAAGTATATTTTCCTTTTATCTTTTAGGAGATTTCCCTTATCTCTTTGAGGTTATTCCACCGTCTTAACATCTTGTAAAAATACTTGATGATCATCTCCTAGAGAAGACATTCACCTCCAAATTCACATTCATTCAGAATCCACCTTCACCTTGGATCCAGAATTGGATTCAATACCTAGAAACACCTCTCAAGATAGATTCGTCATGTTCTAGTAGGCGATGCAAACGATGTAGCAGATCAACCCCGAAGGTCTTTCTATTTGGTAAAAAATAGAAGACATCCATATGAAACTACAGGCGAAACCAGAACGTAATTTGATATTACGATTCGAAAGTTATGCTCAGCTTCCTGAGACCAAAGAAGAAGGATACGAAGTTCCAAAGAGCCAACTTTGTACCTTTATCTACAACGAACCACAACGAACCAGGTAACGATTTACATACTCTTGGAAAGATCTGTCTGTCTAGTTTCCAGAACAGTCTTTGGACCATACATACAAGGTCTGTAGCATCCTCAGTCGCGTTTCCAGTAACGCATGTTCTATAAGAACTAAACTCATCACGTATGTGACTCCCCTGTGAAGGCATAACTCATCACCTTTGTGACTTGCCTATGAAGGCATAACTCATCACCTTCGGGACATGCCTATGAAGGCTTAATTCATCAATTTTGGTGACCTAGCTGCGTAGCTACCTAGTTGCCTAGCTGCTTATCTGCCTAGCTGAGTATCTGCCTAGCTCGCCAGCTATTTAGGTCAATGACATAACTTGGTAAACGAGTAATAACGAATGTTATAAAGACTTTAACTCGGTAAACGAGTAATAACGAATGTTATAAAGACCTGACTCGGTAAACGAGTAATAACGGATATTATGAACATGAACTACAAATGCCTTGATCCCTATTCTAAAGGGTATGTAGGCACCCTCTCACAGGGCACATATAACCTATAACTCTTCCCATTGTTTATACCTATGATAAGGAAGATGATCTATATAGAGAATTCTATACACATGCTTTTGAGCTCTTATTTTCTTGGTACCGGGTTTAACACCTGTACCATGATCCGACCCGGATCATGGACCAACTCGGAGCTTCATCAAGAAGTATAAAGAATAGCGAGCGAGGGCCTATTAAGAATTCGGCCCAAGAATATAAATGGCCGACCTTGGTGAATCCAAGGAAAAAGGAAGAGAGCTCGGATAAAATGAAATACTTAGAATTAAGTATATTTTCCTTTTATCTTTTAGGAGATTTTCCTTATCTCTTAGAGTTGATTCCACCGTCTTAACATCTTGTATAAATACTTGATGATCATCTCCTAGAGAAGACATTCACCTCTCAATTGACATTCATTCAGAAATCCACCTCCACCTTGGATCCAGAATTGGATTCAAGACCTAGAAATACCTCTCAAGACAGATTCGTCATGTTCTAGTAGGCGATGCAAACAACGTAGCAGATCAACCCCGAAGGTCTTTCTATTTGGTACACAAATAGAAGACACCCATACGAAGGTACAAGCGAAACCAGAACGTAATTTCTAAAGTTATGCTCAACTTCCTGACACCAAAGAAGAAGGATACAAAGTTCCAAAGAGCCAACTTTGTACCTTTGTCTACAACGAACCACAACGAACCATGTAACGATTTACATACTCTTGGAAAGATCTCTCTGTGTTGTTTCCAGTACAAGATTTGGACCGTACATAGAAGGTCTGTAGCATCCTCAGTCACGTTTCGAGTAACGCATGTTCCCTAAGAACTAAACTCATCACGTATGTGACTCCCCTATGAAGGCATAACTAATCACCTTTGTGACTTGCCTATGAAGGCATAACTCATCACCTTCGGTACATGCCTATGAAGGCTAAATTCATCACTTTTAGTGACCTAGTTGCGTAGCTACCTAGCTTCCTAGCTGCTTATCTGCCTAGTTGACTATCTGCCTAGATCGCCAGCTATCTAGGTCAATGACCAAACTCGGTAAACGAGTAATAACGAATGTTATAAACACATTAATTCGGTAAATGAGTAATAACGAATGTTATAAAGACCTATCTCGGTAAACGAGGAATAACGGATGTTATGAAGATGAACTACAAATGGCTTGATCCCTATTTTAAAGGGTACGTAGGTAGCCTCTCATAGGGCACAGCTATAACATATAATTCTTCCCATAGTTTATACCTATGATAAGGAAGATGATATGTATAGAGAATTCTATACACATGCTTTTGAGCTCTTATTTTCTTGGTGATTTTACGCTTAAAGCTAATTCCTCTATTCTTTGGAACGATCTCGGAGTGTTGCTCAATCTCACAACTCCCCTAGCTCGCAGCTCTCCCAGCTCCAAGCTCGTCATTCAAGTGACCTGCCTCGCAGCTCTCCCGGCTCGCAGCTCATCATTCAAATGATCTGTCTCGTAGCTTCCCCAGCTCACAGCTTGTCATTCAAATGATCTGTCTCGCAACTTTCCCAGCTCGTAGCTCCCCCAGCTCGCAGCTCCCCCAGCTCGCAGCTTGTCATTCAAATGCCTGCCTCATATCTCCCAGCTCGCAGCTCGTCATTCAAATGACATATCTTGTAGCTCTCTTGGCTCGCAGCTCTTCATTCAAACGACCTGAATGCACAGCTCGTAACAGCTCAGCTCGTAACAGCTCCGCTTGTCACAGCTCAGCTCGTAACAGCTCAACTTGTAATAGCTCAGCTCAACAAATCTCAGCTCAAAGCAGCTCAGCTCGTCGTAGCAGCTCAGCTCGTCAGATGTCAGCTCCGAGTTAATACTTCTCTTCTAAATTCATTGAACTTGACCAAGATTCAACGAACTGAGAGGGGGACTAGTTGGTGGTACAAGGTTTAGCACCTGTACCATGCTCCGACCCTGATCATGGACCAACTCGGAGCTTCATCAAGAAGTATAAAGAATAGCCGGCGAGGGCCTATTAACAATTCGGTACAAGAATATAAGTGGCCGACCTTGGTGTATCCAAGGAAAAAGGAAGAGAGCTCAGATAAAAGGAAAAACTTAGAATTAAGTATATTTTCCTTTTATCGTTTAGGAGATTTTCCTTATCGCTTATAGTTGATTCCACCGTCTTAACATCTTGTATAAATACTTGATGATCATCACCTAGAGAAGACATTCACCTCTCAATTCACATTCATTCAGAAAGCTACCTCCACCTTGGATCTAGAATTGGATTCAAGACCTAGAAACACCTCTCAAGACAGATTTGTCCTGTTCTAGTAGGCGATGCAAACGACGTAGTAGATCAAATCTGAAGGTCTTTCTATTTGGTACACAAATAGAAGACATCCATACCAAGCTACAGGCAAAAACAGAACGTTATTTGATATTACGGTTCAAAAGTTATGCTCAGTTTCCTGAGACCAAAGAAGAAGGATACGAAGTTCCAAAGAGCCAACTTTGTACCTTTGTCTACAACGAACCACAACGAACCAGGTAACGATTTACATACTCTTGGAAAGATATCTCTGTCTTGTTTCCAGAACAGGCTTTGGAACGTACATACAAGGTCTGTAGCATCCTCAGTCGCGTTTCGAGTAACGCATGTTCTCTAAGAACTAAACTCATCACGTATGTGACTCCCCTATGAAGGCATAACTCATCACCTTTGTGACTTGCCTATGAAGGCATAACTCATCACCTTCGGGACATGCCTATGAAGGCTTAATTCATCACTTTTGGTGACCTAGTTGCGTAGCTACCTAGCTGCCTAGCTGCTTATCTGCCTAGTTGACCATCTGCCTAGATCACCAGCTATCTAGGTCAATGACCTAACTCGGTAAACGAGTAATAACGAATTTTATAAACACATTAACTCGGTAAATAAGTAATATCGAATGTTATAAAGACCTAACTCGGTAAACGAGTAATAACGGATGTTATAAAGATGAACTACGAATGACTTGATCCCTATTCTAAAGGGTACTTAGGTAGCCTCTCATAGGGCGCAGCTATAACATATAATTCTTCCCATAGTTTATACCTATGATAAGGAAGATGATATGTATAGAGAATTCTATACACATGCTTTTGAGCTCTTATTTTCTTGGTGATTTTACGGTTAAAGCTAATTCCTCTATTCTTTGGAACGATCTCAGAGTGTTGCTCAATCTCGCAGCTCCCCCAGCTCGCAGCTCGTCATTCAAGTGACCTGCCTTGCAGCTCTCCCGGTTCGCAGCTCGTCATTCAAATGACCTGGCTCGCAGCTCTCCCAGCTGCCAGCTCGTCATTCAAGTGACCTGCCTCGCAGCTCTCCTGGCTCGCAGCTCGTCATTGAAATGATATGTCTTGCAGTTTCCCCTGCTCACAGCTTGTCATTCAAATGACCTGCCTCGTAGCTCTCCCAGCTCGCAGCTCGTCATTCAAATGACATGTCTCGCAGCTCGTCATTCAAATGACCTGAATGCACAGCTCGTAACTGCTCAGCTTGTCACAGCTCAGCTCGTAACAGCTCAACTCGTAATAGCTCAGCTCATCATATCTCAGCTCAAAGCAGCTCAGCTCATCGTAGCAGCTTAGCTCGTCGTAGCAGCTCAGCTCGTCAGATCTCAACTCATCAGATCTCAGCTAGTCGCAGCTCAGCTCAAAGCAGCTCAGCTCGTCGTAGCAGCTTATCTCGTCAGATCTTAGCTCGTCGCTGCACAGCTCAAATCAGCTTAGGTCGTCGTAGCTCTGCTCAGCTTGTCACAGCTCAGCTCATCGTTGCACATTAAAAAAGATGATTACTAAAGTAAACCAAACAAAAGCCCTTATGAATATAAGAGGTTTCGTTGTAAACAACGATTCTATCTTACAAAGGTACGACCAACAAAAGCCGTTATAAATATAAGACGCTTCGTTGTAAACAACGATTCTATCTTACAAAGGTAAGACCACAAAAGCCCTTTATGAATATAAGAGGCTTCGTTGTAAACAAGGATTCTATCATACAAAGGTAAGATGAACCAAAGCCCTTATGAATATAAGAGGCTTCGTTGAAAACAACGATCCTATCTTACACAGGTAAGACAAACCAAAGCCCTTATAAATATAAGAGGCTTCGTTGAAAACAACTTTTATCTTACAAACCAAAGCCCTTGTGAATAGAAGAGGCTCGTCCGAAAAAGGAATCATGTTAGACCAGTCCAACAAAACAAGGAGACAAGCAGCAATGTCTTGCCAGAGGAAGACCTAACCTCGTCAACATGATTGTCTATTTTAAACTGTCTGATCAGCTCGTGGTTTAAATAGACAATCTACCCCAAAAATAAACTCGGTATGATCCGCTTGTCCAATCCTACACATTAGTGTCCTGGCCAGGTATCTGATCAACGCGCTTCTCATAAGTGTCGTGGTGAAATAATCAAGTAAGAATCTTTACCTAGGTAGCTCATAAGGTCTGCACCCCGCTCTTAGGACAACCAAGTACATTACACGCCGACTCTCGATCGCATACTGAAGTTTCATCCTAGGCAAAAGTTGAGCTAAGCTAAAGCACTTGTTCTTTGCACTCTCAGACCCCAAACCGAGCCTGCCTTGTACCTAGGTATAGATTCTAAGAACCGTCATCGAGCTGGTAAGCAGCGGAGTCTCAGAAGAATCTTGCTTATAATAAGCCGAGTTTCATAGCTCGCAACCTCTAAGAGAATTCTAAAAGTAATCTTAGTGTCTATCGAGTTCCATAGCTCGCAACCACTTAAGAGTTTTTATGAAAGTAACTCTCAAGTGTCAAAATAAGCCGACCACCATAAGCTCATGATCACTGAAGTTTCTTAAGAATCGATAGGTGCTAATAAGGTCGAGTTTATGGCTCGCATATACAAAGAAGGTTTTTTACAAAATAAAAACCTAAGTATTTTAAAATACTAAATAAAGCCGCCATACGAGCGCAAAAGAAACTTAAAGTATTATAAAATACTTAAAGCCGATCTTCCATAAGATCGCAAAAGAAACTAAGGGGGTGTTATTGGGGATTGGATTTGTATGGATTTTTGGAATTTGGAAATCCATCATTATTGGTTTATGGATTCTTAATAACTAACTAAAATCTATTGTTATTGGTTTCCATTTGAAATCCCTTGTTATTGGAAAAGTTTGGTTTTTAATGATTTTGTAAATCTATTAGAATCTATTGTTATTGGTAGATGGATTTCCTATAATTATACTCATTAAACAAGATTTTGAGAATACCTTATAAAACCATTGGATTCTTAGAATCCTTATAACTAAACTTTTTAAATACACAAAACTCTTTATAAATTTAACAAATCTTTGGATCTAAAAATCCATACAAATCAAATCCCCAATAACACTTCCTATAAGTATTATGAAATACTTAAAGCCGATCTTCGATAAGATCGTAAAAGAAACTAAAAATATTATGAAATACTTAAAGCCGATCTTCCATAAGATCGCAAAAGAAACGAAAAGTATTATGAAATACTTAAAGCCGATCTTCCATAAGATCGCAAAAGAAACTTAAATTATTATGAAATACTTAAAGCCGATCTTCCATAGGATCGCAAAAGAAACTTAAAGTATTATGAAATACTTAAAGCTGATCTTCCATAAGATCGCAAAAGAAATTAAAAGTATTTTGAAATACTTAAAGCCGATCTTCTGTAAGATCGCAAAAGAAACTTATTATGAATTACTTAAAGCCGATCTTCCATAAGATCGCAAAAGAAACTTAAAGTATTATGAAATACTTAAAGCCGTTCTTCCATAAGATCACAAAAGAAACTAAAAGTATTATGAAATACTTAAAGCCAATCTTCCATAAGATCGCAAACGAAACTTAAAGTATTATGAAATACTTAAAGCCGATCTTCGATAAGATCGCAAAAGAAATTAAAAGTATCATGAAATACTTAAAGCCGATCTTCCATAAGATCGCAAAAGAAACTTTTAAGTATTACGAAATACTTAAAGCCGATCTTCCATAAGATCGCAAAAGAAACTTTAAGTATTTTAAAATACTAAATTAAGTCGAGCTCAATAGTTTGCAACCATTAAGAGTTCTTATGAAAGAAACTCTAAGTGTTATTTACACAGAGTTCTGTAACTCGCAATTATTAAGGATTCTCTATAAATTCTAACTCTTTTGAAAGAGTAAAACAAAAAGGTTGCTTAAAAACCGAAGTGTCCTAAAGGCCAATAATACAAAAGCCGAATACCAAGTTCGCGCCAATGAGTTTGAACTCATAAGAAATAAGTGTAAGCCAAAACCTATGTTTTGCATTGGTATAGAGCTCGTTGAACTAAACTGTTCATTAGCTCGTCGCTTCTCAGCTCCTCGAACTAAACTATTCGCCAGCTCATGTCTTTACAGCTTCTCAGCTCCTCAAACTAAACTGTTCGCCAACTCTTTTCTTTATAGCTTCTCAGCTCTTCGAACTAAACTATTCGCCAGCTCATGTCTTTACAGCTTCTCAGCTCCTCGAACTAAATTGTTCACCAGCTCTTCTCTTTACAGCTTCTCAGCTCCTCGAACTAAATTGTTCGCCAGCTCATCCTTTTACGGCTCGTTTGATCGTCGAACTGAATAGTTTGTCACTGAGGAGCTCACCGACTAAATTGTCGAACAAAAGTCGAGTGAACACTCGAACTTACTTAAGCCGAGTCCGATTCAGATACTCGTAAATCAAAATGCTCAAACAAGATAACCAAAATCATCTTGCGTTCAAACGCGCTCAACGTCTCAGATTCGCAACTTTGCTAGAGAGTTTCATCTTCTCAACGAGACCATTCTCAATCAGCTCCGAGTTGATACTTCTCTTCTAAATTCATTGAACTTGACCAAGATTCAGCAAACTGAGGGGGGGACTAGTTGGTGGTATAGGGTTTAGCACCCGTACCATGCTCCGACCCTGATCATGGACCAACTCGGAGCTTCATCAAGAAGTATAAAGAATAGTCAGCGAGGGTCTATTAAGAATTCGGCACAAGAATAGAAGTGGCCGACCTTGGTGTATCCAAGGAAAAAGGAAGAGAGCTCAGATAAAAAGAAATACTTAGAATTAAGTATATTTTTCTTTTATGGTTTAGGAGATTTTCCTTATCTCTTAGCGTTGATTCCACCGTCTTAACATCTTTTATAAATACTTGATGATCATCTCCTAGAGAAGACATTCACCTCTTAATTCACATTCATTCAGAAATCCACCTCCACCTTGGATCCATAATTGGATTCAAGACCTAGAAACACCTCTGAAGACAGATTTGTCCTGTTCTAGTAGGCGATGCAAACGATGTAGCAGATCAACTCCGAAGATCTTTTTATTTGGAACACAAATAGAAGACATCCATACCAAGCTACAGGCGAAACCAGAACGTAATTTGATATGACGGTTCGAAAGTTATGCTCAGTTTCCCGAGACCAAAGAAGAAGGATACGAAGTTCCAAAGAGCCAATTTTGTACCTTCGTCTACAACGAACCACAACGAACCAAGTAACGATTTACATACTCTTGGAAATATCTCTCTGTCTAGTTTCCAGAACAGGCTTTGGAACGTACATAAAAGATATGTAGCATCCTCAGTCGCGTTTCGAGTAACGCATGTTCTCTAAGAACTAAACTCATCACGTATGTGACTCCCCTATGAATGCATAACTCATCACCTTTGTGACTTGCCTATGAAGGCATAACTCATCACCTTCGGGACATGCCTATGAAGGCTTAATTCATCACCTTTGGTGACCTAGTTGCGTAGCTACCTAGCTGCCTAGCTGCTTATCTGCCTAGTTGACTATCTGCCTAGATCGCCATCTATCTAGGTCAATGACCTAACTCGGTAAACGAGTAATAACAAATGTTATAAACACTAACTCGAAAATGAGTAATAATGAAGGTTATAAAGACCTAACTCGGTAAACGGGTAATAACGGATGTTATGAAGATGAACTACGAATGACTTGATCCCTACTCTAAAGGGTACGTAGGCAGCCTCTCATAGGGCACAACTATAGCATATAATTATTCTCATAGTTTATACCTATGATAAGGAAGATGATAAGGAAGATGATATCTTGGTGATTTTATGCTTAAACCTATTTCTCTATTCTTTGGAATGATCTCGGAGTGTTGCTCAATCCGACATCACCAGCCGCCCTTTGATTGTTGATAGAACAATCTTCATTCGTTCCAGCTTGTTCTTGAAGATGACATCTACTAAGCTTCATGTATCAATGAGAACGCGAGCGACATTGAAGTCGTAAACAGTCAGGTTGATTACTAGAGGATCGTTTTGTGGTTGATCGAGACCCTCAATGTATTGCTCGTCGAAGGTGATAAGATCGCGTGAAAGCCTCGGCTTTACAAGTACTGATATATTCGTGCAGACATCGACGCATCGCTTATATGCTTCGATTGCAGGGACGTTGTCGGCACAATATTGCGATCCTCCCATTATCATGTTGATACTCTCCTGCGGGTCTCCGTTTTCGATATTGTCACTGCGATGTTGGCGCCTGGGGTTCTCCGCCTGTTGTTTGGTGTTAGCCGGAGCTTTCTCTTTGGGCTTGAAGTCTGACAGGTTGATATCTCCCTTAAAAGTGCCCTCAGTCAGTTTGGCTATGAGCTGCCGCCCCAACTCGCGACACTTTGCAGTTGAGTGTCCACTGGCCTTATGGAAGTCGCAGTACAGCTTCTCGTTGTAATCTTTCAGCTCTCTGGTCCAAATGTTGTTCCAGGTTCCTCTACCCTGGCCTCGCCCGCGACCTCTACCACGTCCAGAACCCAATGACTCTACTTGGTAGTTATGGGCCCCGCCGAATTCTCCTTCGTATTGGATGTAAGCAAGATTGCCTTTCTTTGATGCATCAGGGTTCGCAGCGTGAGTTGGCTTAGCCTTCCCACCGTTCCTAGCACGGACTTCCTCTTTGCTTTGAGCGAAATCAACAACACGGTGGATAGCATCTTGCATTGTTGTTGGCGCATTGATACTCATCTCTAGCCAGAACAGAGATGGACACCGGAGTGCTCCTCTCGAGGCTTCTAGTGCCGATGCATTGCTAATACCTGTGTTTTTGAAATTTGTTATGAAAGATCGTAGACTTTCATTTTTGCCTTGACGAGTATTCCATAGCTCAGCGTCGTAGATTTTCCATTCCATGAAGATGTTGTAATATTGCGCGAACATCTCGGAGAGTTGGAGGAAGTTGTGAACAATTCTTCTCGAGCTTGTAGAACCATTGAAGGGCAGGCCCTTTGAGGCTTTCCACGAAAATTAGCCGATTTCTTTTTCGGCTTCCTTGAAGTTGGCTCTCCCCAAGTCTACTTCAAACTCCATCAGATGGTCCGAAGGGTCTGTAATTCCTTCGTAGATTGGTAACTTAAGTCTTCCAAGATCGGAGATTTAGTTCTCGCGATTTGTTCATCGAAAGGCGTGTTCCTCGCCTTTTCCCGTACTTGTTCGATGGCGAGAGCCTTCCCAGCTCCATGGTGTATATGTGATTGAGTTTGCTTTAGATCAGAGGCGACTCGCTCTATCTGAGCTCGTATCTTAGCGATTTCTTCATTTTGGGATCGTTTTAGGGCCCTACGCTCCCGCTCCTTCTTTTAATGTTCGTTGACGTCAGAGTAGTTGGTGTATTCCGAGGTGTCTTACCTAATTTCTGTCTTGGAGGAGCCCGACGCGCTTTGAGTGTCAGGAGCGCGCGGTTCTTGTGGGTTACCACCTGCACCTTCTGTTCGTGCATGTTTCTGGGGAGCCGGTCGATCCTCGTTCGAGATCTCCACAACGCGTTCGGGTGACTTGTTCGCTTCTCGTCATTCCGGAGGTGGTGACAAGTCTTTTGGATTCCTGCGATCGGTTCGAGGTGCTGAAAAGTTGAGGCAATGTGGGTCGACACGCGCCTTAAGCCTTTTGGTGTCGGGTCGTTCGCGCTTTCTTCGCGAAAGAGACTTCAACTCCTTTGAGGTTGCCTCGTTGATCCTAGTTTGCTCCTTCTGTTCTTCGAGGATTTTATCTAGCATCTTCTTGACCTCGATTATGCCGCCTTGATCGGCGATGTTGGCAGACGTAGCTTCGACGGAGGATTCTTTCTCTCGGTCGGTTCTGTGAGACGAGACTTTTTCGCCTGTCATGTTCCCTTCGCCAGCCATCTACTTAGATATGATGTGTCGCATAGCTTTTTCGTGTGAGAAACTCTCTAGGGTCCCCATAGTTGGCGCCAAATTGTGGAAGCCAATATTCGCACAATTAGATTTGTAAGAGTTTCGTAAAGGAAGCAGAGATTTCTAAGTTAAGCTACGAGAGAAACGATGAGCAAAAAGAAAAATAGGGTTTGTTATTGGTTTGAATGCTTTTGTGATTAAAGTTGCGGATGCCTTTTCCAAGGGCTTGTACATTGATATATATAACTCCCTAAGTTGGCTAAGTGTTTACATAAAGATAATGTCAATTTTCCAAAACCTTTGCACATTTCTTTTTCCTTATGTCGGTTACGCCTATGTCGGTCGCGTCTATTTGGGCTTCACAGCTGGACTGGGCCTTTAGTGCAAGGAACCTTCCGGAGTCTTCGTCGTTGTTCTGTGTCGTTACGACGTCGCTTCGCAGCTGATATGTCTCTCGTCAAGAAATGTCTGAGCTTGATCTCTCAACTAACTTCAGAACACAGCCCAGCGCAGAGCCTCTGGTCATCGGTGGGTGCACCACATCGGTGGCAACACTACATCGGCGACGATACCACATCGGTGGTACTCTATCAAAGTCGTCATTATCGTCAAGGTCTTTCCTGCCAGAGTCCTTCGGTGGATTCTCAGAAGAGCTTCACCTTGTAGGCGGAGAAGACTAAGGGTCTGAGAAAATTCTCTCGTAGGCGGATGCAACGCATAGAAGACTTAGGCGAAAAAGACTTGTTTCATTGTATTAAATGACTTAGAGGCTATATAATCGCACGTTCAAAGTATCTTCGTTGGTAATCATAACTTCGAACACCAAAGTTTGGCGGGTGAAATCCGACCCCATCAGGGTCCGGGTACGATCTGATCGGATCCAAGAATGTCAGATTTGGATATCTTATACCCATATCAATACCGGTTACATAACGGGTCAGGTACGGATAAGAACCGGTTTAAACCGAGACCGACCGAAGTAATCGGAATGCCAATCAAATTCAAAATTATCAAATGAGGAAGAAGATGAAACTTTACTTTCTTTCTTTAAATTTTTTATTCTATTGATTACCACCAAAAAAATACCATTCTTTTTTTTTTGTCACGAACGCACTTATCCCTATTGATTTCAAAAATACATGAGCATCGTTGAACCAATCGAATTGCGGAGACGAGCATTCTTCGCGAGAAGTACTGCTTTTTCATTCTTTTCCCTAAGACAATACGTAAGAGTAAAGTCTGGGAAAGAAATACGTAACTCCTTAAGTTCTTCTAGTTCTGAGCAAAAACGTGGCCAGCTCTCTGGGTCAGCTACAATACTCACCAACTCTTGTGAATCCGTGAGAAATGCCGCACAATAGCGTCCATACATGCGGAGACATGACATAGCCCATAGAAGGCTATACAACTCGGCATGTAATGGTGATAGTACTTTCCTCATACCCCTTGTGCCCAATAAATCTGATGTCCCATCCTGCAGCTGTAAAATCCACCGTGAAAATACCCTTGTTATAATTTAGTTTTTTTTAATTAATACTGATGTAGTAAATAAAATTTTGGAACCCTCACTATCTTTATAAATATTTGATATAATTCTCCAAATAAAGAAAATATTATTCAATAGAAAGAATACTATACACAAATTTACTTTTTGTTTTCACGAATTCTTTACTTTAAAACATAAAATCTAGATTAAAAAAAAAATTGTTTGGATTAAACTTTGATAGGTGACGCGAGCCGGATTCACCATCTACCATTTAGAGATTCTTTTTTTAAAGAGTAGTTTAGACTAAGTCATCCTATGATTAATGCATATAAGTGCAAATTATGGAAAAATATCTTATGTATTATATTATGACTGAAATTTACTAAAATATTTTTGGTCAAAGTAATTTGATAAAAAAAAAGGGTCAAAGTCATATTGTATATGCAATTATGCATGAACTAAACTGCCATTTTCGTTCTCCAAGATACAATATAAAAGCATTTGAATCACCATGTAAAGTTACCAAACTTTACCAAAACATATTTTATAAACTCTCAACCATAAACTAATCCTCATTTCTCAAAATTTCAGGCAGAAAACATGTCAGCATCAAAAACAACAATCTTCATCGTTTTTGCTTTGTATCTCTCATGTTAGCTTCTCTCTATATCTTTTGTATATGTATGCTTGATTAAATCGATTAATTAAAAGACCGATTAAAATTAAATATATATGTGTTTGTAATTAATAGGCACATTCTTGGTGAATATCTCTGCAATCCCAGCCTACCAACCATGCTCATCTGATGAACAATGTAAGTTTCAATGCTCGGATCCAACTGCGGAATGTTTGTTCGGAGAATGCCATTGCTCGAAGCTAAAGGTCGTGATTGAGCCAACCAAGACGATGAGGTGCAAGACGGATCGTGATTGTCCAGATTCTCATCAATGCCCTAAAGACTACTATTATGTTTGTCTTCATGGAGAATGTACATGTGTAACTTAATTGATTAAAACAAATATAATATGTAGTTCCTCCTAAACACATGCATCTTCGATGATGTAATTCTTATATTCATCCCGCTAGATTATGATAATATTATTTGCAACAAATTAAAAAGATAATATTATTAGTAAATCGAAATTTAAAACTTTTCCCGTTTGATTAATTTGCAATCACAATAACGATGATTTCACACACCAAATACTCGATCATAGGTATAAACCATTTATATGATATTCTTACTGGATGACAATTTTTTGTCAAAAGAAAAATAGATATGATCATAGGTATATAAACCATTTATATGATATTCTTACTCGATGACAATTTGTTTGCCATTATTTATTGATCATAGGTATATAAACCATTTAGGTGTTGATAAGTTCACCCGCAACCACCCGCAAAAGCAGCGTTTGCGGGTGGTAGTGGTTGTTAGCGTTTGACAACAATCATCCAAAACGCTTTCTACCGGTCTATGCCGCTCCAAACCTCTTAATTTCAAAAGTTACTTCCTTCGAGCGTTTGCGGTTGCGAGCGGTTGCGCGTGGATAATTAAAAAAATAAAAATTACTTTTTTTTGAAAAAATGAAGAATAAATTCATTTTAAAATGAAAAAATATATAATAAGTTTGAAAAATAAATATTTGGGCTATTATAATTACGAAATATATAAATATTTAATATTGAATAACATATAAAGAGCGGGTTTGAAATCTATGTTTTCCATTTTCTATCAATTATTAAATAAAGCATATTTTGTTTTTAAAGATAATGATCATTTTCAACAAATATACGGAAGAGTACTTATGATAATTCATTAAAGATATTTTAATAGTTCTACCTTCCAACTTTAAACGGAAATCTACATTAACTGGTTTAGCTGCAGCATGTGCGGTTGCGTTTGCGGGAGTTTGCGGATGTGGGCGGGTACACTGACGGATCTAGAAATACTTATTATAGGGGTCATAATAAATAAATTTGATACTATATTCATAATAGATGAAAAATGATATGAATTAGTGGGGGCATTTGATAGTTTGAACACAAATTAAGGGGGTCAAAAACACTATTTTTTACCAAATATGAGTAAATAATCTACACAAAATTTGTTAATGTAGTAATTTTGTAGGAGTCACATGAACCCCCTAGTGCCTCTTTGCCTCCGCCACGGGGCGGGTGTGGTTGCGGTTTCTAGCGTTATAAAGCGATTTAGACGACTGGGGCAGCGGTTAGAAATGGGTGCGTTTGCAGAAAGTTTACGACTAGTTGACTAGCGGTTACGGTAGCGGTTAAACAATAACTTAATAATATAAATACATTTTCTAGTTATAAAAATCAACAAAACCATATTATTAGAAATAAATATAAAATCGTTAATTTATTATAATTAGTAATGAAAAACTATTTGAATAATATTTACGTTATTTTTAATATTTCTTTTTATTTGGATAAAAGTTATCATTTTAATAGCATTTTTATAGAGATTAATGTTATAATTTAAAATTTAGATTGATAGATTTATGTATATTAGTAATCAAAGTTGATCGAGAGAATTTTGGTTTGAAGATTCCATAAATAGAAAAGTATTATAGATTATTAAATAATTTATATATTTGGTCATTATGTTCTTTTTCAAAACAATTTTTTTTTTTTTTGCTATCCATCCGCAACCGCCCGCAAACGTCCTAAGGAAACAAATTTTGAATTTGAGAGGTTTGGAGCGGTATAGTGTGGTAGAAAGCGTTTTGCATTATTGTTGTCAAATGCTAACAACAGCTACCACCCGCAAACGCAGCATTTGCTGGTGAACCAATCAAACTGATATAGTGATACCTATTTTAAAATTGATTTCCTATTTCTTTTTTAAAAAAAAATTTGATTTCCTAAATAGGACGGTCAAAATATTCTTTTTTAATTTCCCCTTTAAAATTGCATAAATAACACATTCATTGAAGATTGTAATCAACTAATTAAAGTAGGAAATAATTATTTTAGTAAAAGATAAATTTTTTGACAAAAGTACATATATATCTTTTAAAAAGAAAAATTCACCTTAACTGATAAGTGCTAATTAGAAAGAAATTCAACTTCGAAAATAAATTAACTAGTCAAACAAATCAAATTTCTTTACTTTAACAACAAATCAAACAAAACAAATCAATATAATATAAATGAAACTTCTTCTATATTATTATATATATTAAAAGATAAACATTTTGAGCTGATGTGTCAAGCACTTCTTTTTCTTCACCTTTTTGATTTAATTAATTAAAATTATTAACTTCTACTATTCTCATACCCACATATCCAAACACTTCAAAATGGAAGATTGCGTAATAACCAAACAAACTATAATTAAAATTAACTACTACCATATTCCTATCCAAACACTCCAAGTACTTCAATCCCTAAATTCAAATAAAAATTAAATAAGTTTACTCATAAAATTAACATAATAAATATTATTAAATTTATACATATAAGATCTTAATATCTAAATATTATTTCAACACCCAATACTAACTTGGCTATTATAATGCATATATTACCAAATAATTTTGAAACACGGATTATCTACTAAATAAACACTAAAATAGTAATTAATTTATAAGATCGAAACTGGTGACAAATTTTTGGTTATATACGCAATCTTCCATTTTGTATCTTTGAGTCATATACCGTATGTGACACCCGTGAACTATTTTAGAGGAAAATGGAGGGTGTGTCGATCGACACAAGTGAGGTGTGTCGATCGACAAGCTGTGTTTTGGGCTAAAGGCCGGTTTGTGCGAAGGGGCTGTCGATCGACACACGTGGAGTTTGTCGATCGACAGAGCTCTGAAGGGGGTGCCGATCGACACAGGTTATGTATGTCGATCTACATGGCCTTAATTGGTCAGTTTTCTGGTTCGATTTTAATCGTTCGGTTGGACCGGGCCGGTTTGGGGGAAACCTAGTGTTTCATATTTAAGGCTTTTGGCCGCATTCTGATCGAAAGCAAGTCCCAAAATCAGTGAAAAAGAGTTTGAGAGGAGTTTCTCTTGTTCTTGAGAGTTTTGTGGATTAGGGTTTCGTTCTTGGTCGTTTCCAGTAGAATTTCGTGGTGGTTGTATCTGACTTCGTTTCTATCCTCAATTCCATCAGTTTCTATCCAAAAATCCAAGGTGAGTACGTGACCATGGCTTCTGGGTCGATGGATCGTTAGGGTTGCTTGGTGATAGGTTTGAACGAGTTATTAGATCTTGTGGTGATTGATTTGAG
Source organism: Arabis alpina (assembly GCA_900128785.1). Taxonomy (NCBI): domain Eukaryota; kingdom Viridiplantae; phylum Streptophyta; class Magnoliopsida; order Brassicales; family Brassicaceae; genus Arabis; species Arabis alpina. The sequence continues at coordinate 17,977,026 of LT669793.1, forward strand.
ACTGTGTTTGTTGGTTGTTGTTTGGTGATTGTTCTTTTGTGCAGATTTTCGTGATGACGCAGAGGAGGAATCGATCCGACATGATTATGATCGTTTTCCCAGGATTCTGCGAAGGGCTTATCGAACGACACACACGAGGTGTGTCGAACGACAGACCAGCACAAAGGCATTTCACATGCTGTCGATCGACACCTAGTGGTAGTGTCGAACGACAGTCATGTTCAGAGGGTGTCGATCGACACTTAGTGGTAGTGTCGATCGATAACCTGTCTGACTGGCTGTGTTGAGCCTTTGTTGTTTGCGTGCTGTGTGAATTGTATGTTGCCTGAGCGGTCCATTGTGCCTGAGTGCGCAGTCGTAGATGGGATGACCGTCTCACTGGGTATTTATGATAATACTCACGCATCTCCTTTTTCCATGTGATGCAGGTAAAGGCAAATTATGATCATGGAATCACGGCTACGAAGAGGGAGATGATCTAGGGTCTCGTGTTTGGTGTTGTTTCGTTTATTGTTTTAGAACTGCCGTTTAGGTTGCTGGAACTTGTTGAATTTGGTTGTTGTTGAACTGGTTTGATAGTTAATGGAATTTGTTTGGTTATTTGGTTATCCGCTGTAATGTTTCTTGTGTGTATTGCTTGGTCGTTGAGGATAGCATTTATGGGAATGCTAGTCCGAGACCAAGGGTTTAAAGTTTAAAAAAAAATTGGGTCGGGTCGTTACAGTTTGGTATCGGAGCCCTTACGGTTTTAGGACGGGCTAGAACTGCTAGGATTGTAATTTGGATAATTGACAATTCTGTGAGTTTGGGGGTTCTAGATCATCTTCCTTCGAGCCTTCAATGAGATTCCACGGTAAGTGTGTTGTTTGTTTTGTTTGGTCTTTCTAGTGCTTAGCTCGGTACTTTGTTAAGTGCAGTGAGATGGCGAGAGGGCATGGGCGTGGAGGCCGAGGAGGCCGAGGCAAGGGTCGTGGACCTGTGGACGAGCGAGTCTTGATTGAGGCTCAGAGTTCCATGCATGGGCCTGCGACAGTTCAACAGACTTTGCATGATGGTCAGACCGCCAGTGTGACTACCGGTGTGACTACCAGTGTGGGGGCCGGTTTGGGCCATGTTGGGGCCGGTTAGGGTCCCGTTGAGGCTGGTGGTATTGGTGGTGTTGGCGCAGCTGGGGGGGCGGTTGCGGCCGCAGGTGTAGCCCAGGCTGGTGATGATCGTCTGGCTGATCTGTTTAGGCAGTTGTTAGAGCGGTTACCGGGTGTGGTGCTAGTGCAGGTTCCAGTGTTGCCACGAGTGGCAGAGGTGCAGCCAAGGGCTGCAGTTGCTGAGGAGGTTCCGTCGTTTATTCGGATGATGGAACAGATGCAGAGGATCGGTACGGGTTCTTTTGCAGTGGGTGCTAAGACTGAGGAGGCTGATGAGTGGAAGATGAGGTTGGAACGGAATTTTCGCTCGATCAGGTGTCCAGAGGGATACATGGTTGATCTGGCAGTCCATTATTTGGACGGTGATACACATCTCTGGTGGAGGGGTGTTGCAGCGAGACGTGCTAGGAAAGTGATATCTTGGGCAGACTTTGTGGCAGAGTTTAACGCCAAGTTCTTTCCTCATGAGGCATTGGATAGGCACGAGGCGAGGTTCTTGGAGTTTACTCAGGGCGCGATGCCGGTTCGAGAGTATGACATGGAGTTTAACTGACTCTTGGGTTATGCTTGTAGGAGTCTAGAGGATAAGCAGGCTCAGATTCGGAGGTTTGTGAGGGGACTTCGACCAGACTTGAGGACTCGGTGCAGAGGCATCAGGTTCGAGTATAGAGTGGAGTTGGTGGAGATGGTTGCACTGATCGAGGAGGACTTGAGGGAGTAGGTTGCAGTAGTTGTCCCAACTGTTCAGCCTAGGAGGCCTCGGCAGCAGGTGCAGCAGGCGGGTCCTAGCAAAGGCGGTAAGCCTGCGCAGGGACAGAAGAGGAAGTGGGAGGACACTTCGAGATCGGGTCAGAGTGGCCGAGGGTGCTTTGGATGTGAGAGTTTGGATCATAAGAGGGCGAGTTTCCCTAAGCAGAGCGAAGCTCAAGCGGCTCGGACTTGTTATTAGTGTGGAGAGCCGGGGCATTTCAGGTTGAACTGTCCTAAGTTGCAGCAGATGGTAGTAGCAGTTGTGCAGCCAGTGATGCAGTATGGGATAATGCAACCTATGGACCAGATTGCGGCAATGTAGGGTCCGCCGGCTATTGCCACGCCAGGTGAGCCGAAGTCGAGGCCGATCACATGTAAACTCTCTAATTCAGACTTTGTAAATTCGGTAGTGTAGAATTTTTGTGTTTGTTTTGGATTGTTTACCTTGTGATAGAAAGTTAGGTTTCTTAGCACATGAGATTTGTGTAGGGACCTTGTTTGTGGACGGGTGTGAGTCCCACGTATTGTTTAATTCTGGAGCATCGAATTGCTTCATTACTCCGGATCATGCTGAAAGGAGTGGTATTCGGAGCGAGGCTGGTGAGCGGACTGGACCGGTTATGGTTGCAGGAGGAGAATTTCTGGCTACTCATGGCAGGGAAAAAGATGTGGATATTCTGGTGGCTGGCGAGTTGATGTCAGCAGACTTGGTGATCAGTCCGGTGGAGTTGTTCGATGTTATCCTAGGTATGGATTGGTTGAATCGGTACAGAGTTCATCTGGATTGTCACCGGGGTTGAGTGGTATTCGAACATGATGGTGGCAGGTTGGTTTATCAGGGAGTGAAACCGACTTCAGGTAGTCTCGTGATCTCACTTGTCCAGGCTGAGGCGATGATTGAGATGGGTTGGGAGGCTTACTTGGCCACGATTGTGATGCCAGAGGCTGTTGGTGGGGTTGCTGTGAGAGATATTCGGGTTGTTCGGGATGTCGAGGATGTTTTTCAGTCGTTGCAGGGATTACCGCCGTCTCGGTCTGATCCTTTCACGATTGAGTTAGAGCCCGAAACGACGCCGTTGTCTAAGGCACCTTATGGAATGGCTCCAACAGAGTTGGCAGAATTGAAGAAGCACTTGGAGGATTTGTTGGATAAGGGTTTTATTCGACCGAGTACTTCACCGTGGGGAGCACCGGTGTTGTTTGTGAAGAGGAAGGATGGTAGTTTCCGGTTGTGCATCGATTATCGAGGGCTTAACCGAGTCATTGTGAAGAACAAGTATCCTCTTCCGAGAATTGATGAGTTGTTGGATCAGTTGAGAAGGGCTACTTGGTTCTCCAAGATTGACTTGGCATCTGGTTACCACCAGATTCCTATTGAAGAGGCAAATGTCAGGAAGACGGCTTTTAGGACTCGATATGGGTATTTTCAGTTTGTAGTTATACCTTTCGGGTTGACGAATGCACCGGCGGCATTTATGAGGTTGATGAACGGAGTTTTCCAGGAGTATCTGGATGAGTTCAAGATTATCTTCATCGATGACATTTTGGTGTATTCGAAGAGTCTTGAGGAGCATGAGGTACATCGGAGGAGAGTCCTTGAGAAGTTGCGGGAACAAAAGTTGTTTGCTAAGTTGAGCAAGTGTAGTTTCTGCAGCGAGAGATGGGATTTCTAGGTCACATCGTTTCTGCAGAGGGAGTTTCTGCGGATCCGGCGATGATTCAGTTAATCCGAGATTGGCGTAGATCGAGGAACGCAACTGAGATCAGGGGTTTTCTTGGGTTGGCAGGTCATTATCAGAGATTCGTCAAAGGTTTTGCGAGTATGGCTCAGTCTATGACGAAGCTGACAGGGAAGGATGTTCTTTTCGTGTGGTCTGCTGATTGTGAGCTGAGTTTCGTGAAGCTGGAGACGATGTTGTCTAGTACACCAGTATTGGCTTTGCTTGAGCTGGGGGAGCCTTATGTGGTGTATACAGCTGCTTCGGGAGTTGGTTTGGGTTGTGTGTTGATGCTGCAGGGTAAGGTGATTGCTTATGCTTCGAGGCAGTTGAGGAAGCATGAGGGTAATTATCCTGTTCATGACTTGGAGTTGGTTGCAGTAATCTTTGCGTTGAAAATTTGGAGGTCTTATCTATATGGTGGCAGGGTTCAGGTGTTCATTGATCATCATAATCTGAAGTACATTTTTACTCAGCATAATTTGAATATACGACAGAGGCGATGGTCGGAGTTGTTGGCTGATTATGACCTGGACATTGTTTACCATCCTTGTAAGGCTAACACTGTGGCAGATGCTATTAGTCAGAGGCGGTATGATTCATCTCAGGAGCGGGATGTGGAGACTCTTGTGAGCATGCTTGGTACTTTGAGGTTGTGTGTTACTTCAGAGGAGCCGTTGGGGTTAGCGGCAGCTGATCACGCGGATCTTTTGAGCAGGATCCGAGTAGCTCAGGAGAAGGATCAGGTGTTGGTTGATCTCTTTAAGGCTGCTGGTTCTGAGTATCAGGTCTCTGCTAACGGGACTATCTTAGTGCATGGACGAGTCTGTGTGCCTAAGGATGAGGACTTGAGGCAGGATATTCTGAGAGAGGCTCATGCGAGCAAGTTTTCGATTCATCCGGGAGCGACTAAGATGTATCGTGATCTGAAACGGTATTATCATTGGGTCGGGATGAAGAGAGATGTGGTGGATTGGGTTGCAGCTTGCAATGTTTGTCAGCTGGTGAAGTCTGAGTATCATGTTCCGAGTGGCCTATTGCATAGTTTACCCATTCCAGAGTGGAAGTGGGACATGATCACCATGGATTTCGTGGTAGGATTGCCGGTTTCTCGGACCTATGACGGTATTTGGGTGATTGTGGATCGACTGACTAAAACAACACATTTTCTGGCCATTAAGAAGACAGATGGAGCTAAGGTCTTGGCTAAGAAGTATGTGAAAGAGATTGTGAGGTTGCATGGTGTACCAGCAAGCATTGTGTCGGATAGAGATCCGAGGTTTGCTTAAGTGTTCTGGAGAGCTTTTCAGGCTGAGATGGGCACTAAGGTGCATCTGAGTACAACTAATCATCCTCAGATGGATGGGCAGTCCGAAATGACGATTCAGACACTTGAAGATCTGTTGAGGATGTGTGTGCGAGATTAGGGTGGTAATTGGGCGGATCACTTGAGTTCGCTTATAATAACAGTTTTTAGGCGAGAATTGGTATGGCTCCTTTCGAAACGTTGTATGGGAGGCCATGTCGTACACCGCTATGTTTTACCCAAGTGGGGGAGAGAAGCATATATGGTGCTGATTTTGTTCAGGAGATGACGGAGAAGATCCGTGTTGTGAAGCTGAACATGAAGGAGGCTCAGGATCGGCAGAAGAGTTATGCCGATAGGAGGAGAAAAGAGTTAGAGTTTGCAGTCGAAGATCGAGTGTATCTCAAGATGGCTATGATGCGGGGTCTGAACATGTCCATATCCGAGGATAAGCTGAGTACGAGGTACATGGGTCCGTTCCGGGTCGTGGAACGTGTGGGACCAGTTGCTTATCGGTTGGAGCTGCCTCCGATCATGGAGAAGTTTCATGATGTGTTTCATGTTTCGAAGCTCAGGAGATGTTTGCATGCATCTGAGGAGGTAGTAGTGACGATTCCTACGGATCTTCAGCTAAATCTGACTGTTGGGATGAGACCGGTTAGGATTCTTGAGAGGGGTATCAAGGTTCTGCGCCGGAAGAGAATGCCGTTGTTGAGAGTCTTGTGGGACAGTGACGGTGTTCAGGAGGAGACTTGGGAACCAGAGGCGAAGATGAAAATGAAGTTCAGGAAGTGGTTTGAGAAGCAAGCCGAAGAGTGAATTCGTTTTTTCTTTGTGGTTCCAGTTTTGGTTTTTTTTTGGTGTTGTAGTCACCGTGTGTGGTGAAGATTGTTATAACGCCCCGACCGCCCTGCCGTGGGCCCCACGCATATTCTCGGCTCGCAAGTCGAGACTTCTCCGACGGTCGGTGCGTTAGTCCAGGAGACTCGAAATGCATGTTTACTGACCCTACAATCACCACGCGATCTTTCTCCGAGTTTTGGCCTCACTCGCCCGGTACTGGAAATGACTTCCCAGTAGGTCACCCATCCTTCGATTACTCCAGCTCAAGCACGCTTAACTCTGGAGTTCTCTCAAGACAAGTGACCGAAAAGATAAGTGCACTTTGGTGACATAGGTAGCCAAATCAATTCTTTTAAGCCTCTCCGCATGCACCACATATTCTCAGACAATGCACCAAGCATTTCTAGAATCTGGGGTGTTACAATTGTGGTTATGGATTTTTGTATTTTCATTTGAGTTATAATGATTATTACATTTTCCAGTTCAATAAGATGTGTATTCTTATGTTTTTGACTTGTTAGTCATATGTTTGTGGTTAGAGAACCTCGAGATGGAAGTTTTATAGTGAATAGAACTTGCCAGTTTTGGTGGAACTCTACCGAGCTTGTGTTTGTATGTGGGAGAGAGTCTCGGAATAGAAGTTTTACGGTGGTTAGAACTGTCTAGTTCCGGAGAGACTCTGCAGGGACATCCGGTGTGATGGATGGTCCAGATGATCATGTTTGTGATGGTATTCCTCGTTGGGAGTATCATGTTGAGACCTTGGGAGGCAGTTCCGGTCAGAGGTGCATTATAGACGTCTAGAGTTAGTTTCGTTCAAAGATGTGTTCCTCACATAGCTCAGAGAGAGACTGTGGTTCTTTCTTGGAGATGTTGATCTCTGGCAGATCTTGGAGAGTTGTGTCTCTCCAGGGGATGTGTGGGTTCCCTGCATACCGATCGTTCGCCAAGACTACGCGGACTGGGGATGTGAGGGTATGGAGATAGTTTTGGGAGATTGTGATCTCTGGCAGATCTTTGAGAGTTGTGTCTCTCCAGGGGATGTGTGGGTTCCTTGAATACCGAGAGCTTGATGGACTATGTGTTTTGAAGGTTTGAGGGGTATGGAGATAGTCGGTATAAAACACCGTCAGGACTGCGTGGATTGAGGTGGGTTGATACGAGGCACCGAGGGTTGAAGGGGTGACGACCCCAAGAGTTAGAGGGTTTGGTTATGAACTATGAGCGATCAATGTCTGAGATAAGTCTATATGCATAGGACGGATGTGAGCCTCGAGAGGGTCTGGGAGATGTAGTCTCCGGTGTTACTGGCTGGTTGGCCAGGAGGTTAGCCATGAGGGCTATGTTTGAGGATTCGAGGACGAATTTAGTTTTAGTGGGGGAGAATTATGACACCCGTGAACCATTTTTGAGGAAAATGGAGGGTGTGTCGATCGACACTAGTCACGTGTGTCGATCGACAGGCTGTGTTTTGGGCTAAAGGCCGGTTTGTGTAAAGGGGCTGTCGATCGACACACATGGGGTATGTTGATCGACAAGGCTCTGAAGGGGGTGTAGATCGACACAGGTTATGTATGTCGATCGACAGGGCCTTAATTGGTCGGTTTTCTGGTTCAATTTTAATCGTTCAGTTGAACCGGGCGGGTTTGGGGGAAACCTAGGGTTTCATATTTAAGGCTTTTGACCGCACTCTGATCGAAACCAAGTCCCAAAATCAGTGAAAAAAAGTTTGAGAGGAGTTTCTCTTGTTCCTGAGAGTTTTGTGGATTAGGGTTTCGTTCTTGGTCGTTTGGAGTAGAATTTCGTGGTGGTTGTAGTTGACTTCGTTCCTAGCCTTAATTCCATAAGTTTCTATCCGAAAATCCAAGGTGAGTGCGTGACCATGGCTTCTGGGCCGATGGATCGTTAGGGTTGCTTGGTGATAGGTTTGAACGAGTTGATTGATCTTGTGGTGATTGATTTGAGACTGTGTATGTTGGTTATTGTTTGGTGATTGTTGTTTTGTGCTGGTTTTCGTGATGACGCAGAGGAGGAATTGATCCGAGAGGATTATGATCGATTTCCCAGGATTCTCCGAAGGGCTTGTCGAACGACACACACGAGGTTGTCGAACGACAGACCAGCACGAAGGTTGTCGATCGACATACATAAGGTGTGTTGAACGACAGCCAGTTCACATGCTGTCGATCGACACCTAGTGGTAGTGTCGAACGACAGTCATGTTCAGAGGGTGTCGATCGACACCTAGTGGTAGTGTCGATCGACAGCCTGTCTGATTGGTTGTGTTGAGCCTTTGTTGTTTGCGTGTTTTGTGAATTGTATGTTGCCTAAGCGGTCCATCGTGTCTGAGTGCGCAGTCGTAGATGGGATGACCGTCTTACTGGGTATTTATGATAATACTCACGCATCTCCTTTTTCCATGTGATGCAGGTAAAAGCAAATTGTGATCGTGGAATCACGGCTACGAAGAGGGAGATTATCTAGGGTATCGTGTTTGGTGTTGTTTCGTTTATTGTTTTAGAACTGCCGTTTAGGTTGCTGGAATTTGTTGAATTCGGTTGTTGTTGAATTGGTTTGTTGGTTAATGGAATTTGTTTGGTTGTTTGATTATCCGCTGTAATGTTTTTTGTGTGTGTTACTTGGTCGTTGAGGATAGCATATATGGGAATGCTAGTCCGAGACCAAGGGTTTAATGTTTAAAAAAAAAACGAGTCGGGTCGTTTTACCGTAACTTTGAGAAATATGTTATGTTGGTTTCATTTATTTCACAGATGGAAGACATTTAATTAAAAAAAACAATCCCAAATTTAAATATGTAAAATATTAAAGTTTGTATAATCAATCTGTTAGTAAGTACAATTGATTATTTAACTAAAACTATATGTACTCGATTAATATTTTATCCCGCGTAAAATGCGGGTACTATCCGAATTTAAATTGATTGCACGTCCATTTGTTGAAAAATTTGTATTCTTTATTAAAATGATTATTTCCTACTTTGTTACCAGCAAAACTGAAACTTTTTTCAATAAATTTTTTTAACATAAATTTTCACTAATACTAATAGCTAATTATGGGAAAATCTTTTGGTTTATATTAGTACTGGAATTTAATAGTTTAATTGTTAATTACTAACAAAAGTCTTTTTGTCATAGTTACTAGAATGGTCCCCGCGTTATACGCGGAATAAAATATTTATCAAGTAAAAACTAATATAGTTTTAGTATATATTTATTATACAAAATTTAAGATCAACTTTACATATCTAAATTTGCGATTATGCCAATAAAAATTATGATTATATTTGATAAAATGTATTCCCCCGTAAAATAGTTAAAACCAACAGAACATATTTTTCAACGATACGGTATATGATTCAAAGATAAAAAAAATCAAAGATTGCATATATAATCAAAAACTTGTCACTCATTTACGATATTATAATTTGATGATTATTTTAATCGATGTAAACTAAATCATAATTCTTCTTTTTAAGCTAATTAATCGATTTATGTTTTGTAGTGTAACTGAATTTTTAAATTCTTATTAATTAAAAATATGTTTTGGTATATGGATTATGTTATGGTAGTGTGTTTGGATAACAGTATAGTAGTAAAGTAATAATAAAGTAGTAAATTAAATTCAAAAACTCAAAAAGAAAGAATAAGGAAATCTTGACTTAAATGTATGTTTGGGTATAAGAATTATGCTATTGTAATGTGTTTGGATAATAGTATAGTAGTAAACAAAATAGAGTAATAAATTAAATAAAAAAAGAGAGAAAAATGGAGAGTTTGACACATAAGTTCAGAAGATAATTAAACAGTCATTTTCATTCTCCAAGACAAGATATATAAGCATCCGAAAAAGTACAGAAATCTTTATTAAACGTAATTTATAAACATGTCTGCATCAACAACAACAATATTGATCGTTTTTGGTTTTTATTTCTCTTGTTAGATTCTCTCTATATCTTTTTATATAAATGTTTGATTGAATCGATTTAACAGATTTGCTAAAATGTGATATATATGTGTTTGTAATTAATAGGCACATTCTTAGTGAACGTCTCCGCAATTCAAAGCGGTGCATCATGCTTGACAAAAAAAGAGTGTGTCTTGCGATGCTCGGATAAAGCTGCATAATGTTTGCTCGGATAAAATTTGTTATGTGCTATTCTCATATTTTTATCAAGCAATTTAAAATTTTAGTATTTTGTTTTCAAAAAAATTGTTTCAGCTTTTTCATCACATTATTATATAAAAAACTTTGATAAGTGTTGTCAGGATACAAAGATCTATTTAATTTTTCTGAGACTAATAAAGATTTTTCTAATTCAATTTTGTTTTTAAACTGTTTAAAGCAAATATATTATCACATAAACAATGACTATTTAAACCCAATAATCAACATTAATTATTTAAAAAAATTTGATACTCTGTAAAAACTTTTGTCAAAATAGATTTTGTTGTATGCCAAATTTTTTTTATTATTCTAAGAACTCAAAATTTCACTATTTATAAAATAGTAAAATACTAACATCTAATTAAATTTAGTTACGTGTTAGAAGAGTTTTTTTTTCATTTCTAAAACTACAGTATCATCCCCCTTCCTTTTAAAAGACATGTAAAAAATGATGACTAGGCAAAAGAATGATGACATGGATTGCTAAAAATGTGACATGACATAATTATCTTCATTCATTGGATAATTAAATAATTTCACAAAAAATGCATAACAAATTTCTATTAATCATTTAACTTGAAAAAGAAAATTTAACAAACCACAAGATTTGCATATCAAGTTATTTTTAATCGAAAGTAATAAACCACAATTTAGTTTTTCCAATATTCACTACTTTACCGACTTTCTAAATGTTCCCCTTTAATATACCCAAACCACAATTTTTTTTTAAACACAATAATATTCGTTTTGATTTATAGATATAACAATAATTATGATCTAAAGTAAAATCTATATAAAAGTAGTGGTGGACAGAGATTCGTTGTCAATATAAACGTTCATTGAAATGCATGGAGTTCAGATTACGAAAATGCATGGAGATTGTTTGTTTCATGTCTACGTACATTGAAAATGCATTGAAAAACTCCTTAGTATCGTATTATTCTATCTAACATTTGCAAAAAAAAAACCATGGACTCTTTGTTTGGGAGAGACAAAAATCCATGAAAAGCCATGTACTTTTATTATTTTGGATTCCAAAAGAATTTAATAGAAGTGTGGAAGAAAAATATGAAGACCCAATTCTCACCTCTTTTGCTAAGAAATTAATAGAATTGTAGGAGAGAACTATGAATGTCACCAATTTTGTTGTAGCTATTTTCCAAATCTAGTTGGCTTACCCGCACCGTGTGCGGGTATATACTTTTTTTGAAATATGTTTACTTATAGTATTGATGGTATTATGAATTATGAAAATTTTAAGATTTCATAACATGTAAAAGAAGAATAAAACGTTGTATATACGTAACTCAATGATATGTTGAATAATAAAAGAAGACATATAACATAATTGGTGTGGAGGTTTCTCCCTAGCTATTGGAATATGTTTAGCACCGTAAATTGGAGATTGAGGTAGATTCTAAAATAGTGGTGGGATTTCTCTAAAAGTGAGTCTCATCCTTTCTCTTTTTGTGTCATGATTTTATATCAAGGGACTCGATAATCCAGATATCGGAAAGTTAATCGTTTTGCAGATGGGTTAGCTAACTATGCGTTTTCTTTACCCGTTGGGATTCATTTGTTCGAGTCGGCTCTGGATTTTGTTCACGTATTTCTGTCATAAGATGTCCGTGGAACTGCGATTCCACGACAGATTCAAGTGTAGTTGTATTCATTTTATTTAAATAAATTTGGGAGACATTCTCTCCCATTTTCACCATTTAATAACTAAGAATTTAATAGTATTGTAGGAGAAAACTATGAATGTCACCAATTTTATTGCAAATCTTTTCTTATATGTCAAAGCATTCTTTCACGAAATAATAAAAATTTACATATTGTTTTCACTCATTCTCGTTTTAATTCCACACAAATATAAATAATAACATTGTGTTATATATAAAAAAATTAATGTATTTCCTAAAACATATCATAGCCGCACACGGTGCGGGCCAACCACCTAGTTACTTGTAAAATAGTAGAAGTCAACATAATTCAAATAGAATAGAAAAAGCTAATTATTTGAATATACGGAATAATATTGAATTAAAAGTCAAATAATATGAGAAAAAATCAAATTGGACAAATAATTGGTAAGCTATCAAGTGTATTAACGTTTGCAATCTAATTTTATTTACTTTTATGGGTAATCTCACTTACTTTTCATTTTTTTGTAAAACTAATTTAAATACGATTAGAAAAATTGAATTATTTGAAATAAGTGATATAATTTAGTAAAAAACAAATAATATAATAAATACATACGAGAATAAAGTAAATAAATAATTGATGAACTTCTATATAAGTGATCTCTTATTGACATTCTCAATCTTATTTTATTTATTTCATGGGGTAACTTAATTTTTTATTTCTGTTTTTTTCTTGTTCAATTTTTTTTTCACAGGTTATAAAATATGAAAAGAGTAAACTATTTCAATTATAAATATGATAATAAATTCATCATAAAAATTTAAAAAATAGATATTTGAGTAGTATAATAGTAAATGCATCTCCAACCCTACACAAAATCCTACACCAAATCTCATTTTGATGTAAAGTTCTCTCCAACCCAACACCAAAATGGTGCTGAACTTCTTCATTTATAAAAAAGTCCTTTCTATTTTAAGTTGTTGTTTTTTAACCGTCTGAATTTTATTAAATCAAAAGCAAGAATTCAACAGATAACGAGAAAAACGACCAAAACTAGATTTAAAGTAAACAACACACCCAATGAAAAGGGCACTAAGATGTTATTTATGAATCTTCTCTCACAAGTACTTGATGCAACTAAGTCGGACCACCCATGGCCAGATACGAATTAAAACGTCCAATATTCGCTTCCTGTGATTCCAACTCAAATACACAACTATCAAAACATGTTTGGAGCCTAAATATCTCTTCAAAGAAACGACGATAGCTCGGCCACTCCTTATGTTTTAATAAAATGTTCTGCACGGCCACACAATCATAAGCGAGTATCACATTCCGCAAATGTAAATCATCAAGACTTCGCATTGCCCAAATAATAACTCCTAGTTCCGCCGTGATCCTATTCCTGGAACGAGTGAAGGCATCATCACGAGCGTGATATAAAACCGAACCAGTATGATCACGTACGATCCATGAACCGCCACAATGGAGAGAAGCGTTCTTCCAATTACCATTCACATTACATTTCACAAGCCCCATCTCCCGCTTATGCCATCTCCTATCCAACCCACTTCCAATGCTATCCCTTTGCAACCCCACTGAAATCACTACATTCACTTCTCGCCAACACTTTGCATCATCCTTAGCTCGTTGTACCAATACCATCACAGCCTCTTGAACTCAAGAAAAAATGATTGCATTTCGATGTTTCCAAATAGTCAAGAGCATCCAAGATACAGATTCAAAATTTTGCGCAATTTGACCAGCCGAGTTTATTAAATCAAATACAAATGCCTTGTTGTCCTCAATATTGTTTGTAAATCCCGAAGCTGGTGTAGGAAATCCAGCCACGTCCCATATCTGTGAAGCTATGTCATATTGAAATAGCACATGGTTAATTGTCTCAACTCCCAACTTACATAACTTACACTGTGAATCCACCAAAAGCCCTCTAGAGTTCAATGGATCTGCCACTGCTAAAGCCCCCGACAATGCTCTCCAAAGAAACATTCGTATTTTCGGTAATGTTGGTACTTGCCACACTCTGTTATTAACCTCATTACGCCTCAAGGCATATGGACTCAAAGGATAGGTTGGTAAAGCCAGGTGATTAGCCACAAACCAATATCCGCTTTTCACCGTATAAGATCCATGTTCTGTATAAGCCCAAATAAACCTATCATGGTGATGCGGTGGTTTTCCTCAGTCGAATTTTAACCTCTTAACCAACTTCCTGCAAGTGCACAACAATCACGGTTAGTATAGTAAAGGGATCGAATCCACAGGGACTTCTTAACCACACTTCGAATTGTAATGAATAAAACTAAACTAGAACAGAATATGGTGTCGTTTGTGATTGAATCAATTGTAAGCAAGTGAAACGTGAATTGTAAGTTGTAAATCAATGGGGAAAAAGCGCTAGGACTCGGGAAATTCGCAGAGAATTATGTAACAACAAAGATCGAATGAAAACCTAGGGATAAGGATAATAATTGGGATGTCTAGAACTCAGAACACGATTGTAAGGTTTTTCCACTGTCGTGGCTCCAACCTTCTGTGCTCTACACCCTAATAGACTCAGTTGTCGCATGGTTATTAAAAGGTGAGAACACGCAGTATAAATAAGTTCTGATAGAGTTCACTAAACTCCTTAACTAATTGGTATGATTGTTAAGACGCTTACCTCTTCGAATACTAGATCCGGAGGTATTAAGAACACTCTCGTGGATACACCTACCTATGATCAAATTGCTAGATGCGCGGTAAGGCAATAGGCATTAAGAATAAGCAAAGATGAAGACAAGATTTTATCCCTAAACAATCATCGATTCTATTGAAACATAAGACTCATTGAAAACCCTAAATCCTAACTAATAGACTATTCAAGCATGGTGCACAAAAAACAGCAAAGAGATGAAGAATTCATGATGAATAAACTTGATTAAAAGAGAAGGGTTAGAAGATTCTTCTCTATAACAAAGTACAAAGCGAGATCTCCTCCTTAGAGCTCTTGAAACACAAATCTATGAGAGAAACAAAGGGGCTGCATTTTTCTGATGTATCTTAGGTCTAATTTTTGGCACACACCTAACAAGAGGATGAAATCAAGTATATATAGGGTCTTGAGTCTTCTAGGACTTCGAAAAGGGCGAAAACGTCAAAACAGTCGAAACAGCTCCACAGAGGGCCGTGGCACCGATCGGGATTTTAGGTCGGTATGGGGGTTCAGTTTGCCATATCCTGATGTGTCCTGATGGTATGGGTACCGATCGTGGGATCTGCTCGGTACCGGGGGTTAGTTCTCCTCCTTCTTCATCTTCTAGGCAGTTTGACATGCCTTAAGTCTTCTTGGTATAACTCTCTCCACACAATTCCAAATGATGCGATTCCACCTCCATTGGAAATCTGACTCAAAGAGCTATCTTCACTCTAAGTTTCATTCAATTCCAGATCCATTTCATCCTCATTTATTTCTAAACTTTGGCGTATGTAATCTGTCCATCTTGGTGAAGTGTGTAAACTTGGGAATTCCTTGGCTCCAATGGGTTCTTTGTCTCGCGTGAGTTGCTTAGATTGGTGTATACTCCATAATGCTCCTTTTGATCTTTTTGATTGATTTTCCTAATAAAGACTCTTGAACTACAAATACGAGAAAACTACCTCTAAAGGCGTATAACCATGCATAAATGCACTAAATATATATGGAAAACCATAGTATTATAGGTAAAATATGGGACTTATCACATGGACTCCTCCAATGGGTAATAATCTGATTCGAGTAACGTCCTCCTCCACAAAAAGAGAATTCAAAGTAAGGAAAAGAGGTTTGAAAATACGGAACTTACATGACTTCTCTGAATGTAGCCTTTAAATCATAACTTGTAATCCACATATCACCTGGTCGGTTCAAGACATCATCATCAGCCACACATTCATGACCATCGCAAACTGGTCCATAAATCTTGATCCTGCAAAGTCTCAATCCTCCCGTCTCCAACTCTAAGTGTGGTGTTTCTCATCAAAGGAATCATCCAAGGTAAACTAGGCTAGGATTTAAAAGGCTAATTTAAGTGGTAAGGCTTATTGTGTTTAGGGTTATCATATTCTCCGGGGATGCGAGACATTATGCAAAATCGCAAGAGAGAACGAACCTATTGAAGCCCACAGTTCCAACCACTTTCAACGCCTTTTCCCCCAGACTTAGATTCTTCGGGGAATCGCTTGTAAATCTCATCAATTTCTTCACTCCTCCACGCCATTCCTTGGGGATATCGTCGACCTTAGACTCTTTTATAGACATGTTTCTCCTTTCCCTTTCTTTGCATTCTAAACCATTTTTTTTGTAGAATGAATGGGGGAGAAACGGTCTCTTAGCACGTGAGTTCAATAAGGTCACGAAATTGTTACCAATGATGTGTCGTTCCCAAGGAATAACGGTCTTTAAAAACTTTGTCTTTGTACTCCATCTTTTTTACTCCAATCGTCGCATCTCTAGTGGTTAGAACTGCGTCGATTCTCTTTCTCTCCGACGTTTTTGCACACATTTGCATATAGAGTGCAAGTGGTTTGAAAGAAGGTTAAGGGTATAGGTGGGGTACTAACTAAAAATGAGCTCGCCATTTAAGACAACAAGAGGGTGGTCAAAAGGAAATATGTCTTGAATGTGATGTTTCCTTGAGCTAACTCCTCCAATGAGAAACAGTGGATGGGATTGGTGTAATAGAGCAAGAATTGGGCTGATTGGAGACAGTGCATTTTCGAAATCTTCTGAGGAAATTCAAGTCATGAAGGTTTTCGAATCGTCTATCCTGAACAAACCTTGTAACAATGGTCACTGAATCACAATATATGTGCATACATTCATAAGATGTCAATCGTTCAAAATAGGTTTTTGACTCGATGAAATCCGAATGAAAACATAAGAAAACAGAAAAACTCATCAGTACAACTAAATCCCCCTATACTTACTTCACACCGTCACGGAGTGAAAGCAGTCAACAATTGGGAGATCTACTCAATAAAAGTGAAAAATAAAAGATAGGTAAAGATAGAATCAAAGTCGTAACACCTGGCTTAAAAGGTCTCTGAAACTGTCTCTGGTGTGTTTGGAACTTCTCCTGGAATGTGCTCGTCGTCGGTGTTGAGATCAAAGATCTCTTTACCGTCAGAATCATCATCATGAACGACTAGTATCTGTCCATGTGCGTCGTGTGTGTGCTCTCCATGGTCACGTGTTTGGTGGTGACTAGTAGCATCGTAATCCTCATCTACACCATCAACAAAACCGGACAATAGTGAAAGGCTCACCGAATCATGGCTAGTCGTGGGTCTTCTGGCCGTTGATCTCTTGAAGAAGTGTGGAACAGACTTCTTCATGGCTCTCACTAGTGTATATATCAACTTCTGTTCCTTAGAAACCTTAGCTTCAAGAGCCAAACGTTTCTCCTTTTCCTCCTCGAAACCAGCTTGAAAATTGTCCCTATGGTCGTCGGTTGGACGCTCATCATGTGGCATCTCTAAGGGTGGCATGTGGGAGGTGGAGGGCTGTGATATGGTGCCTCTTTGTGTCCCTCTAACTCTCTCTCTTTGTCCTAACATAACCTTATTCTTGTTGTAAAGTGCAACGCCAACAATCGGATCACTGGAACAACGAATAAACCAAAAGGATCATGGTGGATCAAAGGTGACCATGCCACTACTCAAGGCTGGAATTTCCTTGTAAGGAAAGGAAACTCATTTCTTCTCATCCCTATATGGTGGCGTGAATAGGTAGCCAAAGCTCATGGAGTTCTCATACCATCCGCATATAAAGTGCTTCCTTTGAAGTGCTAGAAGGTCTTGCGTATCCTCAAGTGATGTGATATGCTCAAATTTACCCTGAGCTACTCTCTCAAATTAAGAGATCAATTGTAGTAAGAGGTCAAATCACTGAGAGTTAAATCAAACAATAGGATTATTGATTTCGAATTGAGCTAAGCAAAATAAAGTAAAATAAAGACAAAAGTAATTTGAAACAGGCAAAGATTGTTGATTTCTTAAGATTCAATTAAACAAAAAGCTAGGTTTTCAAGTGATTCTCAGGATGAATCAAAATTGCAGTTTAAACAAAATTAGGATTTAATTAAGAACCGTTCTTGAACTTGGAACACTAAGATATAATTAACCAACTGTCGTTGCGAAAACTAACTATGCCCAAACCCTAGAAAACCAAATTTCTTTGCGAATTCAATCAATTTAAATAAGCTTTAAATTCAAGTCCAATTTGTTCACAAAATTCCTAAACCAAATCTCTTTGCGAATAAGTAATTATGCTCACCTAAGATCTAGTTCAGGCTAATCAATTACACTTTCGTGTCAATCTATCAACCTAAGATGTCAAAATTCAGGGTCGCGAATCCTAAATCAAAGTTAAAGCAATCTTGGTGAAGAACCAAAGAGATAATCCTAATAAGTGAGTTTAACTTAACAATTCATCTTCGATCCTTTCGAATCACCCTAAACCTAACAAGCAAACTACTCAGACATGGAAGGAAAGCAAATCATAGCTGAATAATACTGCATAAAAAAAAGAATAGGAAGAGATACAGAAGGGTTCGAAGAATCTCAAGAACAAAGTAGACTTGTCTCCCTAAAATCTCTTAAAACCTCTCTCTAAATCTGTTCAATAGAATCTAAAAGTTATGATCTAAAAACCTAAAAGTAAACTATATATAGTGTTATAACTCGTGGTGGGCTTTTCTGATGACTTCTGCTAATTTCTTGTCCGAAACGAACAATTTTCCTTTCTTAAAACGTATTCTGTGGGCTTCTGAAAAGTGGCTGTCGTTCGACAGTCACATGGTGTGTCGAACGATAGGTGACCAATATGGGTGTCGATCGACACTCGTTGTGTGTGTCGATCGACACCAATATTTGACGGCAACTGAAATTTCGTCCTAGCGATTTCAGCTCCTCTTTACACAATGCTCTAAAATGCTCCATAATCATCAATTAAGCTCCACACGTACACAAACCTGCAAAGACTCTAAAACACTAAAAAAACACCGAAAAGACTCGATAAAACCGGGTTAAATCAGGGTCAAAAACTGGTAAAAACCATGATATATCAACTCCCCCAGACTTAGCTTTTGCTTGCCCTCAAGAAAACTAGAGACTAAGAATGAAGTCGAGGTTTGAAAATCACGGGAACTTACTTATCCTTGGGAACATTGCTTTCGCCTCCTTGACTATTTTGCTGCATATAAAAAAATACATTTGGCGGTCACGAATCTCAACCATCATAGGTTGGGCCTCAAACCTTAACCTGCAAACCCGTCAGTTTCACATTCTCCTAACTGTCGCACACTTGATCGAAGTGATGATGGAATTCTCTCTAATGATATCAACCAAGTAAAAGGCTAGGTATGATGTTAAAAGGCTTTTTGTGTTTAAGTGAAGCTAAAGAGTTTAGGGTTACCGGATTTTATTTGGTGGATGCAGACATTATACATAAACGCAAGAGAGAGGCTGGTCCAGTTGATGCCCACATTTTCTCATTCACATTGCACTCACTCCTCCAAAACGTTATCAGGAACCAAACACCATCATACAATAACACGTTCCACTATCCACATCCATCCTCTCCATTCCTTGGGATTTTCGTAGAAGCTAGAGACTAATAAAAATGATCATTCCCCTTTCCCTTACTAAATTTTTGAAATATTTATTTATATATATATATATATATATATATATTTTTTTTTTTTTTGACTTTAAGGGGGGAAATGATCTTACAAAGATGTTAGTCTCGAAAATTACCATTATTGTGCATGAAATCCCAAGGAATGCTTAGCATCGTTTCTCTTTGTAAAGTACACCAACCAAATCCTCATCCTGTGCAATTTTGTGAATGAAAAACTGCGTCAGACCTTTTTCTCTCCGGTGTTGATACACATGCGTGCACATAAAACAAAAGGAAAGAGACCGCATGAGGCTTGAACAAAAGGTTAAGGTTAGGGGTTGGGTACCAACTAAAAATGAGTTGGCCATTAAGGATCAACAAAGAGTGGTAAAAAGAATAAGGAGTCCTGAATGTTGGATCGATTACTGTCGTGATATCATCAAAGAGAATATAACGAAATGAAGATCAAGTGTACTAGTCTGGAGTTTGATCTACTTCGTTTTGCAAGTCGCGATAAGAGGGGAACCTGTACTATCATCTGGTTTCGAATCCGCTCCATCCAAAGGCTTCGTCGCAACAGCTAAAAGTCTTAAAAACTAAGCTTTGTTCTTAGGAAAGATCGTTGATCCCTACATTTTGACTCAATAAAAACAAATTTTTGACTCCTAAATAGAAAACAATGTTAGCAACTACCTCCCCCAGACTTAAACAACACTGTCCCCAGTGTTATTAAATCTGAGATCGGTGAAAAGGAAAAGAAAATGACGGAAAAATTTGTGAAAACGAGAAACTTGGACCTGTACTATAGAGGTGTCGATCGACAGTTACAATGTGTGTCGATCGACAGGTTCTGCGTGGGGCTGTCGATCGACAGTCACAATTTGTGTCGATCGACAGGTTGTTCGAACCTCTGTAAACCCGTGATGAGGACAATCTCTCTGATCTTACAAAACTCAGGTTCAAGGATATTACAGAGGTTTAGCTGCTGGGCATCTTCTATGGATGAATGGATTGGAAGCATCAGATGGCTTTAGATACTGCGAGTAATGGGAACTTCAAGACTAGATTCCCAACTAACTATCTCGAGCTCATCAAGAACGTGTCTACTAGCAATAGTACGAAGAAGATCGATGAGGAAAGAAGAAGAGAAGCTTGTACATCGGGTGGAGCTGAGATTGCTGACGTTAAGGCTAAGATAGATTCCATGCATAACTTTTTGGTGAATAAGAAATCGGTTCATTTTGCACAGGAAGTTGACACTTTCTTTCAGGATGAAGATAGAGAGCAGGAAGATGTTAATTACATCAACCAGAATGGCTACCAGAATCAGCGTTATGAGAATCAGTCAGAGATCAAGGGATACAATAATTACAATCAGAGGAGCACATTCTCTGGAACTCCTGGTTCTCCAAGCTATGCTCAGAAGTTGCAGTTTCAGAAACCATTTGGCAGCAACAGCAACCAAAAGGATTATGGATCTTCGTCATATCAACTGATTCCTCCTAAGTCTTCAGAAAGCGACATGAAAGCAATGTTCGAACAGATTCTTGAGGGACAACAAGCACAAACGGTGAAATTCAATGGGAAGATTGACAGCCTCTACACTGATCTTAATGGGAAAATAGAGGCCATCAACATTCACTTGAAGAAGCTGGATACTCAGGTTGCTCAGACGGCTGAAAATGTGAGGAGACAAGAAGGTTATCTTCCAGGAAAGACGGACATGAACCCAAAGCACTTCTCCAATAATATCACATTGAAGAGTGAAGAACAAGTGATTCCAACTATTGAGAAGTGTGAAGATGAGGATTGACTCGTGGTTCTTGAAGAAGACATGACTTTGGAGATTGCAAAGCGCCTGTCGATCGACACACCTCTTGCTGGCGATCGACACCAAGAACTGACGGTAATTTCGAAACAGACATTGTCGATCGACACACACAGTGAGTGTCGATCGACAGCCACGGGAAATTTCTATACGAACACCAATTCATCAGCACTGTCGATCGACACACCTGATGAGTATCGATCGACAGCACCGAAAAACGTAGAAAATTTCGAAAATCAGTCTAAAATCACCGTTGGAAGTGTCTACAAGCTCAAGATCCCGTACCCAAGGAGTTTATATCCTTCATCTATCAACCAAGGCAGTGACAAAACACCTAAGGGAAACAAGTTTCAATATCATTGAGGAAGCTACCAAAGTTGTTGAATCCAGGAATGTTCGTGATTCCATGCTCAATCAAAGGTGTAGAATTGAAATATTCTCTATTTGACACATGAGCTAATGTGAACGTCATGTCTGAGACTGTTGCAAAGAAGCTAGGGATTTTTGAGTTACAACCTTCAAAGACATATATCGAGCTTATAGATAGATCGTGTACTATTTCAAAAGGCTTCTTTCCTGACGTGTTGCTTCAAATAGGAGATTGTTTTGTTCCTACAGACTTTTACATCATTGAGACCAAGGATGACAGCTGTAAACCATTGGTTCTTGGTGCACAATTCCTTGCAACAGTGGGAGCAATGGTGGATTTTCCTAATAAGCAAATCTCCTTCTCGAACATCAACAAGAATGTCTTCTATCCTTCAGTTCTTGTCACATCGACTTCTTGTATGAGCGTTAATGTTGGAAATGAGACGAAGAAGGTTCAAAACGTCCTCAAGTTGGCTCTTTCCACTCCACGTCATGATGTCAACATTCCAGCAAGTTCCAAGTGCAAAAAGACCCCCAAAAGTGAAGCGCAAATGGACTAAACCATTCTCTAAGTTCATAATTGTCATTCCTTTGGAGTTGAGAGAGAAGGAAGAGGTAGTTGTCCAAGGGATGCTCAACAATACTATGAAGCTCTTTCCTGGTATTGTTCCTTGCAAGTCTGGGGGAGTGCACTTCAGAGATCCACCTCCAGCCTGGACATCATCCGCTGTGACGCCCGTAAACCATTTTTGGTAAAATGGAGGGGCTGTCGATCGACACACTTGTGGTCTGTCGATCGACAGGGCTCTTAAGGGCTGTCGATCGACATACCTAGTGGTTGTCGATCGACAGGTGCTCGAATTGGCTAGTTTTCTGGTTCGATTTAAGTCGTTCAATTGGACCGGGCCGGTTTGGGTAAACCCTAGGGCTTCGTATTTAAGGGTTTTTGGCCGCATTTGAGCGAACCAAGTCCCAAAAACGCAGCAGACAGAGTTTGAGAGGAGTTCTCTGTTTCCTGTGAGTTTTTGAGAATTAGGGTTTCGTTCTTGAGAGATTTGGAGGAGATTTCTTGTGGAGTTTGTCGTGGATTCGTGTCTAGCTTCAGCTCTACCGTTTTCTTCTCAATTAACTCGAGGTGAGTGCGTGACCATGGCTTCTGGGCCGGTGGATTCGTTAGGGTTGTATGGTGGTAGGTTAAAACTGGTTGATTGTGATGATTGATGTTGTTTTTGTGTGTTTTGTGGTGCATGGATTGTGGGATTGTGTTTGTGGTGCAGGTTTCGTGTTATCGCAGGGGAGGAATCAATCCGAGAGGATAATTGATCGATCTCCTATGAATCTGCGACGGCCTGTCGATCGACAGCACCTATGTGTGTCGATCGACAGGGGTCACACGAGAGCTGTCGATCGACACCTAGAGGTTGTGTCGATCGACAGGTGATCGAGGAGCTGTCGATCGACACCTAGAGGTTGTGTCGATCGACAGGGTCCTGTGGAGCTGTCGATCGACAGGCACCGTGGGTGTGTCGATCGACAGGGTCCAGTTGAGCTGTCGATCGACAGGCACCGTGGGTGTGTCGATCGACAGGTCTGAACAGGGGTGTCGATCGACACCTAGTGGTAGTGTCGATCGACAGGCCGCCTGTTGGGCTGTGGTTGAGCCGTGTTGTTGTGTTTGTTTCGTGTGTTGTTTGATGCGTGTTTGCCTGAGCGGATCCATCGCGTCTGTGTGCGCAGTCGTAGATGGGAGGACCGTCTCACTGGGTATTTATGATAATACTCACGCATCTCTTTTTTCCATGTGATGCAGGTAAAGGCAAATTGTGATCGTGGAATCATGGCAACGAAGAGGGAGATGATCTAGGGTCTCGGTTTCGTGCTGTGTGTTGTTGTTAATTTCATTTCTGTTTTAGAACTCCGCTAGGTTGCTGGTTTTGTTGCATTGGAATTTGTTATTGGAATTGTTTGGTTTAGATTTAATGGAATTCTTATTTGGTTATCCGCTGTTGTTTGATTGTCTGTGTTGCTTGGTTGTTGAGGATAGTATTTATGGGAATGCTAGTCCGAGACCAAGGGTTTAATTGTTTTTAAAAAAAAAAAAAAACGGGTCGGGTCGTTTCAGTTTGGTATCAGAGCCCTTACGGTTTTAGGACGGGCTAGAACTGCTAGGATTGAATTTGGTAAAATTGCAATTCTCTGAGTTTGGGGTTCTAGATCATCTTCCTTCGAGCCTTCAAGAGATTCCACGGTAAGTGTTGATTGTTGTGTTTGAGTCTTTCTAGTTCTTAGCTGGTCTGCGTGTGAGTGCAGTGAGATGGCTAGAGGAGCTAGAGGGCGTGGTCGTGGGGGCGAGGCCGGGGTCGCGGACTCGTTGAGGAGCCAGTCGTGAGTGAGGTTCAGAGTTCCCCGCATGGGCCTGCGGCAGGTCAGCAGTCGGTGCATGATGGACAGACTGCCAGTGTGACTGCCAGTGTGGGGCCAGTGTGGATCCTGTAGGGGCTGGTTTGGGTCCTGTTGAGGCTGGTGGTGCTGGTCCAGCTGTGGGTGCGGTTGCGGCCGCGGGTGTAGCCCAAGCTAGAGATGACCGTCTAGCTGATCTGCTGAGTCAGTTGTTGGAGCGGTTACCGGGTGCGGTGCCAGTGCAAGCTCCAGTGGTGCCACGAGTGGCAGAGGTGCAGCCGAGGGCTGCGGTTGCTGAGGAGGTTCCGTCATATATCCGTATGATGGAGCAGATGCAGAGGATCGGTACGGGTTCTTTTGCGGGCAGTGTGAAGCCTGAGGAGGCTGACGAGTGGCGGATGAGAGTGGAGCGGAACTTTCGCTCGATTAGGTGTCCCGAGGGATACAAGGTTGATTTGGCGGTCCATTATTTGGACGGTGATGCACATCTCTGGTGGAGGAGTGTAGCGGCTAGGTGGGCCGGGACTGCGATGGCGTGGTCAGATTTTGTGACGGAGTTCAACTCCAAGTTCTTTCCTCAGGAGGCGTTGGATCGTTTAGAGGCGAGGTTCTTGGACTTGACTCAGGGCACGAGGTCGGTGCGGGAGTATGACGTGGAGTTTAACAGACTCCTGGGTTATGCTGGTAGGAGCTTCGAGGATGAGCAGGCTCAGGTTCGGAGGTTCTTGCGAGGACTTCGTCCGGATCTACGGACTCGGTGCAGAGGCATCAGGTTCGCGAGCAGAGTAGAGTTGGTAGAGGTGGCTGCACAGATCGAGGAAGATCTGAGGGAGCAGGCTGCGATCGTGGTTCCAGCTGTTAAGCCTCGGAGGACTCAGCAACAGCAGGTACAGCAGGCAGGTCCTGGCAAAGGGGCAAGCCTACGCAAGGACAGAAGAGGAAATGGGAAGGTGCTTCGGGATCGGGCCAAAGTGGCCGAGGCTGTTACATTTGTGGGAGTCTAGACCACCAGAGGGCGAGTTGCCCGAAGCGGAGTGAGGTTCGAGGAGTTCGGACGTGTTATCAGTGTGGGGAGTCGGGGCACATCAGACCGAACTGTCCGAAGTTGCAGCCGTTGGCAGTGGCAGTGGTCCAGCCAGTAGCTCAGTATGGGCCGGTGCAGCCTTTGGATCAGATCGCGGCGATGGAGCGTCCGCCGGCTATTGCAGCGCCGGGAGAACCGAGCTCTAGACCGATCACATGTAACTTTCTAATTCAGACTTTGTAAATCGGTAGTGTAGAATGCTTAGTGCTTGTGTTAGATTGGTTGCCTGTGATAGAAAGTTAGGTTGCTTAGCACTTGGGATTTGTGTAGGGACCTTGTTTGTAGGTGGGTGTGAATCCCACGTGTTGTTTGATTCTGGAGCATCGAATTGCTTCATTACTCCGGACCATGCGAGAGAAGTGGTATCCGGAGTGACGCTGGTGAGCGGACTGGGCCGGTTATGGTTGCTGGAGGTGAAATTCTAGCTACGCATGGCCGGGCGGAAAGAGGTGGATATTCTGGTAGCGGGAGAGTTGATGCCAGCTGACTTAGTGATTAGTCCGGTGGAACTGTACGATGTTATCCTTGGTATGGATTGGTTGAATCGGTACAGAGTCCATCTGGATTGTCATCGGGGTCGGGTGGTTATTTGAACGTGAAGGTGGCAGGTTGGTTTATCAAGGAGTGAGACCGACTTCAGGTAGTCTTGTGATCTCCCTTGTTCAAGCTGAGGCGATGATTGAGAGGGGTTGCGAGGCTTACTTGGCCACGATAGTAATGCCGGAGGCTGTTGGTGGGGTTGCTGTGAGAGATATTCGGGTCGCTCGGGATTTCGAAGATGTCTTTCAGTCGTTGCAGGATTACCGCCATCTCGGTCGGATCCTTTCACGATTGAGTTAGAACCCGGAACGACGCCGTTGTCTAAGGCGCCTTACCGAATGGCTCCAGCAGAGTTAGCGGAATTGAAGAAGCAGTTGGAGGACTTATTGGAGAAGGGGTTTATTCGACCAAGTACTTCACCGTGGGGAGCACCGGTGTTGTTTGTGAAGAAGAAAGATGGTAGTTTCCGGTTGTGCATCGATTATCGAGGTCTTAACCGAGTCACTGTGAAGAACAAGTATCCTCTTCCGAGAATTGATGAGTTGTTAGATCAGTTGAGAGGGGCTACTTGGTTTTCTAAGATTGACTTGGCATCCGGTTACCACCAGATTCCGATCGACGAAGCAGATGTTCGGAAGACGGCTTTCAGGACTCGGTATGGGCATTTTGAGTTTGTAGTGATGCCATTCGGGTTAACGAATGCACCTGCGGCGTTTATGAGGTTGATGAACGGAGTTTTCCAGGAGTATCTGGATGAGTTCGTAATCATTTTCATCGATGATATTCTGGTTATTCGAAGAGTCTGGAGGAACATGAGGTTCATTT